>BLIW01000002.1:20170000-20770000 GCA_016586305.1 Ophiorrhiza pumila | reverse complement strand
GTGGAAGCTACCAAGAGAGAAAAGAAGATTAGTAACAGGAAGAATCATTGGCAGTTACCAATTGGGAGTAGAATTTGATTTGGAAGATATTTTGTTACAACCGCATAAGGTTGAGATTTATGGAAACCAGAAGATTTCTTTTTTGAGTGGAATTAGGAAATCATATTTTTTCTCTTCTATTAAAGGAAGAAGAATAGGTAGGACAGGGATATCTATTTTTCATCTCTTTTCTGAATAATTGGCACAGTTGTTTTCCTTTCCTTATTTTTAGGCGTAAGTGTTTTTCTGCAGTTTTATTGTACAACAAGAACAGCAGTACTGTCGTTTGGGCAAGCGACGGTCTGGTTGGTTTTATATTTCAGTTTTATTTAAGTTCTTTTTTAATTATTATTCTTGCCTTCTTTTAATTATGCTTAGTGAGTAATTCTTTATCTGGTAGATAAGTAAGACGCACTAATTATGATTAAGTTGTGAGACCAAATTGTATTAATCAATAATTTCATATTCAATTCCAAAAGTTTTCTGTGAATAGCGTTCATTAACTAATTGGATTAAAGCTTGATCAACTTTAATATACTTGGGTAGAGTCAATTATTCTCTAGTTAAATCACTGGATTGAATTAGTAAGATTAATTAATGACAAAGCTGCTGTCTAGGTAGACGGAGACAATTGGTTAACAAATTATTCTATGCTGATCATAGTATAATTGGTTAGAGTTAGGTCCTTCTAAGAATTAATGCTTTTTTAACAGTAAATTGGGTGATCGGCTGATTCCGGCCTGGTTCTTTAGAAATAGGGAAATAGTGGATTAAGCTGATACTTGTCCACTATCGAATAAGTAAGGAAGGGTTGGGACACGTCAGGGCCGATTCTCGGTGTCCTATAACTGACTGATTGAAAATAGAAATTATTATCTTTGCGTTGATGAACAAATAATAAAGATTAGTGTGGATTACTTATTTCCCAGATCCTTGTTTTGAGTAAATTAATTTTTGCATTTTTAATATTTAGTAATTTAGTTGATTAATTCCTTCGGATTATTTAGAATCATTATTGTTTTAATTATTGTGACAAATTGCAAGTTACCTAATTAAGAAGATTTGCTGTTCCTTGTGGGAACGATCTCACTTTCCCTATACTATTTTATAGTTTTAGGAGACCATTAATTTTGGTACAAAACGACACACCAAATTTTGGCGCCGCTGCCGAGGAACAGCGTTATTTTTTTTATAGTTAATTTGTATTATTCTTTGGTTAATGTCCAGATCTTCTAACCCAGATTTGATTTTCGATCCCGAAATCGAAAAAACAGCAAGGAGATTAAAGAAGGAGACGAAGGAACATTGCCAAGAAATTAATTCTGGTCCAGCATCTGGCTCGTCGTTTGCCCAAACGACGACTAACAGAATCAAAGACCCAGCTGAATCAGACTCTTCTTCTGACGAACTTTCCATGGCTAATCGTCCACCTGGAAACCTGCAACCTGTAGGTGATGAGCCACCATCTGGATTTCAACAGCAACAAAGAGCTCGTGTTATCAATCTAGTTGAGCAGAATCCAGTTCCACCTCCAGTGCAAGATTGACCTTTAAGGGAGTTTACTAATCCAATAATTAATTATAGGCCTTATTGTATTGCTTTGCCAACACTTACCACTGATTATGAATTGAAAGCATCTTTTCTAAATCTGTTTCCTAAATTTAATGGAGACTTTGGAGAAGACCCACATAATTTTTTGCATGATTTCATAAAAGTCATTGAAACTATCAACAATAGAGGAGTATCATAGGAATATATTAAACTCGCTAATTTCTTCTGGTCTTTAACTGGAAGTGCAAGGGCATGGTTTAAAACTTTAACTCCTAGATCCATTACATATTGGGATGGCATGCAAAGGATATTCTTGATGAATTATTTCCCAGCATCTAAAATTGCATTTTGTAGAAAGGAAATTGTAGGCATAAAACAGGAATATGATGAATCTTTGACTGCCTATTGGAATAGATTTAAAAGATTATGTGAGGGATGTCCTCAACATCAAATCTCTGACGAACTTTTAATTCAATATTTCTATGAAGGCTTGCAACCGGAAGAGAAGAAAACACTTGATGCAGCAAGTGGTGGAGCCTTTATGGATAATAGCACATTTCAAGCTACGAGCTTGATCATTAAAACTTGTGAGTCCCGCCAGCAATACCGGCCTTTGCGTCGCCAACAATGCAATTTAGTGAAATTACCAACTCTTCTCTAGAAAGCAAAATGGAACCCTTGACAGCAAGTGTTGAGAAGTTGATCAATGGAAGAAGTGTGGGACAGATGGAGAATGTGTGTGAAATTTGGAAAAGTCCCAACCATTCCACAGATTTATGCCAAATGACTCAAGAGGAACTAGATGCCCAAGTAAATGCAATGGGAGGATATCAACAAAAGCACTATGATCCTTATACCAACACCTTCAATCCAGGTTGGCAAGACCATCCGAATTTGAGCTACAGAGCTCACGCACCTCAGCCAAATTTTCCACAACAAGCTCAACAGCAAAATCAATTTTGGCCAACAGCACCACTTGCCCAACCAAATAGGGGATTTGTCGCTACTTCAAAGTCAGGAATTCCTCTTGAGGAGATGCTTGGTAATTTAGCCACTTCTGTCACTTTGATGCAGAACACTCAAGTCCAGCACCAAGGGGATTTTTATAAATTTCAGCAAGAAACAAGAGCTGCCATAAGTGGGTTAAGCACTCAAATGACCCAAATGGAAAAAGACATCAATGAGACAAAAGGTCCTCAGGGTGAACTACCGTCTCAAGTGCAGGTTAACCCACGTGAAAATGTAAGTCAAATAACTCTGAGAAGTGGGAAGCAACTTGAGGGAACGAGTGTTGAGGGAAAGTCTGATATTCAGAAAAATGAAACAGCGTCGTTCGACTAAACGACGCGAGCCTAGAAAACTGAGGTAACTTCTAATTTAAATTTGCCAAATTCTGAAATTAAAATACCTTCTCCTTTTCCTAACAGGTTGAAGAAGAATGTCAAGGATGAAGATTTGGATGATATTTTGACGATTTTTCGCAAAATCAAAATCAACATTCCATTCCTTGACGCCATTCGAAAAATGCCCAAGTGTGCCAAGTTCTTGAAGGATTATCTTGCAAGGAAGAATCCTTATGCAGCAAAGGATAAAGTTGTGGTAGGAGAAAATGTCGCAGCTGTTATTCAACAAAAACTTCCTCTGAAATGTAAGGATCCAGGTATGTTTTCAATTCCATATGTTATTGGTGAGAAAAAAATTAAAAAATGTATGCTGGATTTGGGAGCCTCTATTAATGTCATGCCCCTTACTACATACCAAGGATTGAATATTGGTCAATTAGCTGAAACAAGAGTGGTTATCCAACTTGCTGATAGATCATTAGTTTATCCAAAGGGAATGTTGGAAAATGTGTTAGTTAAGGTTAATGATTTCATTTACCCAGCTGATTTTTATGTGCTTGATTCACATAATCCTCATGATTCGAATTCTGCAGTTCTGCTATTAGGGAGACCATTTTTGAAAACTACTAAATCAAAAATTGATGTGGATAAGGGGACACTAACATGTGAATTCAATGGGGAATATCATACTTTTAGTATTTTTGATGCAATGGATTATCCTTTGGATGTGGAGAATGTTTATTCACTTGATATCATAGATTCTTTAGTCCAAGAACATCCTGATACTGAATTTGTGCTGGACAAACTCGAATTAGCAATTACCAGAAGCTGGACAGAATCTGAGATTAACCATCAAGCTAATGACGAGATTACAACCGCAATCATGTCCCTTCATTCTTTGGATGAGTATACAACCAGATTTGACACTTATTGTTTGTCCAAACAGGAAGCACAAAATAAACTTCTCCCTTTTATTTTTAAAGATCCTATTCTTTAATTAAAATCGTTGCCTAATGATTTAAATTATGCTTATTTAGGTGTTGAAGAAACTCTTCCAGTGATCATCAACAAGCACCTTACCCAAGGTCAAGAAGAAAACTTGTTGCGAATTCTTCATGAACGAAAAGAAGCCATTGGTTGAACCCTTGCGGATCTTAAAGGAATCAGTCCAAGAATTTGTATGCACCAGATTTTACTTGAAGTTGATTCCAAACCAGTTCATGACCCGCAAAGGAAGCTCAATCCAAACATGAAGGAGGTAGTTCTCAAAGAGATACTTAAGTTGTTAGAACTTGGCATCATATTTCCAATTTTGGACAGTCAATGGGTGAGCCCAGTTCATGTTGTTCCTAGGAAATCAGGTTTGCAAGTAGTGAAGAACGAGAAAAATGAATTAGTACCTATGCGTCTTCAAACATGTTGGCGCATGTGTATTGATTATCGCAAATTGAATGCAGCTACTAGGAAAGACCATTTTCCGTTTCCTTTCATTGACCAAATGTTAGAAAGGTTAGCTGGTAAAATGTTTTTCTTTTTTCTTGACGGCTTTAGTGGTTATTTTCAGATTTATGTGTCTAAAGAGGATCAAGAAAATACCACATTTACGCCCATTTGGAACATTTGCATATAGATGCATGCCATTTGGATTATGCAATGCCCCTGGTACTTTTCAACGTTGTATGATGAGCAGTTTTTCTGATACGATTGAAAAGTGTATAGAGATATTTATGGATAACTTTACTATTTACGGTAATTCATTTGATGAATGTCTTTATCATCTTGATAATGTGCTTATACATTGTATTGAAAAGAACTTGGTCTTGAATTATGAAAAGTGCCATTTTATGGTTAGGGAGCGTATTATTTTGGGACATATTGTTTCGGATAAAGGAATTCAAGTAGATAAGGCAAAGATTAATTTAATTACACAGTTACCTTATCCAAATAACGTGCGTGAAGTTCATGGATTTCTAGGCCATGCAGGTTTTTATCGAAGATTTATTCATGACTTCGCAAAAATTGCACAACCAATGACAAAGCTGTTGCAGCACGATGTCCAGTTTGCCTTTATAGCATAATGCAAAGAAGCCTTTGACAAGCTAAAGAAAAAACTGATTTCAGCTCCTATAGTTCAACCTCCTCAATGGGACTTTCCTTTTGAATTATTGTGTGATGCGAGCGATTACGCCGTTGGAGCAGTACTTGGTCAAAAATTCAGCAAAGAGAGTCAAGTTATATATTATGTGTCGAAGACTTTAAACACTGCATGGTGCAATTACACTACCACTGAGAAAGAAAAGTTAACAATTGTTTTTGCATTTAAGAAATTTAGATCTTACTTTCTAGGTTCTAAAATAATTGTTTATACGGATCATGCTGCTTTAAAATATATTTTTTCGAAGAAAGAGTCTAAACCACGACTAATTCGATGGATTCTTCTCCTGCAGGAATTTGATTGGGAGTTTAAAGATAAGAAATGTGCTGAAAACCACGTAGCTGACTGGTTTTTGATGATGACTGTTTGCCTATACGAGAGACCTTTCCTGATGAAGAACTTTACTCTTTAACAGGTAATTCAGGTAAGAATCCCTGCTTTGCAGACCTGGTTAACTATTTAGTCAGTAAGGAATTTCCTAAAGGTATTCCACATGCAAAGAAATCAAAAATCGAAAGTGATGCAAAGTATTATTTATTGGATGATCCCTATTTGTGGCATATTGGAATTGATCAAATTTTTAGGAGATGTATCCCTAAAAACGAAGTTAATGACATTTTGCATCATTTCCATTCATTTGCTTGTGGAGGACATTTTGGTCCTAAACGTACTGCACGAAAAGTTCTTGATAATGGTTTTTACTGGAAATCTATTTTTCGTGATGCCTACTTGTTTTGTAAAAGCTGTCCAAGATGTCAACAGCTAGGAAACATTACCCAACGTGTGATGAAATGCCTCAGTTACCTATTATTGTATGTGAAATATTTGATGTTTGGGGTATGGATTTCATGGGTCCATTTCCTAGTTCGTTTTCTAATTTATAGATCCTTTTAGCTGTCGATTATGTATTGAAATGGGTGGAAGCAAAAGCTACCCATACTAATGACTCAAAAGTGGCTGCAGGATTTTTAAAATCAACAATTTTCAGTAGATATGGGATTCCTCGTGCAATCATTAGCGATAATGGCACCTACTTTTGTAATCGAACAGTTGAAGCTCTTATGAAGAAATATGGAGTGCATCATAGACTAACCACACCCTATCATCCACAATCTAATGGCCAAGCAGAGGTTGAATAGGGAAATCAAACAAATTTTGGAGAAAACAGTTAACACCTCTCGCAAGGATTGGAGTCTTCGACTTGATGATGCCTTATGGGCATATCGAACCGCCTTCAAGACACCAATTGGAATGTCCCCGTATCACCTAATTTTTTTGAAGATGTGTCATCTTCCAGTTCAAGTAGAGCATAAGGCATATTGGGCGATCAAGCAGTTCAATATGAATGAAGCTAAGTGTGGGGAGGAAAGGAAATTGCAATTACAGGAATTAGAAGAAATTAGATTGGAAGCTTATGACAATGCAATGTGGTACAAAGATCGTACTAAGCTTCACCATGATCGACTTTTAAGGAAAAAAGAATTCCAAGTAGGCCACAAAGTTCTTTTGTTTCATTCTAAGCTTCGACTAATGGGGGAAAACTGAAGTCGAAATGGATTGGTCCATTTGAGGTAGTAGTCGTATGCCCAAATGGCACTGTGGAAATAAAGGGGATTGCTACTGGGAAGGTATTTAAGGTAAATGCTCAGAGACTTAAAATCTTTTATGAGAATGTCCCAGCAGAAAAGGTGGAAGAATTGCAGCTTTTTCATCCCATATATTGAATCATCAGATATTGTCTAGTCTAAGACATTAAATAATGACGTTTTTGGGAGGCAACCCAAATTTTATTTTGTTATTTTTCATAATATTTGCTTATTTTTGGTTTATCTTTTTACTTCATAAACAGTTAATAAATCACTTTTTGATTACAGGTTTCTTGGCTTTTGTGGGAGTGATGGGAAAGCACGCATAGTACAGACTTGAAAAAAATTGTTGTTAAATGATGGAAAGTGGTTTGTTTGATGCAGCCACATTATTAGGGATTTGGGCCCATGAGATTTCATTCCTTTTAGTGAATGTTTGTCAACAGGCCCACATTTTTTTTTCAACCCAAGTCAAAAGTGGTCCCAATAGAATGTTCTTCCACTTTGTCCTTTTGCAGCAACACTAGTTGTCACTAACTTCCACACACACTCCCTCGCACTCCAATCACCGCCATTCGGAATTTCCGTTCCACCATCACCACTTTCTGCCACCATGGTCCTAGTGAAGTTCGCTTCTCCATGTCTACAAAACTCCTCTCTTCCGGAGACTTCGTCATCACCCACGGAATCACCATCGGTTGATGAGCCTTTAACCACACAACCACCGCTTGCAAAATGCCGGAAGCAAGTGGCCGTCAAAAGAGCCACGACTGTTGCCGATTCTTCCTCTTCGGGTGTATCGGCCGAACAGGCAGAGATTTCAAACAACAATGAGCACACAGATTCCGATCCGCCGGCGCAAGATTCTCCGACCGATAAGGCATCATCACCCATTCAAGTCATTTTCTCTTCACCAATGACAGTGAGACGTCAATCTAGCCGTTTAGCTGCTCAGACAACTACTTGTTTGGTCCCACTATCAAACCCTGTTCCATCCACCAGACGGGCAACTGCGGAGGAAAAAGGTAAGGCCTCGGTGTCATCTTCCAAGACTTCTACAACTCCTACTGGTAATGACATTTATCCCGTTTTCAAGTCCTTCACAAAGAAATCACACATTCGAAGGTATGAAGTACTGCAAACACAATCTGCAGTTTCTTATAAGAATTTTGATTTTAATTGTCTTTTTGTGTTAAATGTTGCAGAAAAAATTCGTGAGTATTTTTCCAACATTGGTTGGACTTGGTTGTTGAATTTCCCTAAACTGAAAATGCCAGTTCAATTTTTACGCGAATTTTACGCTTCGTTTACTTCTGAATTACTGATAGTTCTGCTATGAGTCATGTTCCTGCGATGAAATTTTGTTTGTTAAATGATGACTATAATTTGACTTTGAATGAACTGGGTGTTAATTTAGGTCTTCTAGACCTTGAGTCTGAGTCTGAGGAAAATGATGATTTTTATATTGCTCAAATTGGAATACCGAAAAATGTTCCTTGTGTTGATTTTTGGAAGAACATAGCTCCTTTTGATCCTTGAACTTATAAACCTTCTAGATCTAAGGCCCATTTAATAGCGGATCCAGCTTTACTGTTGTGCCACCGATTTATTGCTTCCACACTATTTGGTAGAAATGATCAGGCAACAGTAGTTTCTTCACATAAGTTAACAATTTTATGCGCTATGCAAAATTTTGTGAAATTGAGTCTTCTATATTGGCTTACGATTGTTCGGAAAAGAGTGTGTCAAGCTGATAAAAGATATTTGGTTTTGGGCCACATTGTTGCCGTCTTGTTAGCTAGAGATCCCATTTATGCCAATTTAAGTCATACATGGCCTAATGATTGTCCATCTTCTACTATCGATCTTCCATTTTTAAAGAGTACTGGATTGGTTGGAAGATAAGGATAGAGTACTGGATTGGTTGGAAGATAAGGATGGTAATCTGAAATTTAATGAGCCGAGAGATCCACCCTCGAGCAATTTGCCTATTGCAGGGATAGCAGATCTGCTACAAGATGTGCATGATCTCCGATTGTTAATCTCTTCTATTGCAACTGGATATGCTGATACCAATGAGAGCGTACATTCTTTGACGGCTAAGATCACTGACATTCAAAAGAATCAAGCATCCATCCTTCAGTTTCTGCATGACAAATTTCCACCACCAAAATAAGGCTGTTTCAATCCCTATTTTATTTTCTGCTTTATTTTCTTTTCCTTCATTTTGATTTTTCTGTTCTATGTGTTGTACTTACTCACATGAGGACATGTGTTTGTCTAAGTGTGGAGAGGTTGTTAGTTAATATTTTATGTTTGTTTTCTGTCTTAAAAATAAATAAACAAAAATATATATATATTTCAGAATATTTCTACAAAAATTGTCTATTCTTAGTTTTGTTTTAGTGTGTTATTTGTTTTCAATTGTTTCACTTATAAGCATTATTTTGCTGAACTGTACCTAATTAACCTTGCTCAGTTTTAAGTGATAAGTTTCTACGTGAACTTGAATGAATCCAGTGATTAGAAATCCAATTCTGAGTTTTAATTGCCCACTTTAAAGTGAGGATTTAAGCTAAGCACACAATGACTACTTTGTTGGTGCTTAATTGAATTAATTCATTGAATAAGTGTAAATTGTGCATGGGTTACTTATTTGATTTGCTTAAATGTGCATGGAGATCATATATTGGAATTGAATGTGAAAATGATAAAGGCATTTAGGAATAAACCCATTTTGACTTTAATTTTCATACCTACCTTGATTTAACCCATTTTTTCAGGCAATATCCCTCTCAGCGGGTTGGGGTTGCCAATCCCATGATTTTATTAGATAATAGCAAATCGTAAAGAAAGAGTACAACAGTGAGGGATACTATCCCTTTGCACCAACAAAAAAGCATCCATTACACAAAGCTAATGGCGTACTAGTCTAAAATTTGGTAACTGAAGCTGATCAAAATTAATGAGGCTCTTCACCCTAGCTGGGAGCAAAGGAAAATTTAAAAATTTTGTTCTGGATTGACGTGTTAACCGACCTCCGCGAAAAACTTCACCGGCCGATTACCCTCTATGAACACATGCGACCAACCAACTATCTCCATATGCCTAATCTCATCCATCCAACCCTTGATCTGCCAAGGAATTCCTTTCTCCCTTTTCAAAATCCGTAGTAGTTCCATAGAGCTCTCTTCTACCTCAATACCATCACATTCCCATCTTGAGCAAAAATGAATACCCTCCGCCAACGTCTCCGCCTCGGCTTCATTGCAAGTACCCCCTAAACATCCAAGAGCAAGAGCTCCAAGGAAACCACCCTGATCATTCTGGACAATCACTCTGCCACCCCCTTTGCCTCTATACCCCGGTACCCATCCCATCATGTTGATCTTTATCCTCCTATTTTCCGACGGCTTCCATTGTACAATTACCGACCTATACAAAGGCTTCCACTGACTATAATGATCCACAATAAATTGCCATGAGCTGCCATCCAATTCAGCATGGAACCTCACCTTAAGCAAATCATGAATTTGCTTTATAATACGATGCACAGTCAATTCGAATTCTATCCTGCCAGAGTCAAAAAAACAAGAATTTCGCATTCTCCAAATTGACCAGCAAATGATTGGTGGTACAATCCGAACAACAAATCTTCCCACTTCCGTTTGACTGAAGTTCCACCCATTCAAACACCAGGCCCTCCAATCCATATCCCCAACCCGAATGCCCATGCCATCCGAGAAATATTTCCACACACGAGAGGTGAACTTATAGCCAGCAAAGACATGCACCAATGATTCCTCTTCCTCCTTATAGAGGACACACCAGAATGGTACATTGACACCAGTCATCTTCAACCAAGATGCCATTGGTAATCTTACATACCATAGTCGAATCATAAAAATCGATATCTTGTAAGGCAGATTCTTACACCAAACATTCGATAGGAAAGTATGCTTCTCTGAAGACCCATTAAACAAGGAATAAGCCGATAAAACCAAGAAATTTCCTCCTGCATCCAAGTCCCACACCGGTTTCGTCCTCTCATAAATTTTCTGTTTCAAAACCATACTAATCGTATCCATTGTCAATGTATTTATCAGCTTCTCTACCAACCAGTGCCCATTCTGACGAAATTCCTGGATAGGATAGTACTCACCGGATGATGTAAACTCTGCGAGAATCCCTGCCGGCAACCAGCTGTCAAAGAAAAAATCCACATCCTTACCACTTGTAAACCAGCCAATGTGCTCCTCTACTTCATCTCGGACTCTAAGCATTCTTCTCCATATACCAGATGTCGCCGGCTTTAATGGCACCACCATGGGATGTATCCTCTTACAATAGTTTTCCAATATAAAGGTCGACCATAGCGAACTCCCTGTCTGAAAATTCCACCATTGTTTTGACAGGCGTGTCGTTAGCCATGCAATTTTAACCCTATTAACTAGTGTAGTAGCAATGAGTAGGGTATCGTATCCACAAGGAAGGTGAAGTGGTTTCAAGAATCCAGAAATTTGTTCTGAAGTTGTCACAAAATTAAGTTCGCACTAACGTGAATTAAAAGAACAGAACTCAAAACAAAAGGAATAAAGTGTAAATCAAATGAATGGAAGTGATGCACTAGAGTTCCGGAGCTGGATGAAAATGCATCTAGACACCTACACGGTACAATGAACATGCAAACTGAACAAGAGGGGATCCTATGTCACCTAGAGTCTTAACCCGAGGTTAGCATGGCGACCACACCTCAACTTAAGGCTCCTAACACCATCCTCTCCCATGGCGAGGCCTAAGAATGGCGATTCCAAACCGTGACGTCCCAATCTGCTATTTCTAGCAAGTTTAACACTCAATTCCTAGATTCTTCCTATGTCGATGCCTAAACCTAGGGTCAAATGTACTCGTTAGCAACAAAGGATTTCTTTTGCACTTTTATCTCAGGATTTCATAACCTAAGATCGGCATGGCGACCGCATCCTAGTAGACAAGCTTACCAAGCAAGTGAAAAGACTTGATTCATAAAAGAAGTTCTCAATTCACATAATTCTCAACAAGAATCGTAGTATAGATCTTATAGTCAGTATGTCAGCCGCAGTTAAGTTCAATTCAACTATTCCAGAGCGATCGTGTGAAAATTCAACCGAAATGCACAATCGAAACAATTTACGAATCATTTATTCATAGATTATGTTCATTGTACCGTAACAAGGCATCTAAAATGTATTCTCATCCATCGGAACCCTAGATCATCAACAGATTAGCCAAAAAACGCCTTTCTCATCTCAAATTCATCAAATTGTAACATTAACAAACTCATTCTCACCCAATTGGTGGATTTTACCGATTAGAGTTCAGCGATTTGTCAATTTCTTTGTCAATTGAGAGTAAGAAGGAAAATTCCAGTCCAAATCCGCGATCGGAATCACGATCGGAGTACAATTTTTAGAGAGAGAAACTAGTGAGAGAAAGAGAGTAGTGAGAGAAAAATCCCGCTCTTCAAAAATACAAAAGTCTGTTATCTATTCTTGAATGATATCCCCCTTAATTTTGCTAACTAATCCTCGATATATAGAGGTCACAAAACGTAAACATTACGCAAACGTAAAATGACTAAGATATTACAAAAAATGCCACTACTCAATACAAAGTTCCGCAAAGCAATTCGTACAAGACCACCATCTCAAGCCTTCGAGCCTTGCTCTTGCATGCCTCCATCTGTCTCAACACGCCTTCAAGCCATCGTGGTCACGCCTTCTTGCACCAGTGCACAAAATTCAGCATTCAACACTTAGCCAATTTTTCACCCAACAACATTCCAAATGCATGGTGAGGCATCTTAGAGATGCCTCCCAAGCAAACTTACTCACATGGCGAGGCATCTTAGAGATGCCTCGCAAGCAAACTGCTCACATGGCGACGCATCTTAGAGATGCGTCGCCGGCCAGAAATCACCTTGGCGACGCATCTTAGAGATGCATTGCCGGTATGCCATTTCATGGCGACGCATCTCGTGTATTTACGAGTGTACGCCAAAATGTTATAAAGGCTAGTAGTGCAGTATGCTAACTTGATGTGAAGTGGGAGTGTAAAATGAAGTGTGGTGTGCATGAAGGAATGACGAAAGAAATGAAAAAGTGTAATACACATTCACAAGTCCTCAAATGAAATGCATAAACCATACCAAGTATAAGTGAAGAATTTCCTTGTATGAAAATAATCAAAAAAGAATTGTTAGACATCTCGCAAATGAATGCTTGTAAAAAAAGAAAGGCAATTGCTTGCTAAAATATCTCACAATTCTTCATACATTCAACTTCTCCCACTCATGCAATGGAAAATGAAGTAAGCGTGAATGCAAAGTGCACACTTCAATGAAATGGCAAATATCGTGAAGGAATCAATAAAAGATAATCTCATTTCTTGAAGGAACTACCGAAGCATAGCTAAGTGTAGTGTCTACAAAATTGAGTGCACTGTATGCGTGGTGTGAGCTCGTCGCATTAATCATGCGACGATGTGTGCACTGTGTATGAGCTCGTCGGACAGATGTTCGACGAGAGCGTGCGAGGTCGCCTCAAAGTCTATGCGGCGACTTGTGAACAGTGCCGCGTAGTGTGCCTAATGGGTGAGGTCATTGTGCACAAGTGCTGTGCAATGATGCAGCGATGTGCCTGTCTGCATGGTGGTAATGCAGTGCAAGAGTCATGCAAGTGTGCAGCATTGTGAGCATGAAATTTGCAATAGTGTGTGCTACAAGTGTGTGGCGACCAAATGTGGTGTGCATGTGTGCGAGAGTGTAACTGTGCATGTGTGTGGCGAGGTGAGTGCATGTATGCGTTGAGGTGAGAGCTCGCCGCATGATGATACGGCGAGGTGTGTACAGTAGAGAGAGATCGCCGCACGGATCTATGCGGTGTGTACAGTAGAGGTGAGTGCAGTGATGCGTATCTGATGCAGTGAGGTGAGAGCCTTTGGCATGTATGCGGTGTGTACAGTGGAGGTGAGTGCAGTGATGCGTATCTGCGCGTGTGTTTGTGCAAGGATACACAATGACCCAATTACACAATGAATCACTCGCTTGAAAAAATGCCATTCTTAGATGCATCATTTTCCAAACTCTTAACATGACAACTCATTTATACAACATCAACTCATCTTTCACTCTTTTCTTCACAGACATCAACCCATACCCACACACTTCAAAGAAATCATGATGAAAAAATTCAGTAGTATTTCCATTCCATATATACCTAAATCACACAAACATTACACAATGCTACTCACAACCATGTCATCATCAAACCATATCACAGAACATCTTTCCACAACATTTTGCCTTATGTCACATAGAGTTTCTCACATCATATTTCACAACATTCATACTTTCTTTTCTCATTTCAACAACAATACAGCCCAGAATGTACTCAAACAAACAAAAGTCAAGTGAAAATACTACAATTACGTCAATATAAAACTGACTTATCAATTTTCTCGACACTTGAACTTTTGCTTTCCCCCAAGCAAACCTTACACTTTATGTACATTAATCACTTTTGCACTAGCCCTTGCTCCCTTATCCAACACATTCTTGTCTGAGTTCATCAAAATATTTTCTCACACAGAAAACTTCGCAAAAGTCATTGACTCCAAACTATCTAATTTCAGCACAAATTATCAACCAAGGCACAATGAAGAAAGACCAAAATGTCATGCGTGCAAGTGTGTGCTGAGGAACGCTTGTCCACCATCCTCCTTGCATGCATTCCCCATTTGTTTCAACAACATATCAATGCACACCAATCACCTTATCTACATACAAGAACTCCTAATCACACAAGATCAATGGTCGCACATTGGTGCTTCTATTGATGCATAACATTTCCTCTCTGGACTTTAGTGCATTCCTTTATCACACGCATTGGTGCTTTTTGCCTGGGTCTTATGGCTCTTTTTTCCCACTTTTTCGCCTGGGTTTTATGGCTATTTTTTCCCAATTAAGCTTGCCAGGGGTATTTCGGCTTTTCACTCCCAATTGCCAAAGGATTCTTCTCCATCTCCTCTCTTGCGTGACTAGAAGTTCTTGGATTTCTTTAAGGGACTATGTATGCAAGAACATCCAAAACACCGAAGTCATGCATATCAACAAGAACAAATTGAACCAGATTCCTCCTATATCAGAGAGTGATTTTGCATGGCATATCTATCTTACTTTAACATGATGCCTTGGCCAACAAAATATACCAATTTTATTAATTTTGGAGTCAAAATAGAAAAAAAAATTTCACATGCAATAAAACAAAAGTGACGAACTACAAATTCGAACATAGCTAACAAGAGAACAAAGGCATAATACAAAGTGATTTTCCATTAAACATACTTCTATTACCACTTACTACTCATGGCTTATTCACTCATATTCTTGACATTTAGTTAAACACATTCAAGACTCAATACTAACACACTAAAAACATACTACACTCTCAAACCCGAATTCCATACTTCTCAACACTTCTCACAAAGCACACTTCACAGAACTGCAACAATTTATATCATACTTCAAAGAGACTTGCCACCGACTTCAAAATCCAAACTAAGAACAACTCCACAGACAACACAGCTTTTAGGCTCAAGAAAATTTCTACACATCAAGACAACTTCAATAACCAGAACCCCCATAATCAACACAAGGCATACGCATGCGAAAAAATAAATTTCAACCCAAATTTCAGCAAATTCCAACAACCGGAACAACAAAAAGCACGGCAACTTCCTCAAACAGTTATCCAATCATGAAGCAAAAACAAACCAGCAAACAGCATCACCTTCTACCCCCCCCCCCACACTTGAAGCATACATTTTGAAAGATTAAGAAGGAGGGGCACCCTAGGAAGATGACGGTGCTGAGGAAGAAGGGGATGAGAAAGAAGCAGTTATGGAAAAAGAAGGGCCGCTAAAAAGCTGTGCCACTCAATGGAACGCCCATGAATTGGTCCTTGTAGAGGTTGACCTGTTCCAAACATTGGAATCCTCGTATGTGGCATGAACTCAGGATCCACCCTGAAAGTAGGAGTGGGAGGCATCGATAGGATTTGACCAAATGTCGACAACGGATTGAGAGAAGGAACTGAAGGTACCCCTGGTGGAAGCTCATGAATCGCGCCACTAATAACATCCATCGTCAGATTAGGAACACGGTAGCCGGCTAATTGTGCAGACGATAGAGTTGGTTTGGGAGGTCCAGAATCAGAATGATAATAAACTGTTATCTTATTGCAGTTATCTAACTCCATCTGCATCTTCAGCTGCCTGTAATACAAGACCTCAAGTTGTTGCTGGGCTACGGAAGAGATATTGTCCAATTTTTTATCCATATTAGATGCATGTGCTGTCCACTCTTGCTGTATAGTATCTATGTTTTCATGTATACCCTCAAGCCTCTCATCCATCTATATGAAACGATGCTCAACCGACTTTTGGAACTCTCGGATTGCACCTTGAAGTGAGCTTAAGTCGAACGGTTGCTGCCCTTGATGTTCAAAATTAATCGGTGGTTCAAATTCATCACGAGTTCCTCCCGTGCCCAAAATCAACTCCTATACCCACTCTTTGTCCATCTTCAAATATTTCAGATGTAAAGAATTAGCAATTAGGAACTTAGTCTTCCTCCAATCACCCAACTCATTATCCACACCTTGTGCTTTACATATTTCCTCAATCAGCAATGGAAAATAAAGTGCTGCACTATCTTCGTCAATCCCAGCATGAATGCTAGACAGAATGATTCGTCCAACATCAATTGGCCTCTTCCTGCGAAATGCTGATATCAAAAATAACCGATCACGTAACACCTCAGACGATTGGAAACTTGGCATAAGGCGTGACAAAACAAACATCAACCATAACTTGACATCACATTTCAAAGATTGAAGCCACATATGCTTATGTGCTCCTCGCTTGTTAAGTACCCACGTAGCTCCAGGATACGCTAACTCTTCTGACAAAGCTGGGTCCAACTCCTCTTCATCACCTGGAAATTAGAGAGGATTAGAGGGGTAACTAGGCGTGCCCAAATGTGAATTTATGATCTCGCTTGTCAGTTGAATCTATTGCCCTCTCACATAGAAAGCTCCATTTTTCGGATATTTCGCATTTGCATAGAATTCCCTTGCAATATTGACATTACAAAATTCTGGTGCAGATGTAAGCTTCTCATCAAATTTGTGGAACTTCATCAATTTTTTAAAAGGTCCCTTATCCACAATAAAGGTGAAAGGTTTATCACCTACTCTTCAATTTAACCCTAGAAACTATTGTAGTAGTGGCGGTAGTGATCGTATCCACAGGGAAGGAATTGGTCTCAAGAATTCAAATAATTGTTCTAATATTAAAAATGAATGCTAACTAAACAAACAGAGAACGAGAAATGATGTAACCATCAAGAACAGTAACAAGAAACAAACAACAAGCACTGACACACACTAGAACAAAGAACAATTAAGAAAAATACACATAAATGTGGTAACAAGTCTTAGTAAGTTGTTCAAGGGTTTACACCGGATGAATATGCAATTAAACTACTTAATTGCAAGACAATTGACATACACTGGAAAACAAAGAGGAGAACAAACTACCTGAGAACCTAGACTATGATCAGCATGGCAACCACATCATATTCTACGCTCCCTGTCTTCCCTCTTTCCCATGGCGAGGCCTAGAGTGAAGGTTGTAACCCGCAGAGTCTCAACTTCTCATGATTCACTACTATAGCATATAAAATCTATGGTTTTCCCTTGGCGAGGCCTAACCTAGGTTCGTCTGTGTTCGTGAAGCTCGAGAAATATCTTCTCACTCAATTCTTAGGTTTCAATGAACTTCCACCGGCATGACGACTGCATCTCGGTTCATGATCAAGCAATACGAGTGAAAAGACTCATTTACCATACTGTGTGTTCTCATTCCAAGCATTTCTACTCCTATTGATGAATTAAACCCCAACCTAGCATGACGACCACAATCGAAGCATAATTCAATCAACAAAAGCTTAAATGAGTGAGACTTAACAAGTTTTAAGTAATATTTCCCAGTATGAGTTCATTCTTAATGATTTATGTCTAATGCAAGGCATTTTATAGTCTAATTACACTTCATCCGGATCAAAACCCTAGAACATAGCAAATTTAGCTACAAAGTTCCATTTCCAGTTCACGATCGTCAATAGATAACACTGAGCAAATCATATTCATTAATTGGGAAGAATTTACAAAATGAAAAGCTTCAATTGCTTCCAATTCACAACAAAACCGTGAATTCCTCCTTAGTTGAGTAGAAAATTACAATGTTCGGAACAAATTCTCGATCGGAATTAAGAACGGATCTAAAATACTAGAGAGAGAAAGTAGAGAGAGAAATTAAATCTCGAGAGAAAATTTCCCGCTCTAAAAATCAAGTTTGTTTAGAAACTAGAATATGAATTTTTTGGTTCCCCCTCCAAAGGTTAACTAACTCCTCTATATATATAGAGGTTACAAAACGTAAACACTAAGCAAATGTGAAATGACTAAGATATTACAAGTATGCCCCTGCTCAATATCCCAGTCCAACAATCAACATGAATGTATGTCCGAAGTAGAAACAACTCAAGCCAGCTCCAGCGCCTTTGAACCAACATCTCTATGCCTTCATCACAGTTCCAGCACCTTTGAGCCCCAAAGAATCACGCCTCCAAAATGTTATTCCAATCCCTTGTGTGCCCAGCTTCAATCACGCCTTTAATTCGTGTGCCCTTCACGCTTTCAGGCTTCCAGCTTTAAAGCTCCTTTTGTACTCAGCAACCTTGCGCCTTTGAGCCAAATACTAGCACGCCTCCCTGCTTTCTGCACAAGAACAAACCTTCCAACACTTAGCCAATTCTTTCAAAACCATCACAAGCATAGAAAGCTCCCAACATGAGGTCCCTCGGCGAGACCTCGCCCTGAAACCTATTTGTGTGGCGAGACCTCGTGCAAGTGTGTGCATGGCGAGGTCTCTCAGAGAGACCTCGCCATGTATTGTGTATGAATGGCGAGACCTTGCCGAGAGGTCTCGCCGTGTGTGCGAAAGTGTACTGCGTGAGTTCAGCGAGATATGTGTTGTTTGTGATGAAATTCAAATGTGTGAAGTGTTGTGAATGTTGTGGAATGAGGGTGAGTGTGAGTGTGAAGTGGGGATGTAAAATGTGAGTGAAGTTGGTGTTGTGAATGTTTGCAAGGATGAAGAATGAAATGCAATGAACATTAATCTTGAGCAACTTATGTACAAAGCATAAATGACAATATAGTAGAATGAAAATGAGCATGCAAGAACACCATGAATCAACACGGAAGTAGCCAAAATGATGAATGTTCAAGTGTAAATCTAATGCATGAGAAATGGTGAGATGTGTGTGAGTGGCGAGGTGACCTCGCCGCACAAACTTGTGTGGCAAAGTGTGCTTGACTCACCTCGTTGCATGATGTGTGCAATGTGAGCGTGCGAGAGTGTGGCGGCGAGGTATGCTTGTGTGTGTGGCGGCGAGATGATCTCGCCGCCTAGTGTGAGGGTGTGTGCTTGAGTTGAATGCATGCTTATGTGCAGCAATGTGTGTGGTGAGTGAGTGAGTGTATGTGAGTGAATGTGCCATACAAATATGTAGTGTGAGGTGAGTGCAATTATGGGAACAACTATATGGCTAAGTGTCCATTTTCAACATAATGCTCTTCTTCCATGCCTAATAGATGTGCCTTAACCCCGGAATTAGACTTGATGGTAAACATAGAAGTTCTAGATCTTCCTCTAAGCTTTCCACTGGTTCAAGAATCAGCATCATGTGATACATGTAGCTCAAGATATACTCATTTTACCAAACTGTGGCAGAAATGAAAAACACTAAAAACAAAACCCTAATACAAGCCCAACAAAGAAGCCTCGGTTTTGCATGATTGCATACAGAATTCGGAGAAAGTTAAAGCATGACAATTGAAGTACACACAAAGAGCTTTCCATAGAAACCATGATCTCCTTATTTGGATTAGAATTGACAGAGGTACACTCAAAACAAGTTACATCACCAAACTTCCAAAACCCTAATTCAACCGAGCAAATCACTTTTAAGTTTCTTCATTTTCAACCTAGACACACCTCACCTCATTCACCATCATTTTTACCCTTTTTTATACCATTTAGCACTTTCACATAACAAACTACATGAATACACAAAATAGCACAAAACACCATACAATTGCATGAAAATACAAGGCAAAAGCTAAGATATTTATACATATTAGTTGGTATGAAACCACCTCATCAAATTCCCCCACACTTGAGCTTTTGCTTGTCCTTAAGCAAACTTATTCTTCATATCTACTTAGCGTTGGACTTCACTCCTCTGCCCAACTCGTTCTCATTTGAGTTCATCAAAAACAATCTTTTGTTCATGCATAAAACTCTTACTAAGTCCTAAACACCAACCCATCAAATTTCAGCACAAATTATTAATCATGGCACGATGAATAAAGACCAAAATGTCATGCGTGCAAGTGTGTACTGAGTAATTCTCGTCTATCTATTCTTTATGCATGCATTACCTCTTTTGTTCCAAAACATCCCTTTGCATAAACAATCACAATATCCACACACAAGAACTCAAAATCACACAAGATCAATGGTCGCATATTGGTGCTTTTATTAGTTGATTTCAGATTTCATTTGCTTCTCACTTTAGTGCTTTTATTTTACTACACACATTGTTGTGCTTGCCTGTGTCTTTTGGCTTCTTTTTCCCTTTAGCTGCCCGGGTTTTGTGGCTATTTTTTCCCAATTATGCTTGCCAAGGGTATTTCGGCTTTTCATTCCCAATTGCCAAAGGCTTTTTCTCCATATCCTTTCTTATGTGACTAAAAATTCCTGGATGTCTTTAAAGGACTATGTATGCTAGAGCATCCAAAACAACAGAGTAATGCATAACAATAAGAACACATTGAATCATTTTCCTCCTATGTCCAAGAATATGTTTGCATGGCATATCTATCTTACTTTAGCATGATGCCTTGATTAACAAAATATACTGATTTTTTCAAGATTGGAAACAAGGAAAACAAAACCATTTTCGCATGCAATACAAAAGTAAAGATGGATGAGCTTCAAATTTTGAACATAGCTTAACACAGGAGCAGAATCATAGTACAAAGTGTTACTTCCTTCTATTGCCCTCACTGTCACCACACCTCTTTTCATTTCATTTATGTGTTTACACTTTATTAGGACGCAATCTCACTCCTTGAACACAACTTAAAAAAAAACAACCAAAACAGCACACTCAACACTTCACACACTCCATGGATAGTCACATTTTGCCACAGATCAACTACACAGAACTTGTGTTCTTAACATCACTTATTCACAAAAAAAAATTTCAAAATTTCCACAAAAAATTTAAAACTTTCACAACAATTAAAGACACAACATATAACGGAAAATAATATGCAAACACTCAAATTTAACACAACGAAACTAGAAAATAGCATGCTTTGCATCACATAGCACAAAAAATTCATGCACGAAAGAAATAAGCATAAAAAGTGCAAAAGACACAAACCAACGCAAACATTCCCTCCCCCACACTTAAAACTCACATTGTCCTCAATGTAAAGTAAAGATAGTTAAGATAGGTTTAGGAGCTCCCTGGTGTTGATATGTCATGAAGTCCAATGTTTGCTTGGTGGAGTGTTTTTGTCCATAGCTCCCTTTTGCATGAAAAATTTCCTCCACATGCTGAAACTAAACTTATTAGGAATTACTCACTCAATCACACGATATGTTGATGCAAAAAAAACATGAAATGGAGGTAGTATACAAGAAAAGTGTCGCACTATGATTGCGAATCATAGTGGTGTAAAATATATGAAATAAGTAACACTAGGCACAAGCATAATTCATGCTTGAAATGTAAAATAAAGTGATTGTGGGCAGTATGTAAGTGGTCCATAAAACCACTCCCCCACACTTAGCCTCATGTGTGCATGGCTTATTTCCCTTACAACGTCCGTCATGTGTATGTCCTGACAACATGAGTAGCTGAATGAGCAAAGCAACATGTAAGAAAATGTAAAGACTAGTTTAACTAAAACACTGTATTAAAGCTAAGGGAGAAAAGAAGTAGTTCTGGGTTTTGGTAGTCTTCAGCTAGACTATACTCCTTAGGCCTTATTCACAACAATTTGGAGTATCCATCTCTGTAGAATTTGGAATAGCCATCTCTGTACCATAAAGAAGAAATCTCATAAGCACTCTTCTTCCTTTTGTAAGATACTTGAAGAGTATCATCCAGGGAGTGCTTAAGACTATGCACTTGGAGAGTAAATTCCACAGATTTCGTTTCAAACCATTAAGGCTCCCCTACTGGAGGTACATCCTTTAATTCTTCTATTATTGGAAACACATCATATACCTCTTCCACCACAATAACTATCTTGGTCCTGCAAGGCTTAACCAAGGATTGGTTATCCATGGTCTCAAAACAACCATTAGTAAACTCACAAATTGAAGCATCAACAACGCAATTGTCAATCATTATAGCAATGTGATTACAAACTCTCACATCTTCATCATCTAAAATAACATCGGTAAGTTCAAAAATGGATGTATCAATAAAATAGTTTTCCACCATATTAGCAATGTCATTAAGAATTCGCACATCTTCAAGATCTAGATTTACATGTGAAATTTCTTCAGTCTCCTCTTTCTTCACAACATAGGAATCATTATCAGTAGTTACTAAAGGGATTCCATTTTTCACTTCTCTTGACTCGCAATTAAGATCCCCAAATCCTATCACTGTTTCAAGAGTTTGTGCCTCTACAAGAGTTTCAATCAATGTGTTGACAGTTTCTTTAGCATGTTCAATTTTATCTTCATACATGATTTCACAATGTTCATCAAGATAAGATTCTATGCAATCTATCAAGACATCAAGAAAAGACACATCCAGAGAACGACTATCAGCATCATCAAGTATAGCATGGCACTCATTACCATTTGAGAAATTCTTAACACATGCTGCTTTTGAGTTCTGTTCTACCAACACTTCATCTTGCATTTCAAAGATTGATTCATCTATAAAACAGCATTCTACCATGTTTCAAATTTCAGATAAAATCACTTTATCTTTCTTATCTAACTCTACACTCTTAGTTTCTTCTTCACATACAATTAATGCCTTAATCGGAATGCAACTTTGTTTCACATCTTCATTCATCACATGCATGCTCTGTGCTAAGACTCTAATGGCAAAACAAGGTTCCATAGGCAAAGGATTCTTCATAGCATAATTAACATCAAAGACTACATGCTTATTGTTAATGCGAAATGTTACCATTTTGCTTCTTACTCCAATCAGCGCATCACCAGTAGCAAGGAATGGTCTCCCAAAGATAATAGGCACTTCTGGATCCTCCTCCATGTCTAGCACAATGAAATCTACTGGAAAAGTGAATTTATCTACCATTACAAGCACATCTTCTACCATGCCCAAAGGCTTCACCAATGATCTGTCTGCGAGTTGCAAAGTGACCACCACAGGACAAATTTTTTCACCCAAACCAACATTGATAGAAATTGAGAGAGGCATAAGATTGATTTCAACACCAAGATCACAGAGTGCTTTCCCAAAATTTCTCGTGCCTATTTTGCATGGTATGGTGCAACTGCCAGGATTCATCAATTTGGGTGGCAAATTGTGCTCTATTGAAGCCTCACTACACTATAAAAGCATTGATGGCATCTCACAACTAAGAATTTGTTCCTTGTTGGATATAATATCCTTGAGAAATTTTGCGATTTAGGTACTGCAGTCACCAAATCAAGAAGAGGTAAGCTCACGTTCACTTGTTTTACCACATTCAAGAAGCGATCAAATTGTCGTCCTTTCTTTGGTGGTGGTTTCACCCTTTCTGGAAATGGAGCCTTTGGAGCATATCAGGATAATTGTAAGGGCTTGGTGGTCCTCTTACCTTCTTAGTCACCTTATTCTCTTCATTGTTTTTCCCCTCTTCCTTTTCAGATGTCTCGCCTCTTGCGTACCAATGTCCTCTACTTCACCTCTGGTTGCCTCTTCATTCTGGGCAATCTCACATCCTGAATTGTTATTCCCTAGCAAAAGCTTGCCACTCCTCAAAGTGATGGCATTACAAGTTGCCTTGTTCTTAGGATTCGACATTGTATCACTGGGAAGTGATCCGCTGGGTCTTTGATGCACTGCATTGGCTAGTTTCCCTAACTGCATTTCATTATTTTTGAGTGTGGCATCATGATGTCTTGCAGTTGTCTCCAAAGCAACAAATCTCTCCTCATTTTTATCCATCCTTTCTATAAGACGATGTAGCATATATTCAACTGAAGGCCTCCTTGGCTCTTGAGTACTTGCTTGATGGTCAAAGCCAGGAGGTGGATTAGCAGATCTCCGTTGGTCTTGTTCATGAAAATATTGCCCTCCTTGACCTTGAGCATGCTGTCCCCAATTATTTTGGCCACCTCCATAAGGTTTGTTACCACAGAATAATTCCCAGATTATTGTGGTCTATTGTAGTTACTGACATATTGAAGAGACTCAGTTGTGATGGCGCATTCATCAGTGTGATGATCGCCCGTACATAGACCACATGACAACACTGGTGCCTTCGTTTGAGTCGCCTTCAATGTTTGAACTTGTTTAGCCAGTGCCTCAAACTTAGCACTCAAAGAAGTTTCCTCATCAAAATCCAGCACTCCTCTCTACTTTCTATTATAAGGTTTTCGAGTCTTAGGGAACAAATATTCATCTTCATCAATTTGGTTAAACAGCTCTCTTAGCTCGGGCACACTTTTATCTTTTAATGCACCGTTAGCACAAGCTTTCACCATCATAGAAGACTCAGCTGTGAGGCCCTTGAAAAACGTATTCAATTCTCTGATTTCACCAAGGTCATGGTTAGGACATTGACGGATTAGGTCATTGAAACGCTCCCATACATCTCTGAATGATTCACCATCTTGTTGCAGAAAACTCATGATCTCCATTCTCCTCTTCTCAAGCTTAGCTGGTGGAAAATATTTAGCCAAGAACTTCTTCTGATGTTCCTCAAAAGAAATTGTTGCATCTGCTCCCCCAATGGTTTTGAACCAATGTTTTGCTTTACCTCTCAAGGAAAGAGGGAAAAGGATTCTGTGCACTTCACCTCTCTCCACCCTTGGAAGTTTGAATGTACTACACAAACCTAAGAACCAGTCCAGATGATCATTAGGGTCTTCATTGTCTAATCCTTGGAAAAATTGATCTTGAGTAATCATTGATACAATTTGAGTAGGGATATGGTAACTTTCAACATCTATGTCTTGCTGCCCAAATCCATTGTCAAAATTCACAGCATAATGATCACCAAAACGCGGTGCTCTCACTCCAGGATTAGCCATGTCTCTTTGCTTGGCTTGAACTCTCAAAATCTTTGGCAGTTCAAGGTCTAGTGCAAACTCAGGATCTCCAGAGGATCGTAGCCTGGGCATACAACAACACTAAGAGTGAAGTATAAGCAAAATATTTCAGAACACAAAAGCAAAAACTCGAAATGTAAACAACAGTCAACAAAACAAAAACCACAGGCGACAACAATAACAAGGAAACATAACAAAATATAAAAACAAGAACAGAGTAAGCAAACAAAACAGAACAACACAAAATTGAATGATGAAACACAAGAAGCACTTAGTCAAACTCTAGAAACCGTGCCTTCCGCGGCAACGGCACCAAAAATTGAAAGGTTTATCGCGTACTCTTCAATTTAACCCTAGAAACTACTGTAGTAGTGGCGGTAAGGATCGTATCCACAGGGAAGGAATTGGTCTCAAGAATTCAAATAATTGTTCTAATATTAAAAATAAATGCTAACTAAACAAACAGAGAATGAGAAATGATGTAACCAACAAGAACAGTAACAAGAAACAAACAACAAGCACTAACACACACTAGAACAAAGAACAATTAAGAAAAATACACAAAAATGTGGTAACAAGTCTTAGTAAGTTGTCCTAGGGTTTACACTGGATGAATATGCAATTAAACTACTTAAATGCAAGACAATTGACATACACTGGGAAACAAAGAGGAGAACAAACTGCCTGAGAACCTAGACTATGATCAGCATGGCAACCACATCATATTCTACGCTCCCTATCTTCACACATTCCCATGGCGAGGCCTAGAGTGAAGGTTGTAACCCGCAGAGTCTCAACTTCTCAGGATTCCCTACTATAGCATGTAAAATCTAATGTTTTCCCTTGGCGAAGCCTAACCTAGGTTCGTCTGTGTTCGTGAAGCTCAAGAAATCTCTTCTCACTCAATTTTTAGGTTTCAATGAACTTTCACCGGCATGACGACCGCATCTCGGTTCATGATCAAGCAATACGAGTGAAAAGACTCATTTACCATACTGTGTGTTATCATTTCAAGCATTTCTACTCCTATTGATGAATTAAACCCCAACCTAGCATGACGACCACAATTGAAGCATAATTCAATCAACAAAAGCTTAAATGAGTGAGACTTAACAAGTTTTAAGCAATATTTCCCAGTATGAGTTCATTCTTAATGATTTATGTCAAATGTAAGGCATTTCACAGTCTAATTACACTTCATCCGGATCAAAACCCTAGAACATAGCAAATTTAGCCACAAAGTTCCATTTCCAGTTCACGATCGTCAACAGATAACACTGAGCAAATCATATTCATTAATTGGGAAGAATTTACAAAATGATAAGCTTCAATTGCTTCCAATTCACAACAAAACAATGAATTCCTCCTTAGTAGAGTAGAAAATTACAATGTTCGGAACAAATTCTCGATCGAAATTGAGAACGGAGCTAAAATACTAGAGAGAGAAAGTAGAGGGAGAAAGTAAATCTCGAGAGAAAATTTCCCACTCTAAAAATCAAAATTCTGTTTAGAAACTAGAATATGAATTTTTCAGTTCCCCCTCCAAAGGTTAACTAACTCCTCTATATATAAAGAGGTTACAAAACGTAAACACTAAGCAAACGTGAAATGACTAAGATATTACAAGTATGCCCCTGCTCAATATCCCAGTCCAACAATCAACATAAATGTAAGTCCGAAGTAGAAACAACTCAAGCCAGCTCTAGCGCCTTTGAACCAACATCTCTGTGCCTTCATCACAGTTCCAGCGCCTTTGAGCCCCTGAGAATCACGTCTCCAAAATGTTATTCCAATCCCTTGTGTGCCCAGCCTCAATCAGGCCTTTAATTCGTGTGCCCTTCACGCTTTCAGGCTTCCAGCTTCAACTCTCCTTTTGTACTCAGCAACCTTGCGCCTTTGAGCCTAATACTAGCATGCCTTCCCTTCTTTCTGCACAAGAACAAACCTTCCAACACTTAGCCAATTCTTTTAAAACCATCAAAAGCTTAGGAAGCTCCCAAGGCGAGGTCTCTCGGCGAGACCTCGCCGTGAAACCTATTTGTGTGGCAAGACCTCTTGGCGAGGTCTCGCCGTGCAAGTGTGTGCTTGGCGAGGTCTCTCGGCGAGACCTCGCCATGTATTGTGTATGAATGGCGAGACCTCACCGAGAGATCTCACCGTGTGTGCGAGAGTGAAGTGCGTGAGTGCAGCGAGATATGTGTTGTTTGTGATGAAATTCAAATGTGTGAAGTGTTGTGAATGTTGTGGAATGAGGGTGAGTGTGAGTGTGAAGTGAGGATGTAAAATGTGAGTGAAGTTGGTGTTGTGAATGTTTGCAAGAATGAAGAATGAAATGCCATGAACATTAATCTTGAGCAACTTATGTACAAAGCATAAATCACAATATGGTATAATGAAAATGATTATGCAAGAACACCATGAATCAACATGGAAGTAGCCAAAATGATGATGTTCAAGTGTAAATCTAATGCATGAGAAATGGTGAGATGTGTGCGAGTGGCGAGGTGACCTCGCCGCACACACTTGTGCGGCGAAGTGTGCATGACTCATGCCACGAGCTCATCTCGTCGCATGATGTGTGCATTGTGAGCGTGCGAGAGTGTGGCGGTGAGGTCTTGCTTGTGTGTGTGGCGGCGAGATCAGTGTGAGGATGTGTGCTTGAGTTGAGGGCATGCTTATGTGCAGCAATGTGTGTGTGGAGTGAGTGAGTGTATGTGAGTGAAGGTGCCATACAAACATGTAGTGTGAGGTGAGTGCAATTATGAGAACAACTATATGGCTAAGTGTCCATTTTCTGCATAATACTCTTCTTCCATGCCAAATAAATGTCCCTTAACCCCGAAATTAGACTTGATGGTAAACATAGAAGTTCTAGATCTTCCTCTACGCTTTCCATTGCGTCAAGAATCAGCATCATTGGATACATATAGCTCAAGATATACCCATTTTACCAAACTATGGCAGAAATGAAAATCCCTAAAAACAAAGCCCTAATACAAGCCCAACAAAGAAGCCTCAGTTTCTCATGATTGCATACGAAATTCAGAGAATGTTAAAACATAACAATTGAAGTACCCACAAAGAGCTTTCCATAGCCACCATGATCTCCTTATTTGGATTTGAATTGACAGAGTTACACTCAAAATAAGTTGCACCACCAAACTGCCAAAACCCTAATTCAACCGAGCAAATCACTTTTAAGTTTCTTCATTTTCAACCTAGACACACCTCACCTCATTCACCATCATTTTTACACTTTTTTATACCATTTAGCACTTCCACATCACAAACCACATGAATACACAAAATAGCACAAAACACCATACAATTGCATGAAAACACAAGTCAAAATCTAAGATATTTATACATATTAGTTGGTATGAAACCAACTCATCAAAAGGCCCGCTCTAGATGTAAATATTTCACATTAATTCCTTCCTCCCATCACTTGTTTGCCCCGTCATTAATGAACAAGGATGGTTCAGAGGATCCCTTCCTCTTCTTAGCGGTTGGGGTTTGCACTGTATACTCTGGAGGCTCCTCAAAGATTGGCAAGTCTTCTGGGAAGTATTCAGAATCCGAATCCTCAGCCCTTTGTACTTTACTTTTTCTTTTCCCTTTTCCTTTGCCTTTGTGTGAACTTTCGCCCTTTTTAGGAGCCATGCCTGCAATTGACAACCACAAAAACGTAACTTCTCAATGACCACCTTAGACAAAGAATTTAGACTTCATAACCAAATTCAAACTACTAGATCATATGCAAGACTAATGGTTTAATCCAAAACACCCAATCACCATTTAATCACATAAACATAGCCCTTCATCCAAACTGTACATAACCATTTTCAACAACCCAAATTATGCGTTGAACAAATTATGCTCATTCTCCCAACTTGTGACAAACTAGAACAATTACCCAAAACGAAATTTCAGCTTCACACCATCCACAAATCCGAGAAAATGTCATTCAAAGCAGGACGAATTAGTCAAAATTTGAAGAATCAAAGTTGTAGAGCAAGATTCTAGCTGAATTTAGGAACTGGAATCACCCGATTTGGACTACAAATGACTGAATTATGCACAACATACCGAGAGGTATCAACTGGCAAATTCAGCAATTTCTCTTACAACGATTTGCAGCATGCACGTCACATTGTCTTCTAAATTGGACCATGTTCCAGTCACAACTAGCAAAAGTGCACAACAGAAACATTGTAGGCCATCCTCTTAGTAACTTCTCCCACTGGAATCAACTCATTTGGACATCCCATTTACAAGTTATGACCAATTTACAGAGATATGTCAAAACTGAATCCTTTGATGAAATTTTCTAAATCTTTCCCCCACACTTATCATGTACTTCACCTTTGAACAAGCATCACTATATTCCATTGACTCATCATTTCTTTCAATCCTAACAACATTATTTTCATGCTCATACACTCAGCCACAACTCTTCATGCAAAGTATTAAATACATCATTATGAAATTTAATGGAACCAAAAACGTACCTTTGGTGGAGAATACCAAGCAAGAACTTGAAGAAAGTAATAGAAAATGGAAAAAGACAATTGATGGTCAAGAAAGTTTGAGCACATGCCGATCTTGTAAGCTCTACTCGTGAAAAGTTTGCCTTTATAATTCACAAAGCTGAACTATCACAACCACTTGGTCAAAGCATATTCAATATTAGCACCAACCAAACACAAGAAAACAAGCACAACACTCTAAGTGTGGGACCCCACTTCATTCAATTGCATGAAATAAGCTCCCTTCACCATTACCACATGACACACTACCCTCACATGATATACAAAACAAAATATCCCCACAGCCTTAAGTCAATTCATGTTCCATTCAAAACTTCAACAGACACACCAAGATAATGTAGCTTTTACTACATTACAACTTTTGAATCAATTTCAATAATGAACAGAATGGTAGCTCAGGTCATCATAAATGCATGTGTTTGAATGCCGAAATAATGCAAGCTCATGTGATAAAGATTCAACAACCACCTCATCTTTGTATCCCTCATTTCAATTTTGTGCGCAGCTTTTTCAGAACATTAATCAGAACAGAAAAGGTAGAATTTAATATCATCAATTCGTTTATGCAAATCCCCAATGCTAATTGGAATCATGCTCATTAAGCATAAACACACAAATTCCACCAATTATCCTAATAAACTAAAAACCCAACATCAATACACCACATTATCACAACACGTTATCCTCACACTACTACTACACTAGGTTCATCATGGCAATTGCAATTTCACATAGCACAGTCTTCAAATCACACATCCCCCCTACGCTAGCATAAGTCACGGTCCCCGGGGCAAAAAAATTAGTAAAGGAACCTGGCTTTTTACAATCCTCTGGAGAGTCTTGCTACCCTTTCCTCCTCCACATAGTCAGGCCATTGAGGTGTCCCCATCAGGCCCAAGGACGGTGAAGAAGCTTCAATGGAAGTAAGGTCAATACCCTTACCTCTGGCCATTTCGGTTAAAAGAACTGGGAAGAACATTGGTACAAATTCACTTCGTTGTGCACGCAGTATGAACCCAAGAATTAGTTTACCAATGTCAATAGAGAAACCATGCTGAATGGCATAAATCAAGAGAACTCTTTCCTATGATGCTATGGTCATCCGGAGAGTAGGCAGGAGCTTGGAGTTGATAAAGAGCAATCACATCTTTGCCACAGCAGTTAGATCACTTGTGGGTATATATAATGCTTCATTGCTTGCGTTTCTTACCCAGGTAGTGCCCGGCAAAGCCACAGCTGTTAATAAGTGATCTGTGTTGTCCGCCCTCACTAATCGGCTGTATGTATCACTGGGGTAATCGGGAAGAAGATAATGCAAATTGATGCTGTGGCGAGTCACCTTCAGATATGTTCCTCGCAAAAACATAGAGTGGATACTGTCGGCCTTTGAATTGACATAGAACTCGCGAACTATCTCCATACTCACATCAGTGGGTGCCATTGTGAAATGAGTCCAGTATGCTCTCTAATAAACTCCTCAAACCTATGGGAAGGGGCTTCGAATGGTCTTTCGATGATGACTTCTCTGTTGATCATTCGATGGTACAAACTCTCCGCACTACCATTGATAAACTGTGGAGAATCAGCCGGGTCATAATCGATCACCATAACCTCATCAGCCGAAGAAGAGAAGGAGGAAGATGAGGTAGTTCCCAGATCCTCACTGAAGATTGCATACTTATAATGGTTCTGATGGGGAAAGTATGCCATCACTTAAAGTGAAACCTCACACTAATATGCATGCAAAATGATGTTTATCGCCTGAAAGGAAACACTATCGTAGAATGCAGACTAGTAAGTAAAATGCAAGGTATTTATAATGAGATGTGTTGCACAAGATAGTCTACAATAGCTAAAAATCAAAGACATGTGATTGACACTAGAGGACAAGATAAGACACACATGTTGTTTGCATGCAAACAATCATTCACGGATGTACTTAGCTGTGCAATCATATGAGTAGTTTTCAAGGTAACCTCACGGGGTGTTTGTCTTTTACCTTGATTGCCAAAACTGCAATGTAAGCTTACCCTCTGTTGGATAGCCAAGTCTTTTCCGTATGAATGAATGCCTGCTTCGTGACTAGCCTTCCACTACAGCTGAAAAAATCATTGAACACTTTTAATAAAAAGTAGACTAAACAATCACGAAAGTGAAAAAAAAAATATGATCTTCAGTAAAAGAAAAACTAAAAAACAAATTGAAAGAAAAACACTAGGTTGCCTCCTAGGAGCGCTTGTGTTTAAGTCGACAGCCCGACATAGCTTTGATTCACTTGGAAATTATTGGATCATCTAAAAACAAATCATGTAGAGCTGGTGCCAAATCAGTGATGCCCTTCTCTTGTATTGTAAAATATGGCTTGACTTTGCGACCATTCACTTTCCATGTGTTACCATTTTTCTCATTCTGAATTTCCACCACACCATATGGCATCACTTTAAGAACCCGAAATGGATCATTCTAACGTGATCTCAATTTCCCAGGAAACAACATCAAGCAAGAGTTGTACAATAAACCAGTTGCCCTGGAGCAAAACTTTTTGATTGGATATTAGCATCATGAAGTTTCTTAGTCCTTTCTTTATAAAGTTGGAGCTCATGTATGCATTGAATCTAAACACATCCAACTCGTTTAACTCCAGCATTCGCTTTGATTGAGCCCCATATAAATCCATGTTCAACTTCTAAATTGCCCAATAGGCCTTGTGTTCTAACTCTATCGGAAGATGACATTCTTTCCCAAACACAAGCCGAAATGGAGAAGCCCCAATTGGTGTCTTGTAAGCGGTCCTGTATGCCCATAGAGCCTCGTCCAACTTGGATGCCCAATCCTTTCTTTTAGGATTAACAACCTTCTTCAAGAACCTCTTAATTTCCCGATTTGATACTTCAACTTGACCACTCATCTGGGGATGATATGCTGCAGAAACCTTGTGTCTCACTCCATACTTGGCTAGAAGAGCCTCAAAAATCTTATTACAAAAATGTGATCCTCCATCACTAATGATTGCATGAGGAGCTCAAAATCAGTTAAAGATGTGCTTCTTAAGAAATGTTGTAACACTTTTAGCATCATTATGCGGGAATGCAATAGCCTCAATCCATTTGGACACATAGTCCACTTCAACAAGAATGTATTGCATGCCATATGACTTCGGGAAAGGACCTATAAAATCGATGCCCCAAACATCGAACAATTCCACCTCAAGAATGTTATTCAGAGGCATTTCATTCCTTGAAGAAATGTTCCCTGTCCTCTGGCACCTATCACAATTTCCTACCTAAATCCTTGCATCCAAGAAAATGTGAGGCCAGTAAAATCCACATTGCAACACTTTAAAACCAGTTCTTGTAGAGCCAAAATGTCCACCACAAGGTCCTTCGTGACAAGCTCTCAGAATGTCCTCATTTTCTTCCTCCTTGACACATTTCCTTATGATTTGATCACTGCACACTTTGTACAACACTTCACTCTCCCAAAAATAATTCTTTGCATCATTTCTCAGTTTCTTCCTTTGTTCACTAGAGAAATAAGAGGGTACTTGCCCGCCACAACGAAGTTAGCTATCTCTGCATACCAAGGCAAGGACTTCTCATCTACTCTAAAAACTTGCTCATCTGGAAACTGTTATTTTACCAAAATAATTGACTCCACTTGAGCTTCTGATTCCAACCTGGAGAGATGGTCAACCACTATATTCTCTGAGCCTTTACGATCCTTGATTTCAACATCAAACTCTTGGAGTAACAACACCCATCGAATGAGCCTGGGCTTGACCTCTTTCTTCGCTAACAAGTACTACAATGCAGCATGGTCTGTGTGTACAATCACTTTTGAGCCTAGCAAATTTGCCCTAAACTTGTCAAATGCAACACAACAGCCAGCATTTCCTTCTCAGTAGTAGTGTATTCATTTGAGCTTCATTCAGTAACTTGCTTGCATAGTAAATTATATGGAAGACTTTGTCCCTTCTCTGCCCTAGCACAGCACCAAGTGCATAATCACTTGCATCACACATTATCTCGAAAGGTGCACCCCACTGAAGAGTGACTATAATGGGTGCTTCCACAAGTTTAGCTTTCAAAGTCTCAAAAGCTTCAATTCATTCTGTGCCAAATTCAAACTTGACATCTTTTTCCAATAGACTACACAATGGCCTAGGAATTTTAGAAAAATCCCTTATGAATCGCCTATAGAAGCCTGCATGCCCAAGAAAACTTCTGATTCCCTTCATATTTGTTGGAGGAGGAAGCTTTGCAAAAACATCAATTTTTGCCCTGTCAACTTCAATCCCTTTTTGATAAATCTTATGACCTAGCACAATACCCTCTTGGACCATGAACTGGAACTTTTCCCAGTTAAGCACCAAGTTTGTCTTCTCACACCTTTTCAGTACCTTGGCTAAATTTTCCAAACAACTTTCAAACGTCATTTCGAACACCGAAAAATCGTCCATAAAGATTTCTATAATCGACTCAACCATGTCATGAAATATAGCCATCATTCAACGTTGAAAAGTTGCAGGAGCATTGCACAAGCCAAAGGGCATACTCTTGTAAGTGAATGTGCCAAAGGGACAAGTGAAAGTCGTTTTCTCTTGGTCCTTGGGATTAATTGCGATTTGATTATAGCCAGAATATCCATCCAGGAAGTAGTAGAAGAGAAAACCCGCAATCCGATCCAATAGTTGTTCCAAGAATGGAAGTGGGAAGTTATCCTTCTTGGTTGCCTTGTTGAGCTTCCTGTAATCCATGCACACTCTCCAAGCACTAACAATCCTTGCTGCTAGGAGCTCGTTTGCATCGTTCTTTACCACAGTAACTCCTCCCTTCTTTGGAACACATTGCACTGGGCTTACCCACTTGCTGTCTGAGATGGGAAAGATCATTCCAAAGTCTAGCAACTTAATCACTTCCTTCTTCATAACCTTCATCATTTGAGGGTTTAATCTCCGTTGTCTATCTCTCACTGGCACAGAATTGTCTTCCAAAAGAATCTTATGTATGCACAAGCTAGGACTTATGCCCTTGAGATCTGCAATAGTCCATCCTATAGCTCTCATGTATAATCTCAAAACCTCCAACAACTTCATTTCTTGCCATTCTTCCAGTTTGGATGAAATCACTACTTAGAGTGTTTCATTTTCGCCCATAAATGTGTACTTTAAATAAGGAGGCAAGGGCTTCAACTCAAGCTTCGGTGGCACCAACATAGAAGGCTTAAGTTTCCCAATCCTGCACAAAATCTCTTACTTCCTTACCTCAGTGGGAGCACAAGTTTCATTAGTTGGAATATGACATTCTTCATTCTCTTTCAAATTCCCAACACCAAATTCGTCTATCATGTCTTCAATAACACATTCATGCATTTTAACTTCAACTACTTCATTTTGCAACTCAAATATGGACTCATCTAACACACAGCACTCCACAAGATTTTCAATTTCAGAAACAATTCTTATATCTTCTTCATTCAACTCAACATTCTCAAACTCTTCCTCATATTCATTTAAATCATCAACCAACACAAAATCACGTTTAACATTTTCATCATTTGCAATCACAGAACATGCAACAGCTTGAATAGCAAAGTAAGACTCCACATTCATAGGATGTTTCCTGGAGTAATTCACATCAAAGACTACTTGGTCATTGTTAATTCGAAATGTAGCCGTTTTATTTCTAACTCCAATTAAGGCATCTCCTGTTGTATGAAATGGGTGACCAAAGATGAGAGGAACCTCGGGGTCCTCTTCCATATCAAGAACAATAAAGTCTACAGGCAAGGTAAATTTATCAATTCTTACCAATACATCCTCCACCATACCAGTTGGCTTTGCGAGAGATCTGTCAGCCAATTGCAATGTGACAGCAACAGGACGAATCTTCATGCCCAGGCCAACATCCACAGCTATAGAAAGAGGCATGAGATTGATCCCAACTCCTAAGTCACAGAGTGCCTTCTCAAAATGTCTCTTGCCCATCGTGCATGGAATTGTACAGCTACCAAGGTCTTTCAACTTAGTTGGTAAATTTTGCCCAACCCAAGCTCCAATGCACTCAGTTAGCACCATAGCAACTTCGCAGTGAAAAATTTGTTCTTTGTTGAAAATGAGGTCTTTAAGGAACTTTGCATACTTTGACACAGCACTTACCAAGTCTAGAAGGGGAAAACTCACGTTCACTTGTTTGACAACATTCAAAAATCTATCAAATTGTGGTCCTCTCTTTGGATTTGGCCTTTCTCTTTCAGGGAATGAAGGTTTAGGAGCGTATTCGGGGAAATTATAAGGACCTGAAGGCTCTATCATTTTCTTATTCACTTCCTTCTTTCCATTGTCTTGCACCTCCTCCTTCTCTGGTGCCATGTCCTCATTGGCACAATTTTTCTCAAATTGAACAATTGCTTTCTCAATAACACACCCCTCATTTTCAGGCTTAGAGGTCTTATGCACTTCCTTACCACTTCTCAGTGTAATTGCATTACACACTTCCTTTCCTTTTGGATTCGGAATGGTGTCACTTGGAAGTGATCCATTAGGCCTGTGATGCATAGCATTGGCTAATTGACCCAATTGCATCTCAATATTTTTCAAAGTAGCTTAATGATGTCTCACTGTAGTTTCCAACCCTCCAAACATTTGTTCATTCTTGTCCATCGTTTCCATAAGTTTATGGAACATGTCTTCTACTGGTGGCTTCCTTTGCTCTGAAGAGCTTTGTGGATGATCAAAACCTGGGGGTGGTTGGGTAGATCTTCTTTGCTTATTTCTATAGTACTGGCCTTCTCCTTGAGTCTGGTTTTGGTTTCCCAAACAATTTTGGCCTCCACCTTGATATTGTCTATTATTGCCTCCAGAGTAGTTGTTAGGATATTGTGACTTGTTATAGTTATTCACGTATTGTAGTGACTCAGTTGTAATGGCACACTCATCAGTGTGATGATCACCGTTACACAATCCACATGATAACACAGGAGCTTTGGCATGTGTAGCTTTCAGAGTTTGCACTTGCTTTGCTAAGGCTTCAAACTTAGCACTCAAAGAAGTTTCTTCATCAAGGTCTAATACCCCTCTCTGCCTTCTACTATGAGGTTTCCGTGTCTCAGGAAAAAGATATTCATCTTCGGCAATTTTGTTAAATAATTCTCTAACCTCTGGCACACTCTTATCTTTTAATGCACCGTTAGCACAAGCTTTCACCATCATAGAGGACTCAGCTATGAGGCCTTTGAAAAATGTGTTCAACTCCCTGATTTCACCTAGGTCATGGTTAGGACATTGATGGATTAGATCATTGAAACGCTCCCATGCTTCTCTGAATGACTCGCCATCCTGTTGCTGGAAGTTCATTATTTCTATTCTCATTTTTTCCAATTTCGCAGGAGGGAAGTATTTGGCCAAAAATTTATTTTGCAATTCATCAAAGGATATTGCTGCATTTGCTCCCCCAATACTCTTGAACCAATGCTTAGCTTTACATCGTAAGGATAGAGGAAACAAAATTCTATGTACTTCACTTCGATCCACTCTCGGAAGTTTAAAAGTACTACAGAGGCCTAAGAACCAATCGAGGTGATCATTGGGGTCTTCATTATCAAGGTCTTGAAACAACTGCCCTTGAGTAATCATTGAGACAATTTGTGTCGGTATATGATAGCTCTCAACATCTATATCTTGCTGGTCAAATCCATTTTTGAAATTAATTGCGTAATGGTCGCCAAACCGTGGTGCTCGTACCCCTGGATTAGCCATTTTCTTTTCTTTCTCTCTGCTTCTCAAGGTTTTTGGTAACTCGATATCAAGTTGAAATTCAGGCTATCCAGAAGTCCTTAGAGACCTGGACATACACCAAGCTGCACAAGTGAAGTATGATAGGAAAGAAACGATAGATCACAGAAACACAAGAAACAAAACAAAAACTGCCACACAAGAAATTTCAAGAAATTGAAGCAAGAGAAAACTCACAACACTAGTTGAACAAAACATATCCAAGACAATTAAGCAAATTCAAGGAACCGTGTCGTCCCCAGCAACAGCGCCAAAAATTGACAGGTGTGTCGTTAACCTTGCAATTTTAACCCTATTAACTAGTGTAGTAACAGTGAGTAGGGTATCGTATCCAAAGGTAAGGTGAAGTGGTTTCAAGATTCCAGAAATTTGTTCTCAAGTTGTCACAAAATTAAGTTCGCACTAACGTGAATTAAAAGAACAGAACTCAAAACAAAACGAATAAAGTGCAAATAAAACGAATGGAAATGATGCACCAGAGTTCCGGAGCTGGATGAAAATGCATCTAGACACCTACACGGTACAATGAACATGCAAACTGAACAAGAGGGGAACTATGTCACATAGAGTCTTAACCCGAGGTTAGAATGGCGACCACACCTCAACTTAAGGCTCCTAACACCATCCTCTCCTATGATGAGGCCTGAGAATGGCGATTACAAACCGCGACGTCCCAATCCGCTATTTCTAGCAAGTTTAACACTCAATTCCTAGATTCTTCCCATGTCGAGGCCTGAACCCAGGGTCAAATGTACTTATTAGCAACAAAGGATTTCTTTTGCACTTTTATCTCATGATTTCATAACGTAAGATCGGCATGGCGACCGCATCCTAGTAGACAAGCTTACCAAGCAAGTGAAAAGACTTGATTCATAAAAGAAGTTCTCAATTCACAGAATTCTCAACAAGAATCGTAGTATTGATCTTATACTCAGTATGCCGGCCGCAGTTAAGTTCAATTCAACTATTCCAGAGTGATCCTGTGAAAATTCAACCGAAATGCACAATCGAAACAATTTATGAATCATTTCTTCATAGATTATGTTCATTGTATTGTAACAAGGCATCTAAAATGTATTCTCATCCATCGGAACACTAGATGATCAACCGATTAGCCAGAAAACGCCATTCTCATCTCAAATTCATCAAATTGTAACATTAACAAACTCATTCTCACCCAATTGGAGGATTTTACCGATTAGAGTTCAGAGATTTGTCAAATCCTTTGTCAATTGAGAGTAAGAAGGCAAATTCCAGTCCAAATCTGCGATCCGAATCACGATCGGAGTACAATTTTTAGAGAGAGAAACTAGTGAGAGAAAGAGAGTAGTGAGAGAAAAATCCCGCTCTTCAAAAATACAAAAGTCTGTTATCTATTCTAGAATGATCTCTCCCTTAATTTTGCTAACTAATCCTCAATATATAGAGGTCACAAAACGTAAACATTACGCAAATGTAAAATGACTAAGATATTACAAAAAATACCACTACTCAATACAATGTTCCGCAAAGCAATTTGTACAAGACCACCATCTCACGCCTTCAAGCCTTGCTCTTCCACGCCTCCATCAGTCTCAACACGCCTTCAAGCCATCGTGGTCACGCCTTCTTGCACCTGTGCACAAAATTCAGCATTCAATACGTAGCCAATTTTTCACCCAACAACATTCCAAATGCATGGCGAGGCATCTCAGAGATGCCTCGCAAGCAAACTTACTCACATGGCGAGGCATCTCAAGCAAACTGCTCACATAGAGATGCGTCGCCGGCCAGAAATCACCTTGAGATGCGTCGCTGGTATGCCATTTCTAAGATGCGTCGCTGTGTATTTACGAGTGTACGTCAAAATGTTACAAAGGCAAGTAGTACAGTCTGCTAACTTGATGTGAAGTGGGAGTGTAAAATGAAGTGTGGTGTGCATGAAAGACTGACGAAAGAAATGGGAAAGTGTAATACACATTCACAAGTCCTCAAATGAATTGCATGAACCATACCAAGTATAAGTGAAGAATTGTCTTGTGTGAAAATAATCAAAGAAGAATTATTAGACATCTCGCAAATGAATGCTTGTAAAAATAGAAAGGCAATTGCTTGCTAAAATATCTCACAATTCTTCATACATGCAACTTCTCCCACTCATGCAATGGAAAATGAAGTAAGCGTGAATGCAAAGTGCACACTTCCATGAAATAGCAAATATCGTGAAGGAATCAATGAAAGATAATCTCTTTTCGTGAAGGAACTACCAAGTCATAGCTAAGTGTAGTGCCTACAAAATTGAGTTCGCTGTATGTATGGTGTGTACTCGTCGCGTGAATCATGCGATGAGGTGCGCACTGTGTATGAGCTCGTCGCACAGTGCGAGGTCGTGTGCGAGGTCGCCGCATAGTAGTGCCTACAAAATTGAGTTCACTGTATGTATGTTGTGTGCTCGTCGCATGAATCATGAGATGAGGTGCACACTGTGTATGAGCTCGTCGTACAGTGCGAGGTCGTGTGCGAGGTCGCCACAAAGACTATGCGGCGACCTGTGAACAGTGCCGTGTAGTGTGTCTAATGGGTGAGGTCGTTGTGCACAAGTGCTGTGCAATGATGCAGCGATGTGCCTGTGTGCATGGTGGCGATGTAGTGCAAGAGTCATGCAAGTGTGCAGCATTGTGAGCATGAAATTTGCAATAGTGTGTGCTACAAGTGTGTGGCGACCAAATGTGGTGTGCGTGTGTGCGAGAGTGTAACTGTGCATGTGTGTGGTGAGATGTGTGCATGATGATGCGGTGAGGTGTGTACAGTGGAGAGAGCTCGCCGCACGGATAGTGCAGTGTTGCGTATCTGCGCGTGTGTTTGTGCAAGAATGGACAATGACCCAATTACATAATGAATCACTCACTTGCAAAAATGCCATTCTTAGATACATCATTTTCCAAACTCTTAACATGACAACTCATTTATACAACATTAACTCATCTTTCACTCTTTTCTTCACAGACATCAACCCATACCCACACAATTCACAGAAATCATGATGAAAAAATTCAACAGTACTTCCATTCCATATATACCTAAATCACACAAACTTTACACAGTGCTACTCACAACCGTGTCATCATCAAACCATATCACAGATCATCTTTCCACAACATTTTGCCTTATTTCACATAGAGTTTCTCACATCATATTTCACAACATTCATACTTTCTTTTCTCATTTCAACAACAATATAGCCCAGAATGCACTCAAACAAACAAAAGTCAAGTGAAAATACTACAATTACGTCAATATAAAACTGACTTATCAAGTTTTGCTGAGAACGCATCCACAATAGACTCCAAGCGCCTTACACCTAAACCCCCACTATGTTCCGGCCTACACACCATCGCCCAACTTAACCACCTTGTCCCCCTTTTCTTTTCCTCACACCCCAGAGGAAAGCCGGGCACAATTTCTTTAACTCCATAAGAATAGTTTTACGGGGTCAAACGCAGCAATTAGATGTATCTGCAACGACATGAGTGCCGACTTTAGGAGGGTTAGGCGACCTCCACTCGATAGTTTTCCATGCCTTTAACCTCCAAGGGCCCGCCTGGCTTGACTTAACATATGTTGAAAATAGACCACCCTTTTCCTCCTATAATATATAGGACATCCCAAATATGTCATAGGAAACTCCCGGTGCATAAAACGAGTTAACCTCGAAACCCTCCTAACCAGTCTTTGGGTGTACTAGAAAACCACTCTTGGCCACATTCACTAGTTGACCCGACACCTCTTGGTATGCCTTTAACACCCTCATTACCCACTTGATAGACTGACAAATTCCGGACGAGAATATCAATAAGTTATCGGCATAGGCCAAATGTGTCACCTGCGGACCACCATTAGAAATTCGAAAACCTTGAAATCCCGAGGCCATTGTTAATTCATTAAGGGACCATGATAAATACTCCGCAGCAATAATAAATAATATAGGAGACAACAGATCCCCCTGTCGTAAACCACGAGTAGAGTGTAAGAAGCCAAATTGTCCCCCATTAATAATAATCGAAAACCAAGCTTTAGCAATACATCTGTATATCATGTCAATCCAAATTTCTCCAAACCCCATTTTACATAAGATTTGGCAAACAAATGACCAGGAAACTCTATCGTACGCCTTAGACATATCCAATTTAAGAATGACGTTATTTCCCTTCCTATTCGCTAACAATGCACCCACCATTTCTTGTGCCAACACCACATTTTCAATAATAGATTTGCCTTTTACAAAAGCACTCTGGTTTGCAGATATAAGGGAAGGTAGAAATGCTGTTAATCTATTCGCCAACAATTTCGAAATGATTTTATTCAACACCATACATAGGCTAATCGGTCGATAATCACCAAACAAACTCGGGTTATCACATTTGGGAATAAGAACCAAAACAGTAGACGTGTATCCTCTTTGCAGGACGCCACCACAGAAAAACTCACAGACCGCCTTGTAGATATCCACGGCTATAATATCCCACGCAACTTGGGAAAACTTACTCGAGAATCCATCTGAGCCAGCCACACTATCCATATTGATACCCATAACAACCTCTCTAACTTCATCCAAAGATGGCATTTCTTGGATTTTCTCCCTGTCTGCAGCATCAAGTTTATTATACGGAAATTTAGAGTTTAAATTTATAGTGGCAGTCCCGGGATCTGCCTTGAGCAAATTCTCAAAAAAACCAACCGCCTCCCTTCCAATGTCTTCACCCTTCTCCAGAAAATCCCCAGTCTCCCCAATTATCCCACGAATGACTGTCCGCTTTCTTCTTATACGCACATGATGAAAGGTGTGTAGCGTACTCTTCAATTTGACCCTAGAAACTACTGTAGTAGTGGCAATAGGGATCGATCCACAGGGAAGGGGATTGGTTCAAAGAATTCAGAAAAACCGTTCTAATATAAAAATGACTGCTAACTAAACAAAATAGAGAAGTGATGTGACTGACAAGAACAGTAACGAAGAATCAAACAACGAGCACAAACACAACAAGATCAAAGAACAACTAAGAAAAACACACAGAAATGTGGTAACAATTCTTAGTAAGCTGTCCTAGGGTTTTACACCGGGTGAATACGCAAATAGACTACTTAAGTGCAAGACAATTGACATACACTGGAAACCAAAGAGGAGATCAAACTGCCTGAGAACCTAGACTATGATTAGCATGGCAACCACATCATATTCTACCCTCCCTGACTTCACTTTTTCCCATGGCGAGGCCTAGAGGAAAGGTTGTAATCCACAGAGTCTCAACTTCTCATAACTCACTACTATAGCATGTAAACTCTATGATTTTCCCTTGGCGAGGCCTAACCTAGGTTCGTCTATTTTCGTGAGCTCGAGAAATCTCTTCTCACTCAATTCTTAGGTTTCAATGAATTTCCACCGGTATGACGACCGCATCTCGGTTCATGATCAAGCATTACGAGTGAAAAGACTCATTTACCATACTGTGTGTTCTCATTTCAAGCATTTCTACTCCTATTGATGAATTAAACCCCAACCTAGCATGACGACCACAATCGAAGCATAATTCAATAAACAAAAGCTCAAATGAGTGAGACTTGACAAGTTTTAAGCATTATTTCCCAGTATGAGTTCATTCTTAATGATTTATGTCAAGTGCGAGGCATTACATAGTCTAATTACACTTCATCCGGATCAAAACCTAAGAAAATAGCAAATTTAGCCACAAAGTTCCATTTCAAATTCACGATCGTCAAGAGATAACACTAAGCAAATCATATTCATTAATTGGGAAGAATTTACCAAATGATATGCTTCAATTGCTTCCAATTCACAACAAAACCATGAATTCCTCCTTAATTCAGTAGAAAATTACAATGTTCGGAACAAATTCTCGATCGGAATTGAGAACGAAACTAACATGCTAGAAAGAGAAAGTAGAGAGAGAAAGTAAATCTCGAGAGAAAATTTCCCGCTCTAAAAATCAAAAGTCTGGTAAGAGACTAAAATATGAATTTCCCGGATATCCCCTCAATCTATTAACTATCTCCTATATAAATAGAGGTTACAAAAGTCGTAAACAGCACGCAAATGTAAAATGACTACATTGTTACCGTAATGCCATAAAATGAAAATCAAAGAAAAGAAACGAAAAGAGAACAAAAACGACATTCGGTCAAAGCCCCCATTCACGCATTTGAGCCTCGAATCCAACGCCTTCATCCGCTTCCTCGCGCCCTCAGGCCATTACCCTCGCGCCTTCATCACCTGCACACACCAAATAGCAAAACTCCTAAGTACTTTGCCATTTTTCATCGCAAAAACCAACAATCTTCTCATTAACATGGAGAGACCTCTCTAAGAGGTCTTGCCACTTTAACCAATTTTCATGAGAGGTCTCGCCACTTTAACCAATTTTCATGGCGAGACCTCTCTAAGAGGTCTCGCCATACAATTCCTCAAAATGGCGAGACCTCTCTAGAGGTCTCGCCATGAAACCCTTAAAACGGCGAGACCTCTCTAAGAGGTCTCGCCATGTATAAAACGGCGAGACCTCTCTAAGAGGTCTTGCCATGTAAAGAGGTCTCGCCACTTTAGTGCATGTGTGCGATTGTTGTGAGGTTTTTGGTGTGCAAATGAGTGATGTGTTGTGAGTGTTATGGAGTGAAGGTGAGTGTGAGTGAAGTTGATGTTGTGAATCTTTGCAAGAATGACTAATGAAATGCAATGAAGAGTGAAGTGTGTGTAAAAATGTTGTGAACTAAGTGTGGCTGAAAGTGTTATGTACAAACCGAATGTAAATGAAATATGATGAAGCAAAGTGAAATTGGCAATTGATGAATGCCATAGAAACTAAATGATGCATTCTTCACCCGAATGGAAAACATGATGTTCAAGAACTTTATCAAACATTGAATGGAGAATGGGTGTATGATCTTGAAAATAATGGAATAAAACACAACAATTCATGAATTCATAATAAGAAAAGCAAGAGGATATCAATCTTGAGCAACTTATGTACAAAGCATGAATGACAATATGGTAGAATGAGAGTGAGCATGCAAGAACACCATGAAACAACATGGAAGTAGCAAAAAATGATAAATGTTCAATTGTATATATAATGCATGAGAAATGGTGAGATGTGTGTGAGTGGCGAGGTTACGTCGCCGCACACACTTGTGCAGCGAAGTGTGCATGACTCATGTGACGAGCTCACCTCGTCGCAAGATGTGTGCTCGTGGTGCGTGCACGAGTGTGGCGGCGAAGTTGTGAGTGCTTGTGTGTGTTGCGGCGAGATGATCTCGCTTCCTAGTGTGAGGGTGTGTGCTTGAGTTGAGTGCATGCTTATGTGCAACAATGTGTGTGTGGAGTGAGTGAGTGTATATGAGTGAAGGTGCCATACAAACATGAAGTGTGAGGTGAGTGCAAATATGAGAACAACTATATGGCTAAGTGTCTATTTTCAACATAATGCTCTACTTCCATGCCAAATAAATATGCCTTAGCCCTAGAATTAGACTTGGTGGTAAACATCAAAGTTCTAGATCTTCCTCTACGCTTTCCACTGGTTTAAGAATCAGCATCATTGGATACCTGTAGCTCACGATATGCCCATTTTACCAAACTGTGGCAGAAATATAAAACCCTAAAAACAAAACCCTAACCCGAGCTCAACAAAGAAGCCTCAGTTTCTCATGAATGCCTACATAATTTGGAGAAAGTTAAAGCATGACAATTGAAGTACACACAAATCGCTTTCCATAGCCACCCATATCTCCTTATTTGGATTAGAATTGAAAGAGTTACACTCAAAATAAGTTGCATAACCAAGCTGCCAAAATCCTAATTTAGCCGAGCAAAGCACCTTTAAGTTTCTTCATTTTTCAACCTAGACACACATCACCTCTTTTACCATCATTTTTACCCTGTTTTACACCATTTAGCACTTCCACATCACAAACCACAAGAATACACAAAATAGCACAAAACACCATACAATTGCATGAAAACACAAGGCAAAAGCTAAGATATTTATACATATTAGTTGGTATGAAACCAACTCATCACATGATCATGAAAATATGCCGAGTTGATGTCTCCCTCCGCTGCCCATTTTAAATTTGCTTTCTGTCTCTAAAAGGACTCTTCATCTGCCAATGCAAGATTAAGCTCAGCTACATTACGGCTGTACTCTAAACGACAGGCCTCAGATAGAGCTGACTATAGTTCATTTTCTAGAAGTGTCAGTTTCTCCTCCGCTGTCCGAATGCGTTCATCAAATAGACCTACACGAGCTTTATTCCATTTAGTTAGTGCTCGTTTAACATTCATCAGCTTTAACCATACCGCCACCAAAGGCCGACCCTCCACCGGTGAAGTCCATGCTGCTTCTACCACTCCAAGAATGTCTGTTCTGTTAGTCCAAAAATTCAAGAATCTAAACTTCGATGATTGACGAGTCTCCAGCTATTCCATCCGTAGAAGTAGAGGTGAATGATCAGATAGAGCCTTGCTAAGGTGTTTCACATACGACTCAAAAGAATCTGTCCAGGCCTCATTCCCAATAGCGCGGTCCAAATGCTTCCAAATTCTCGGGCTTTGCTTCCAGTTATTGCACCATGTGAATGCCGGTCCAGAAAAACCCAGATCATAAAGCTCACATTCATCAATAAAAGAGCAGAAATCCTTCGCTTCAGCTTCACGTCGAACACCTTTCTTCTCCTCTACAGTCGTAATTGTATTAAAGTCTCCCCAGATCAGCCAAGAGATGTTTCCAACTTGCACTCCTCGCAAAGAATCCCAAAGCTCCTCCCGTTCACGACAAGTACAGAAACCATGTACACGGGAAACTATACATTTATTAGCTCTATGATACATTTCAACACTAATGGAAACCATCTGATTAGACTGTGCTACCGTATTGCATCCCAAATTATAAGAGTAAAGAATCCAAATCCGATTCGCATTATTTACCAAGGTACACGGAAATCCCAAATATGTAGCAATATCAATTATTTTTGACGATGGTAATTTAGGTTCAACAAGACAAAGAAAAGCCAGTTTGTGATTACGTACCAATTTACGCAACGCCGAAGTATGGCTTCATTGCCGACTCCCCTTGCGTTCCAAAATAGCCACTTCATTATTCACTTTTTTTTGAGTTAAAGGCCTTTTTTTTGACAATCTAAGAGTCCTCTTGGGTTGTTGGTTTATATCAGGTCTCAATTCTAAAACTGAATCGAAATTCAAGTTTCTCGCTACCTGTTGAATGATATTTCAATGGGCAATACTTCGGGCTTGTTTCCTATCCAAAGACCTTGTCGCGCCCCCACCAGATGAATCCCCGTCTGATTCCTCCTCCATCACAAGGTCAGCAATACCCTTAATACTCCCTCTCCCAATTGTCGCGTTATGTCTTCAGCAATGGCCTGCAGTCGGGCCAATTCTTCACCTGTCAGTAAATCCTTTGCTGACTGAGCGAGCGCGCTTGATACCATCATTATTGGTTGCCCACTCTCTATGATACCCCTTTCATCCATTGATGGCGTCTTTTCCTGTATTAAAGTCTCCAGAACCTCACCCTGGTGATCCTTTCCTTTTTAAACACAACCATCGTTCCATCAATTGCAGATATATTCTCTATCCTTGCCTTTTTTTTCAAAACTATCTAGTTTTATCATCGATACGTTTTCCACCATCCTAGGAGGTTGTGGGCTTGTTTTGGCACACTCCCCCCTCAAATTCTCTTCCCCTTCCTCTTGACCCATTTCCTTTTCTACCACTGCCAGGTCACCATCAGATAGGACTGGAATCGCAGTTGCTGAATCCATCTGCAACCTGTCAAGAATGTTTGGGCAGCGGTGAATTTTCTCACTTAATTTTATGTTGGATGCTTTGCTAACCTCCTGCCACATCCCAGCCATCATGAAGTCGAAAACCTAGCCACCGTCGCTGTGGGGAGTTACTTCTTCGTAGTTGGCTGTACAGGGTTTCCTTGTTCTGTACTCTACCATTGGCCCAATTTTCTGTCTACCCTCATCTTTCACTTCTATCGGGGCCTCCTTCGCGTATAATTACACAATGTTTTTTCATTCATTCTTCTTCGGACATATATTTAGCGGACAATGGGTTGATAGTATGCCCTCTGCCCTATACGCATTCGTGCAGCAGTACGGTGGAAGTTTTTTAGGAATAATCTTTTGCCAGAAACCCTCTCCATCCTCTCCGCACGCAATCCATATGCGGTTCGGGAGTTCCCTCAATAAGTCTACCTCTACGCAAACACGTGTAGTGCTCAGTCTTGATAGATTTACAGTTGCATTATCCATTAATAGTGGTGTACCCACCGCCTGCATGATAGAAAATAGACTCCGCTTGTTGAAGAATTCTGCTGGGAGATTCGGTAAAGAGAACCATGCCGGTGAGATCGATGATTCCCTATTTGTGTCAAAGAGCGGTGTCCATTTGAACACCCTCATAGGGTATAGACCAATCTGCCACAAACCTCTCGACCACAGTCTTTGATAATCTACCTCTAGTTGGAATTTAAGCAGTACATGCCTATTATCCAAAAGTCAAGTCGAGAAACTTCCTTTAAGATCCAGCAATGTAATGGTTTTCTGTATGGTTTCAAGGCTTGGGCGTCCGTGAGAGAAGTTCCCAATCACTGCTTATTTGAACGGGATTGCCAAAGCCTCTAGTTCGGCTTTGGAAAATTTCACGGCCACTTCCTTACGGTGAGATGACAGCAGTTTCAGTTTTATATCGGCCTCAGTCAGTTGTGAAAATAACTGCGAGAATGCCTTCTTGGTGTATGGACTTGCCGGTGCCTGAGCTGGCCGGTATGGTGGTGGTACCCCTTCAGCCAAATGCTGAAAGGAAACCATTGTGAAAGCTAAAAAGGGAAATTTAGGTTTTCTATAAGTAGGAAGTTTTGAGAGCGTTTACTGATTATGTGGTTTTTGATTTAACCCTTAGTTAGCCTCTTTGAGCCTTAAACCTTTTCTTTCTGATTTAATTACAAAAATTTTAACCCTAACCCATTTTAGCTTTCTTTTGGCCCCTAAGGTGTAAGTGACTAAGTTCGTTAAAGTTTGTTTCCCCATTGATTGAAAGAGAAAAAGTTTTACATCTTTAAGTCTCTAAGTATGAGGATTATTTCAGAATGGGTGTTGAGTTGAATTGTTAAAATTTGATGTTTGCCCAAACGATCTTGGGACAAAATGGAATAAAAAGAAAAATCTGCAGAACTTTAGCTGTGCTGTATACCCAAACTATAGCAGTAAAAAAAAGAAAGAGAAAAATGAAAGAAAAGAAGGAAAAATATTTTAGAAAGCACGAAAGAAGAAAAAAATATACATGTTGTGCTGAAATTACTTGATGAATTTTGAAAAATTGAGACTGGTGCTGGATAAGTGTGGGGATGTTTTACTTTGAGTTGCTTACACTTTAGTTTTTATTTTTAGCCTTTTTTATCCATCTCAACCCATACCTTGTTTAACCCTAGCCCCATTACAACCATTTGAAAGACCTTCTGATTCATGTTTAGTTTTGATACTATGATTATTTTGTGACAGATTTGCAAATTTGTTGTAAGTTTTCATGTACGATTTGTATGAGTGGCTGAACCTGAATGATGTCATTAATGAGTGTTTGAGAGATCCTGTGAGTCACTCAAGAATTCGGATTTTGATCTGGATGACTTGATTTCGTGGGAACAAATCACTTGAAATTAGCATGCATTTTTCTGAATCAATTTCTTTTCAGTTTGGCTGGATTAATGCTTGTGTTAGTGAATTTATTTAGTTAATTGTTTGTTATTTTATGTGAATGCTGAGGGACCAGCATTATTCAAGTGTGGAAATATTTGATGAGCATAAAATAATTCATATTTTTTATGTAGATTTTATTATGATTGGTGGGGTGAAATTTTACTTATTTGGTTTAATTGTTGCAGAATTTTGGAAGATTCTAATATTGAATTATGCCATAGAAGGAGATGAAATTTGGAAGTTTTTGTTCTAAAAGATCAAGGACTGGAAACGAGACTTAAGGATTTGGGACAGCAAGATCATTTTTGTGGAAGATACCAAGAGAGAAAAGAAGATTGGTAACAGGAAGAATCATTGGCAGTTACCAATTACCAATTGGGAGAAGAATTTGATTTGGAAGATATTTTGTTACAACCGCATGAGATTGAGAGATTTATGGAAACCAGAAGATTTCTGTTTTGAGTGGAATTAGGAAATCATGTTTTTTCTCTTCTGTTAAAGGAAAAAGAATAAGAAGGACAGGGATATCTCTTTTTCATCTCTTTTCTAAATAATTGGCACAGTTGTTTTCCTTTCCTTATTTTTAGGCGTAACCATTTTTCTGCAGTTTTATTGTACAAAAAGAACAGCAGTACCGTCATTTGGGCAAACGACGGTCTGGTTGGTTTTATATTTCAATTTTATTTAAGTTGCTTTTTAATTATTATTCTTGCCTTCTTTTAATTATGCTTAGTGAGTAATTCTTTATCTAGTAGATAAGTAAGAAGCACTAATTATGATTAAGTTGTGAGACCAAATTGTATTAATAAATGATTTCATATTCAATTCCAAAAGTTTTCTGTGAATAGCGTTCATTACCTAATTGGATTAAAGCTTAATCAACTTTAATATACTTAGGTAGAGTCAATTATTCTCCAGTTAAATTACTGGATTAAATTAGTAAGATTAATTAGTGACAAAGCTGCTGTTTAGGTAGACGGAGACAATTAGTTAACAAATTATTGTATGTTAATCATAGTATAATTGGTTAGAGTTAGGTCCTTCTAAGAATTAATGCTTTTTAACAGTAAATTGGGTGATCGGCTGATTCCGGCCTGGTTCTGTTAGAAATAGGGAAATAGTGGATTAAGCTGATACTTGTTGACAATCGAATAAGTAAGGAAGGATTGGCACACGTTAGAGCCGATTCTCGGTGTCCTATAACTGACTGATTGAAATGGAAATTATTATCTTTGCGTTGATGAACAACTAATAACGATTAGTGTGGATTACTTATTTGCCAGATCCTTGTTTTGAGTAAATTAATTTTTGCATTTTTAATATTCAGTAATTTAGTTGATTAATTCCTTCGGATTATTTAGAATTCATTATTGTTTTAATTATTGTGACAAATTGCAAGTTAACTAATTAAGAAGATTTGTTGTTCCTTGTGGGAACGATCTCACTTTCCCTATACTATTTTATAATTTTAGGAGAGTATTAATTTTGGTACAAAACGATGCACCACCAGGGTATGTCGGGAAATGAAACCCTTCCTAGTGGTGAGATAGAAACCATTTATTGACACAGTTTATTACCGCTATCACCCAATTATCTGAAACCATACAAAAACAAGGACAACAGACCCTTTCGCTTGGAGAAGATAGCGCTCTGGAGCGATTCTTAAATTTTAAACCCTCTAAATTTTATGGAGAACCTGATGATGAAAAGGCTGAGGCCAGGTTGCAGCATATGGAAGACATATTTTCTACTTTTCAGTATGGGGATGAAAGAAAAATTACTTATGCTGCATTTCAAATGAGAGCAGCAGCACGAGATTGGTGGAGAGTTACACAAGAAAAGGGGAAAATAACCCAGATATCAAGGACTTTGGTGAACTTTCTTCAGGAATTTAATGTCAAGTTGATACGATCCTAGACTCGTATGAATTCTAAGAACGTAAACCCAAGATCAATTGAGGAAAATAATTGAATGAATTCAATTAGATGATTAGAATGCAATAGAACAAATGAGGCAGCCCCAAATTCAATGATTGAATGAGAAACTTACCTATCAAATTAAACAATGAACACCCCAAAAATACTTGTTTCTTGGAACCCCCGTTATCCAAAATCCAACAAAATCAAACACTTGATGGAATGGAATTGTGTTCTTCACAAAGAACCAAAGAAAGTTTTATATAAAACTCACAAAATTCAAATTATCCAAGTCTGAAAAGTCTGCCCAAAAATGTACACAAAGTTTCCTTTTAGAGTGGAAAAACCCTAAGAAAAATAACGGCTAACAAATTTAAGCAAAATAGTCTGTCGTTCCCGCACGTCGCGACGTCGGTTGTCGCACGTCGCGACGTGGGGATCATTCTTGATTTAATGTCGAATTTTGGTGAATTTTTCTTCCAACTTGAAAACTTCCAGAGAGTTACGTCGCGACGTGGAAGGGCCTGGATGTCGCGATGTCGGGGCACATCGAGATGTCGGTGGTCATGCATCGCGACGTGGGTGAATCCCTCTAAGCTCCTTGATGCGTTTCTCCACGTCGCGACGTGGAACTTCATGGACATCGCGACGTGGAGCTCTTTATGCTCTTTGTCCATGTTCTTCGATTCTTCTTCCTTCCAATGCCTCATTTCGATCCACCATAACATTAAAATCCATTCTAGACACTTTCAAACAAGCAATGATTGTTGCATCCTCCTCACGAACCTCACGAACAAGTTCACGCTCAAATATGTCGTTGATCAATGTGTATAGTGCACTTCTCATACGTTTAGTCCTCGAATGCGTCAAAGGTCCTTCAACTCCATGTAATGGATCATTCACAAAGCTTCTTGGGTTAGCTTCTTTATCACAAGTTCTTTCCCACTATAACTAGAGAAAGATGTGAGAAGGAGTTCATAACCCTTAAGCAACGGGATCTGACCGTGGCACAATATGAAGCTAGATTCAATAAACTTTCCAAATTTACTCCCCATATGCTTGAAACCGAGGAACGCGGGGTGTAAGGTTCATACAAGGATTGCGATATGATATTCAGGATGAAATGGTGATTGCTAGGCCAACCACTCTCCCGGAGGCGATGGATATCGCCTCGAGGATTGAGTTAGCCAATACTCATAAAAGGGAGCGAGAAAATCAAAGAGGGAAACGACCAGTCAATCCCTCTTGGAGGAGAACTCCATATGGTGTCACACGAGGTAGGGGGCAGTCACTTGGAGCCCATCGGCCACAGCCACATGTAGGACAACCTTTCATTCCTGTAGGCATGAGGAAATATGAGTATTGTGGTCGCCCAGGGCATAGTGAACAAAGGTGCTGGCAGAAGGCGAACATGTGCATTTGATGTGGAAGTGCTAATCACTTTATTAAAGATTGTCCTAAACCCCAAACTCAGGTACCAAGGACTACTAACCCCCAACAGATAATGAGAGAAAACAAAAAGGAGACTAGCAAACCCAAAGTCCAGGCACGGTTTATGCCATGGGAAAAGAAGATCTTCCAAACTGTGCCGATGTGGTTGAGGTACGCTTATAGTCTCTAGTACTAATGCTAAAATTCTTATAGACCCCAGATATACCCACTCATTTGTAGATGCTATATTTGCGGGATGCTTGTGTGTTCCACATGATGAGTTGTCATACTTGATGGAAGTTTGATACGAATGGGCGAGGCTTGGAATCCTCTCCACACCTTTGGACCATGTTGCAACAATTCAACCAAAAAAACAAGAAGACCAAACAAGATAAAACAATAGCGGAAGTAGAATCAAGGCAAACAAAAAGGTAAGATGTTAAGCCAATCAAACTCCAATGTTATTACAAATTAATTAACCTAGCCTGAATAAATCAAAAGCTAACTTAATTAGTTTGGCTTGTTCCTGACTCAAGAACGGGTAGGCTAATCCTATAGCTCCTCACTAAAGGCTTTGCGGGATTTTAAAACACAAAGTGTTTTCAACGTTTGCAATGTAAAACTCTGATTTTTATTATTCATCTTCTTAAAAAGATGTACAAATCATGCCTTTAAATAGGCTCAAAAATGTGAAAAATAAATCCTAGTGAAGAAGTCAATTTCGAATTGAACTTCACTAACTAATCCAATCCTAATTTAGGAAACTTTCCAAATTGGAATAGGAAACTATTAACTAACATACTTTCCCTAAAAGATAGGAAGCTCCTAAAAAGTAGGAATACTCCTAAAAAGTAGGACAAAGCCTTAACCCTAAAATATAGGACACGGTTTTGGCTTCTAATAAAATAGGACTCTACTTTCCTAAATCCATTACTTGCCTTTATCATGTAAGATAATTGGGCCAAGTAATTAACTTATTAAATAAAAAAATTAATAAGCTCATACATATGTTTCAGACTTAATTTATTAAAATACAAATAAATCCTAATAAATTAAAGGTGGCGTGATCCAAGATGATAAAGACCAAGCACGCCTTCTTGGTCTTTAAAAGGTCTATGAAATTCGTGACGGTAGTCTGCCAGAATCACATCATTCATCTTGGTAGGCACGTTTAACGATGATAACATCAGAATCTCATACATCGTAAACCATAAAATTTTTTGAACTTATCAAGCTTTGTGCTTGTGGTGTTCTTCTTGAACTTATCAAGTTAGGTCACTTGTGGCGTTCTTTTCAACTTATCAACCAATACATCATACTTGGTTGTAGCGTCATTCATTGTCCAAGACTCTTGTTTGTTAAGCATGTTTCAAGGACATCCCACCACTTGACTTACCAATCAAATAATCATCTTTGATTGTGGCGTCTTCTATTGATTTCAAGGCTCATGTTTGTTAAGCATTGGGTTAAGAAATCTTCATCATAGGAACCTATTGTAGAAATGATTTTTAGGACATCTAATCGATTGAGTGTCATGTCCCTCGTGGTTCGACCCTCATCATTTGGTATCAAAGCTAGTTTCTAGTCCAAGTTTGTATATCCTTTTCTTTATTTGGTTTTTCATCTTTTTTTGGAGAGATTCTTAAAACCTTGGTTCATAGTAGTGGTGGGTCTTGTCATCCAAGTATTGGGTGTTGTCCATTGCGCGACGAAATTCTCTATCATTTGGGCAGGATTCCAAATTGTGAATTTTTAAGTTTAAGATATCCTATTTTTATCTTTTCTTAATTTATTTGGTGCTAGACACTATATTTAAAAAAAGAAAAAAAAAAGAAAAAAAAGAAAGATCCTTGGGTTTAATACATCCAAGGTTACTCGTTCCATGCCTCTTTCCAGCAATTATATCAATTGAATTGTTTGAGAATTTCTTTGCTAGATTGGTAAAATATATACGTATGAGGATTTTGCACTCATAACACTATCAAGTGATAATAGAGCTCAATTGCAAAAAATTCACATTTTTCATTTTTCCTTAAAATTGAATTCTCAAATTGTTTGAGATTCGCAACATTACATAAATTGTTAATTTGTGTATTGTTTCAAGCAATTATATCTTTTGGGTTTTTTTGTTGGTTTTCGTTTTGTGAAAAAAAAGAGACAAAAAAATTTGGTTCTTGTTGATACATATATCAAGTGGTGTATATTTTCGGGATTGTATGTGATGTCGTGGTATTCTAGTAGAAGAGAAGATCGTAAAACTAAAACTTGGGATGAAATTTGTCAAGAATTTGAATATTTCCAAAAGCAGAAGTTAGAGAAATCCAAAATAAAACATCTCAAGTGTGATACGTGTCTTGGTGTTGGTCATAACAAGTTCAAATGTCCAAATCAACTTACTATGATTACAGTGGATGGTATTGTTCGAATTAAGGAACCCAATCTTTATTTTATTGAAGATCCATCATTTTGCGAGATAGATGTTAAAATCCCACAACCAATTGTGGACTTCACAATTGAAGAGGTTATTAATATCAAGGCCGAAAGTGAAGGAGAATTTCTTTGCGACATGCCTTCGGATAATATTCCCTTGGGAGATATTAGAGAAGCCGATAAGGAAGAAGCTCAGTCAACTATGGAGGAGGATTTGTGTTATTCACTTGAAGAACAAACTCATGGAGATTCCACTCCTTTGGAGGTAGTTGTTGTTGATGTCGTCACGGAGGATTTAATTCTTGCAAAAGTGGTGACTCCAATTCTTTCCCTTACAGAAAAATCTCATGGCGATTTTATTTATTTTAATGTTTGTCATGCTTTTCATTTAAGTGATGAAATTTTCCAATTTGAAGAGCAAGGAAAAAGTTTTACATCAAACAAGATTCAAGGTCGAATATTTTTTTGGTAATGATAGCAAATCATATTGTTATGCAAAACCCAAGAAGTTTAAGGTGTTTATCCCATTCTCATTTGATGAATCTTATGTATGGAGACCTAGGATATCTTGTAAACCAAGATTCAAGTCGATCTCATAGAGGTCCGAGACTCCAACAAGGATTAACAAAGCGAAATAGGACAAGAGGTGTCAAAAATTAAATGTTGAGAGATTCTGCCATCTTTTGGTATTCTTAAACTATCTCTCTCATATAAACTCTGAATTTAGTTATTCAAGTGGCCTTGGAAAGGTAAGGAACGGAGCTACAACTTTGGATTTTCGACATTCTGACATTATTATTTTAAAATGAGGCCAGAAAGATGAATGTTGTGACAACTGCAAACTACCATCGCGAATTTCACTATTTTATGTTTCATTTAATTTTTAGTAATTTTGGTCTCACATGGTTAATAATCCTTGTATGGAATTAACTTGTGGATTATTAGTAAGTTTTCAATTTTATTTATTTTTGAATTAAATTAATAAGTTATTTCCAAATAGGAAGAGCTTTCTAATTTGGTTTAGTTTGTTGTTAGTTTCATTTTTCAATTAGACTACTTGTTTAGCAAGTTAGGGTTAACATTGTAGCCATTTTATAAGCTATAAATTCATTTTTAATTAATAAGTGAAATTTGAAAAGTCTTTTTGTTTGTTTTTGTAAGCTATGTGCTTAGAAAACTTAATTTATGCGTAACTCTACATTAAATAATTCTTTGGCACAATCCATTGAGTTATTCTTTGTGTTCTTATTTGAATATAGGTCAGATAGTTGATTAATTCCCACGTTTTGAATTAGTTCGTAATTCATATTAACTAATGGGTCTTGGGTTTAATATATCAAAGGTTACTCGTTTCACACCTCTTTTCCACAATTTTATCAATTGAACTGGTTGAGAATTTCTTTGCTAGATCCGTAAAATATACACATGTGAGGATTCTGCACTCACACTGCTATCACACTTTTCCAACCACTCTCTGGTAAGGCAATAGCTTCTATCCATTTTTATATATAATCGACAACAACCAAGATATAGGAATTCCTATATGATGGTGAAAACAGCCCCATAGAACCTATGCCCCAAACATAAAAGATTTCCACCTCGAGGATGTCGTTCAAAGGCATCTCATTTTCCAATACATGTTCCCCATCCTTTGGCACCAGTCAAATTGTTTAATCTATACACATGCATCTTTAAATAGAGATGACCAATAGAATCTAAATTATAGAAATTTAAACGCTGTATTTTGACCACTTTCATGCCCTTTATTTACGGATTCATGACTCTCACAATGAATTGCTTCATGCTCTCCTTCTAGCATACATCACCTCAGCACTTGGCCACTATAAACTTTGAAGAGCAACATATCAACCCATAGATGGTATATAGCATCGTGAATCAATTTCTTCATTTGTTGGGGATGAGAAGTCAAGTAGTACAATATGGCTGACCAAATAGTTAGCCAAGTTTGCATACCAAGAAGCTAGCTCGTGTGGTTGCACTCTAAAAAGTATGTTGTTTGGGAAGACCTTAATGATCGACAAACTTAGCTCATCCTCATCTTTCTCAACTCCGATTCTTGAAAAATGATCGGTGACTAATTTTCAGTCCCTTTTTTGTCTTTAATTTTCATGTCAAATTCTTGAATGAGAAGCACCCATCTTATCAATCGGGCTTTAGCATCCTTTTTTGCCATAAGATACCTAAAGGCTAAATTATCTCAATACACTATAACTTTAGAGCCAAGGATATACGATCTGAATTTTTTAAATGCATACATCAATGGCAACATTTCTTTCTCAATAGTTGTGTAGTTGCTCTGAGTTTCATTAAGAACCTTGCTTGCATAATAGATTGTGTGAAAGACCTTGTTCTTTCTCTACCCTAAGACTGCTCCCAATGGCGAAGTTGCTCGCATAACACATTATCTCAATTGGTTTGCCCCACTCAGGCATCTTGACAATTGAATATTCCACTAACTTCTTTTAGAGGAATTCAAAAGTTTCAACACATTCCTCATTGAACTCAAATGAGGTATCTTTCTCCAATAGCTTATTTAAGGGTTTTGCCACTTTTGAAATTTCTTTTATAAACCTTTGATAAAGCCCTATGTATCTAAGGAAACTTCTCACACCGGTCATATTTCAAGAGGTGGGAACTTGGCAATGACATCTATGTGAGCCCTATCTATCCCAATCCTATTCGCTTAAGGTTATATGCCCTAAAATGATGCCCTATTGCACCATAAACTGACACTTTTTCCTATTCATGACCAAATTTGTTTGCACGCATCATTTAAGCACTTTCTCAAGGTTCTCCAATTAGCGATCCAATGTATGGACAAAGACTGAAGAGTTGTCCATAAAGACCTCTATGATCTCTTTAACCATATCATGAAATATTGAGAGCGTACAATGCTAAAAGATTGCGAGTTCATTCCATAATCTAAAGGGCATCCTCTTAAATGCAGACATTCTAAATGGACAAGTGAAAGTAGTTTTATCTTGGTTCTTGGGATCAATAGAAATATGATTATAACCAAAGTAGCCATCTAGAAAGTGGTAAAAGAGATATCACGGTATTTGGTCTAAGAGCTTATCCAAGAACGGCAATAGAAAGTGGTCTTTTTGGGTAGCTTTGTTCAGCGGCCAATAATCCATACACACAGGCTAAGCATTGATTAATCTTGTAGAAAGAAATTCTTCCTCTTTCATTTTTACCATAGTTAGACCTTCTTTCTTGGTTACGCATTGAATTAGACCAACTCACTTGTTGTTAGAAATGGCGTAGATTATCCCAAAATCAAGCAGCTTTATTGTCTTATTTTTTTACAACCTCTATCATCATAAGGTCCAGTCATTATTTTCTATCCTTAAATGGCTCTTTATCATTCTTAAGCAATATTTTATGCATGCATATCATTGGATTAATGCTTTTGATATCAGCAATAGTCCAACCAATAGCCTACTTATACATTCTTAGCACATGAAGTAGCTTCTCTTATTTTAGCATTTCCAATATAGAGGGTATGACCATAGGTAAGGTATTATCTTCAATGCAGAAAGAATATTTCAAATGTTTTGGAAGTTGCTTCAATTCTACCTCAGGTGGTTCCTCGACCAAGAGTTTCAACTTATCCTTTCTACAAATGAAAACTTCAATTAGCTTCATCACAATGGGTGCAAAAACATAATTAAGACAGTAATTTGCTGCATCAAAAACATTCTTATCAGCAAATGAATTACCATAAAATCAAAATGCACAAATGGAATCATTTATATATCACAACATCTTGAATCCTATTGACAAGTTCATGAAAAATCATAGTATATTCTCTATCAAGTTCTTACCCCATTTTATGCACAACACATCTCTTAACTTTAAACTATCTCAACATATTTCCTCTTACCTTACTTTTCACACACCAATCTACCACATTAATCATCATACAAGAATCATACTCTATAAGGAATTTCATGGCATAATTGGTAATAAAGTTACCTCTTCGCCATTAATATGAAAGGTTATTGTTTTGCTCATGAAGCCAATTATAGCCTCTTCTATGGCAAGAAAAGGGCAGCCAAATATGATGGAAACGTTATCATGCTCTTTTATATCTAGCACGATGAAATCAACTAGTAGAACAAAGTGGTTGACCTTCACCAACATATTCTTAATTATTCCCAAAGGGTCAACAATTGATTGATCGCCAATTATAATGTTATAGGAACTTGTTTGATTTTATCCCCAAGACCTACAATGATTGCAATAGAGTGCAGTATGAGATTTATCCTAACTCCCAATTCAAATAATACTTTGGAAAAATGTCGATTTCAAATTATGCACAGGATTGTAGAACTGTAAGGGTTCTTCAACTTGGAAGAAATATCTTTGCAAACCTTGCAACCATGTTTTGATTAACTATCTAGATCTCCTCACATTGCAAGATGTCTTGCTTGTTAGAGAAATTTTTTTTTAGAAACTTACCATATGATAGCATATCGAGATGGTTTGCAAGTTTCAAGGAGTTTAAGTGGTTAACTCCACTTGCTGGTGATGAATCTTATCAATGGAAGTTTGGGATAATATGGAGAACAAGCCTCAAGTTGGTCCCATAGAGGTCCGAGACTCGAATGAGTAACAAAGGAAATCACGACATAAGGCGTCAAACATTGTTTACTGAGATATTCTGCCACGATTTGATAATCCAGCCATATATCTCTCAATTTAGCTCAAAATTGGTTGCTTAAAGTGGAATTAAAAAGCTAAGATCCAGGGCTAAAACCTTGTTGCTTTTCATTTTTCTATATTCGGATGGGATCAAGGCAAACATTGGCCGCGAAGCCACACATTGCGACGTGTGACTTTGCACATCGCGATGTGGAGAATTTTTAGTTTTTAAGTTTTACATTGTTTAATGTTTTTTCGTGAGTTTTATTTTGGGCTGTTTCCTAAAGTGTTCCTCAGATATTAGGGCCCAAAAATATGTCTTCTAATCATTGTTTAGTATGGTTTAAACCTAATTCTTAATGTTGGGCTTTTCTATAGCTTTTCTTGTTTAGTTTGTTAGGGTTTTTGATATCTTTCTAAATGTGTAAGTTATGGTATCATCGTAATCCTATATAAAGGCTTTTATGTGTAATCTTTAGGGAGAGTTGTTAAATGTTTTGAGGCTTTTGCCTTTAATAAAGAAATTTCAGGATTGGTTTCTTGCTTTGTGATTTTGTTTTCCTAGATTGGTTTCAAAGTTACGAATTTGAGAATTGAATTGTTCGTGGACTTGGCTATTCAATTAATGCTAAAAATTCCAACATACTGATTGGGTTGTTCTACATTCATCGATTTGTATGAAAATGGTCCTACAGTATTTTCTTCCATGAAATACCATATCCGGATTTTGAGGATTTGATTCGGGTTTGCTATCAAAGTGGTATCAGAGAAATGGTCTTAGATAAATCAAGTTTTTCAATTCCTTAAAAATTGAATCTTTAAGTTGTTTGTCATATGGAAACCTTGCATAATTTGTTATATTGTGTTGGATGACAACAATTATATCCTTTTTGCTTTTTTATAATTTGGATTGAATTATATCAAGTGGTGTTGGAGTTTATTTTTTTGGGATTGAAAACTTAATTGTAAGAAATTCAATTATGATGGAGGAATACAATGGCATATTTTGATGTTGTTTGAATTTTTTTTCATATAAGGATTTGCATCCCAAATAAAGGTGGTTCATTGGTGATTGGTTGTGAGAGAAGTCCAGTTTGGCTAATGAGTTGATGGTGGAAAAGTTAAACTTGCAAACCATTGAACATCCAAATCCTTATACGCTACAATGGAGTGATGAATGTGGTGAAGTTTGGCTGTCAAAGCAAGTAAAGGTTTCATTCTCAATTGGGAAATACAAAGACGAAATTCTATGTGTTGTATTTCCAATGCATACAACTCATGTCCTATTGGGGAAGCCATGGCAACTTGCTCACAATATTGTTTCTAATGATTTGAAAGGTTGTTATTCTTTCATGAAGGATGGTAAAAATTCAGCCTTATTTGACTCGATCTTTTTAATGCTCATGAAGATCAACAAATTATATTCAATCAATGTAAATTGAGGGGTGAAATAAAATTAAAAGACCTAGAAGAGAATGAAAAATAAATTGAAACAACAATCATGGAAGAATCCATTCGTGATGAGTACATGGAGGATGAAGTTTCTTTGATGGAAATTTGTTCACCCATGGTGGAAGAGGCATGTGAATTTAATTCTTTTATTGCTTTACATGAATGTAATAATATTGATTCTATGTTTTTGCCAATTGAAAGCAAGAAAAAGAAGAGATTGTACACGTGAAAAGCCATATTGAGTGTTTTGTAGAAAAAGGCAACACCGAAAGTCTTTTGGATGTAAATGATTTTATTTTTATTGTTCCTTCTTTTTATTATAACAATCTTGCAGGATATAGCTTGATTGGAGATCATACAATAGTGCAAGATTTGAGGTTGAATCTTTTTGAGGGGGCAGGTAATGATAGCATATCGAGATGCTTTGCAAGTTCCAAGGAGTTCAAGGTATTAATTCCACTTGCTTGTGATGAATCTTATCAATATAAGCTTGGGATAAGATGAAGAACAAGCCTCCAGTTGGTCCCATGATGAGAGATTCTACCACATATTGGTAATCCAGTCATATCTCTCTCAATTTAGCTCGGAATGGGTTGATTCAAGCGGCATTGGAAAACTAAGATCAAAAGCTAAAACTTTGGTTCTTTGCATTTTCCATATTCTAATGGGATCAAGGCAAAAATCGTCCAAGAACACACATGCTGCGATGTGCGACTCTTCACGTCGCGCGATGTGGGGAATTTTTTGTTTTTAAGTTTTACGTTTTTTTATGTTTTTTCGTGAGTTTTTGTTTTGGGCAGTTTCCTAAAGTGTTACTTAGATGTTGGGGCCCAAAAACATGTCTTATAATCATTGTTCATTAATTTATGGTTTCATTATAAGCCTAGATAAAGGTTTTTATGTGTAATCTTTAGGGAGAGTTGTTTAATTTTTTGAGGCTTTTGGCTTTAATAAAGAAATTTCAGAATTGGTTTCTTGCTTTGTGATTTTGTTTTCCTGGATTGGTTTCAAACTTACAAATTTTAGAATTGAATTATTCGTGGACTCAGCTATTCAATTGGTGCTAAAAATTCCAACCTACTCTTTGGGTTGTTCTATGTTTATCCATTTATACGAAAACGGTGCTACAGTATTTGCTTCTGTGAAATACCAAAATCGGGTTTTGAGGATTCGATCTGGGTTTGCTATCACCATAGGTGGTGATATCCCTAAAGAGATCCAACACTTGGATTTTGATGTGCAAATTCTTAATTGATTCATCAAACCTCTAAACTAAAATTTTCTCTTCAGGGGTCTCAGTTTAGACGGGAAAGGAATAGGTGGTATACATTATAGAAATTTGAATGGGCTGGGAGGACCTTTATCTTCTTCTCTATAAAACTCCTTTCATCTCTTCTTTATCCAGTCGGCTCTACATTTTCATGTACTTCCTTCCCATCTTGTAGCTTCTTATTCTCTGGTTCTTACTTCTTTTCCTTTTCTAGTTCTGCTTCAACCATCTTGCCACTTCTCAATGGAATTGTTCCATACCCTTGGGGTTAGGAACTATATTAATTAGTAGAATGTCTTGTGTCCTTTGACGAACGATCTTAGCTAATTGCCCTATGCTCGTCTCTAAGTTTATGACACTTGCCTCTAAGTTCGCAAATCTTTATTCACTTTCTTGGGTGATCCTCTTTTCTGAATTCTGAATGTCCTATCTTAAGTTCCCCACTTTATCCATTAATTTCAAAATTATATCTTTTAAGCTAGGCTTCCTTGGCTATTCTTACTTAGGTGTTGGATGCTCAAAACCCAGTAAATATTGCGGTATTGTGGGTGCACTTGTAGAAGTTGAATCTTGTCTCTCTCTACGTAGGGGAAGTTTTGGTAGATTAGCTTGGCATTTGTGATTGGTTCATCTTTATCTCTTGCTACATAAGAGTGGTAGAATTAGAGGGCTTTTAGTTGGTGGTTAATAGTAGATTTTGAGTTAATTAGGGAAGTAAACCTTACTTGATAGCAAATCGCGAGGCTGCTTGATTTACAAGTTGTTCTTGGTGTTCATTCTAATTGTGAGGAATGAATCTCATTTATAGAGATCTAGGATTGGATAAAGTACAAGCCCATGGAGTTTTGAGACACAAAGATGGGATAACGAAGGAAAACTCGACAAGAGGTGTTGAATTCTAATGTTGAGAGATTATGCCACACTTTTGTAATTCGACTATATCTCTCTCATAAGAGTGATTCAAGTGATATTGAAAAGCCAACATCCAGGACTACAACTTTGGTGTTTTGGATGTTTCAGATTCATCCGAGATCATAGTGTAAAATGGACGTGAAGCTACATATTTTGACGTGCAACTCTTCATGTCGCGACGTGGCTCATTGGAATATTAGTTTAGGAATTTATTTTCCAGTGTCTCGATGTCCACATTTCATGTCGCAACATCTAGGGGTATTTTGTCGATGTCGCGATGAGTGACAAATGACGTCACGACATGCGACCACCAACGTCGCGACGTGCGTTAGCTTAGGTGTTTTTTTATGTTTTGTTTTAATTACGTAATTTTAAATAATTACTAATTAGGGTTTCCATGTAAGCCTATATATAGGCCATTTCCTTTTATTATTATAGTGAGGATGTTTGATATTTGATAATAAAGAGCACAGGGTTGTTTCTTTGATAGTGAGTAGAAAATCTGGGGAGAATTTTTCTTCTTGCTTGTGAAGAATATTTTTGAGGAGGGAATTTTCTTTACGTTGAATTTTATTCTTGGTTGTTGGTGAGAAGCCTTCAATTAATCGGTTTAACGTCAATCTACTGAGATAGGTTGATTTGATCTTTCCAATTTGATTTCCAAAAAGATCTTGTTTGTATTTCTGCATCCAACTCATCATCTAAGTGAGGAGCATGGCTAAATCGTTATCATTGAATCTCGCCATATAAGGGGGTTTTAACTACCTATTGATTTCTAGAAGGAGAATGACTTAACAATTCCTTGTCTTTCGCCACATAGAATAGGTTGGGTTCTCGATATAGAGACTAAGGCTGTGAGTAATTGTTTACCTTTAGTTATAATATTCCCATGATGTTGAATTCTTACCTAATCTTTTTAAAATCCTAGTCATTGTTCTCAAGAGTACTTTTCATTCTATTGCATTACTTGGTCATTAGCTTTTAAATGGTTTTGACCGTCTAATATCTCTTATCTCTTTTTATCTCCTTGTTTAGTACTTTAGTTATTTAGTTTAATTATCTTTTTATTTGTCGGTTGTTCACTACTTCACATATGTACACTAAATCAAAGTTCTCTTCTTTCTTGTGGCATCAACTCCTACGCCTTACTTGCTATGCATGTCAGTGTCCTGATGCACCTTAAAGTTGGGAGAAATTAGAGTTTTATAAATATATTTGATTCAATTAAGCAACAAAGTTTGAGACTTAATCAACCTAAGTTTTTAACAAACATCAAGGGGCAAGGATGCTTGCGAAAAAAGTACTACGATTCAATTATTATTGGTCTATAATGCTTAGAGATTCTCATGATTTGGCACAAGAAGGCTCCCAGTGTCAATCACATGCACTAATTCAATATGTTTCACAACCCGAACTTGTTGCCATTCAAAGCGTGTAGCCATTCACCCAATAGGGAATAGATATTGCTGGTCCATTTCCTAAAAATCCAAGATGGGTAAAATTCATGGTCGTAACTCTTGCCTATTTCATAAAGTGGATGGAACTTGAATCATTGACCTATCTAACTTGAAGAAGTATAATGAAATTCTTTTTAAAAAAATGTTGAATTTCATTTTAGAATACCTAAGATAATGATTTCAAAGAACAAAAAGCAGTTCACATATGACCCTTTTGAAAGTTGGTGTGATGAGTTGAACATACAATAACATTTTACTTTAGTACCACATTTACAAGCTAATGCACAAACCAAAGTAACTAATAAAATAATTGTTCAAGGTTTGAAATAAGACTTGATAGGGCCAAAGGAGATTAGGTCAAGCATTTACCCAATGTTTTATGGGCCTACAGAACCATGCCCATGATAGGGCAAGGATGCTTGCGAAAAAAGTAGTACGATTAAATTATTATTTGTCTATAATGCTTAGAGATTCTCATGATTTGGCACAAGAAGGCTCCCAGTGTCAATCACATGCACTAATTCAATATGTTTCACAACCTGAACTTGTTGCCATTCAAAGCTTGTAGCCATTCACCCAATAGGGAATAGATATTGCTGGTCCATTTCCTAAAACTCCAAGATGGGTAAAATTCCTGGTCGTAACTATTGCCTATTTCCTAAAGTGGGTGAAACTTGAATCATTGACCTATCTAACTTGAAGAAGTATAACTTGAAGAAGTATAAAGTGGGTGAAACTTGAATCATTGACCTATCTAACTTGAAGAAGTATAATGAAATTCTTTTTAAAAAAATGTTGAATGTCATTTCAGAATACCTAAGATAATGATTTCAAATGACAAAAACCAGTTCACATATGACCCTTTTGAAAGTTGGTGTGATGAGTTGAACATACAATAACATTTTACTTTAGTACCACATTTACAAGCTAATGCACAAACCAAAGTAACTAATAAAATAATTGTTCAAGGTTTGAAATAAGACTTGATAGGGCCAAAGGAGATGAGGTCAAGCATTTACCCAATGTTTTATGGGCCTACAGAACCATGCCCATGATAGGGCAAGGATGCTTGCGAAAAAAGTAGTACGATTCAATTATTATTTGTCTATAATGCTTAGAGATTCTCATGATTTGGCACAAGAAGGCACCCAGTGTCAATCACATGCACTAATTCAATATGTTTCACAACCTGAACTTGTTGCCATTCAAAGCGTGTAGCCATTCACCCAATAGGGAATAGATATTGCTGGTCCATTTCCTAAAACTCCAAGATGGGTAAAATTCCTGGTCGTAACTATTGCCTATTTCCTAAAGTGGGTGAAACTTGAATCATTGACCTATCTAACTTGAAGAAGTATAACTTGAAGAAGTATAAAGTGGGTGAAACTTGAATCATTGACCTATCTAACTTGAAGAAGTATAATGAAATTCTTTTTAAAAAAATGTTGAATGTCATTTCAGAATACCTAAGATAATGATTTCAAATGACAAAAACCAGTTCACATATGACCCTTTTGAAAATTGGTGTGATGAGTTGAACATACAATAACATTTTACTTTAGTACCACATTTACAAGCTAATGCACAAACCAAAGTAACTAATAAAATAATTGTTCAAGGTTTGAAATAAGACTTGATAGGGCCAAAGGAGATGAGGTCAAGCATTTACCCAATGTTTTATGGGCCTACAGAACCATGCCCATGATAGGGCAAGGATGCTTGCGAAAAAAGTAGTACGATTCAATTATTATTTGTCTATAATGCTTAGAGATTCTCATGATTTGGCACAAGAAGGCTCCCAGTGTCAATCACATGCACTAATTCAATATGTTTCACAACCTGAACTTGTTGCCATTCAAAGCGTGTAGCCATTCACCCAATAGGGAATAGATATTGCTGGTCCATTTCCTAAAACTCCAAGATGGGTAAAATTCCTGGTCGTAACTATTGCCTATTTCCTAAAGTGGGTGAAACTTGAATCATTGACCTATCTAACTTGAAGAAGTATAACTTGAAGAAGTATAAAGTGGGTGAAACTTGAATCATTGACCTATGTAACTTGAAGAAGTATAATGAAATTCTTTTTAAAAAAATGTTGAATGTCATTTCAGAATACCTAAGATAATGATTTCAAATGACAAAAACCAGTTCACATATGACCCTTTTGAAAGTTGGTGTGATGAGTTGAACATACAATAACATTTTACTTTAGTACCACATTTACAAGCTAATGCACAAACCAAAGTAACTAATAAAATAATTGTTCAAGGTTCGAAATAAGACTTGATAGGGCCAAAGGAGATTAGGTCAAGCATTTACCCAATGTTTTATGGGCCTACAGAACCATGCCCATGATAGGCCAAGGATGCTTGCGAAAAAAGTAGTACGATTCAATTATTATTTGTCTATAATGCTTAGAGATTCTCATGATTTGGCACAAGAAGGCTCCCAGTGTCAATCACATGCACTAATTCAATATGTTTCACAACCTGAACTTGTTGCCATTCAAAGCTTGTAGCCATTCACCCAATAGGGAATAGATATTGCTGGTCCATTTCCTAAAACTCCAAGATGGGTAAAATTCCTGGTCGTAACTATTGCCTATTTCCTAAAGTGGGTGAAACTTGAATCATTAACCTATCTAACTTGAAGAAGTATAACTTGAAGAAGTATAAAGTGGGTGAAACTTGAATCATTGACCTATCTAACTTGAAGAAGTATAATGAAATTCTTTTTAAAAAAATGTTGAATGTCATTTCAGAATACCTAAGATAATGATTTCAAATGACAAAAACCAGTTCACATATGACCCTTTTGAAAGTTGGTGTGATGAGTTAAACATACAATAACATTTTACTTTAGTACCACATTTACAAGCTAATGCACAAACCAAAGTAACTAATAAAATAATTGTTCAAGGTTTGAACATACAATAACATTTGACCCTTTTGAAAGTTGGTGTGGTGAGTTGAACATACAATAACATTTTACTTTAGTACCAGATTTACAAGCAAATGCACAAACCAAAGTAACTAATAAAATAATTTTTCAAGGTTTGAAATAAGACTTGATAGGGCCAAAGGAGATTAGGTCAAGCATTTACCCAATGTTTTATGGGCCTACAGAACCATGCCTCGAACAGCAACACAAAAGACACCATTTAGCTTGGTTTATGGCTCCAAAGCTATAGTCACAGCTGAGATCAGACTTCTAAACCCACAAAAAATCAACTGCACTTCAGAAGAAAACAACGAATGGCTCTAATTATGTTTGGACTTTATAGAGGAAAAAGAGAAATAGCTTCATTCTGGAAGCTAAGTACAAAGGTGATATGACTTGTTATTATAATAAATTTGTCAAGAATACTCGATTCTGACCTAGAGAGAATTGGTTATGAGGAAGAACGAGATAAGCAAAGTGGAAGGAACAAAAAAGTTGGATTCAAATTGAGAAGGTCCATGCAGAGTCATTAAAGTTGGGCTTGCTGGAATCTTTAAGATGGCTACACTTGAGGAAAAATTGATCTTGAGGATGTGGAACATCATCAACCTATGCAAAATTTAGTAAATTTTATTTTAATTTCATTCTAATATGCTATGTTAGTCATTTTTATCATTTGAATTTGTATTATGCCTTTATTTCTCAATAAAGTACTCAATTACAGGGTGTGAGATTTTGGCCAAAAGAAGAATTGATGAACAGGTCTGCTGTTGCAAAAAGCTCTGGTTTCTAAGTTTGCTTGGCAAGAGTGCTCTTCATGCAAGAATTCAGCCATATGATCAAGCAAGGGCTACCATGTTAACCCATGAAAACTCAACAAAACCTCAAAGAAAACACAAGAAGATAAATGTAGCGAGAGGCAAAAATAAGAACTGGAACTGGGGCAGCTTCTTGACCTTTCATGTAATTTCAGAATATGCAAATCTGTTGTCCCACTTATAAGGGATCTTTTGTCACTCCTTGTGTACAAAGGAGTCTTTTGCTCAGTAGAAAGAAGGGCAGGTTTAAATTGCAAACAAGTAAATGGAGGAAGTCCTTCAAATTTATGCGCTTTCAACACCGTATTGAACTTGGCTCCATTAGGCTATAGGTTTGTATATGGAATCAAGTTCAAGGGATTCATATTATGTAAGGGTGGTTTTAGGGTATGTCCACCACCCACAAAAAAATTTAATAAAATAGGGAGTGTGACCCACCTCAAAAAGAGGTTATGCCAAAATAAAAAAAATTACTCAATTACAGTTAATTATCTAAAGTTTGATGATCATATTTATTCTTAGCATAATTAAGGTGTAATGGATCACAAAAATAAGTGAACTCATGAAATATTTGGAAAGTTCTAAAAAACAAAAGACATGATTTATCTGTTGTTCATCTAAATTGAGGTACGTCCTCAATTTAGTGACTTGAGAAACTACTCGGTCCCATCATATTCTCTGACAAAAATGGAGAACCCATGAAAAAACCACGAGTTCAAAAACATGATACAAGTAATGAGGTAATTGACTACAAACTTCACATTACTTTTGAAGACAAACAAACTCTTAGAAAGAATTTTTTAAGTAAAATAACAAATTTGACATAAATACTTAGATATACTAAGTAAAATTACATATTGTTCAAAAAAAAGTTGAACTAAGATACATAATTTAAAGGTTATTCAAATAGAGTAAAAATCTTATTCTATTACAAAAATCAATAAGCAGATGCATCATCTGTAGACTAAATTGAAGTACACTTGATTGAATTTCTCTCTATTGAGGGGGAACAAAACTTTTAACAATTATGGAAGATTTGCTCAATTTGGAAAACTTTTGATTCATTATATCAATGGCCTTAAGATTATACCCTCTCTCTGATACGAACCTAAAACTATTCAGAACTCTAAGTACGTAAAGCCAAGGATCAATTTGAGGATTTAGACCAATTTTTAAAACAGGAGGCAGCACTAATTCAAGCTATGAATTAAAACAAACCTATCAATTAAGGAACGAACGCCCTAAGAAGACAAGCCCCTTAGATCCCCCGTTATCAAAAGAAACTCTAACCTATCAATTAACTTGAATGGCCAGAATCATTGTTCTTCTCAAAGAATGCAAGAAAGTCTGCACTTCCTTAGTTTAGGTTTCAACCAAAAAATAATAATTTGTCTTTCATTATCTGCCTGAATGCCTTATTAATGTTACATGGGTTAATTGAACTCTTGGTCAAACCCTAGCCTAGTTACTGCATTTACTAGCCAATTTGGCTTAAAAGGTCTTTTGGGTTATAGCCCAAAAATAATTAGGAAATAATAATTATGTAAATCTAAAAATCAGCAAAATTATGACGCAACCTAATTTTTGCATGTCGCGACATCCAGTGAGCTCCACGCCAGGACATGGAGATTATTGACACAAAAAAATAAATTTCTAGAAAACCACTTCACGATGTGAAAGGGGTAGAACGTTGCAACGTTGGTGTACATCACAACGTCTGATGTCGAACTTCGCAACGTTGGCAATCTTCATTAGATTCCTCTTTGTTTTGTCCACGTCGCGATGTGAAAGTACATGGTTGTCGCGATATGGAGGATTCTTATGCTACTTGTCCACTTTTGCCACCAAACCCTCTAATGCACCATCTTGATCCATCAATATAATATATTCCTCTTGAAACACTTCCGAGCATGAAATGAATGATATGTCTTCTTCACGAACCACGAATTGATTCACAATCGAACGAGTTAATAGACCACCAACTCCATGTAATGGATCCTCCATATACCTTGACCCATTGTTGTTTGATTGGTTGGTTTTCTTATCATTCTTCCCCTCCTTAACAGGATTTATCCTCGAGTTACCTAAATCATATAACGAAAGATCAAAAACTTTAAACGTGCCAGAGACATTACTATAGTCACTAAGCAGATCTATTTTATAAGCATTATCATTAATTTTGGCTAAAATTTGAAAAGAACTATCTCCCCTTTGTTGGAGCTTAGATTTTCGCTGATTTTAAAATCGTTTCTTCCTCATGTGAACCCACACCTAATCATCGGGTTCAAAAAAGACATTGATTCTTCCTTGACTTGCTTGCTTGACAACTGTATCATTTCGGCGCTCAATGTTTGCTCAAACCCTTGCATGCATCTCCTTAACATAGTCTGCCTTCTTTTTGCCATCTAAATTCAAAATTTGACTAGAAGATATAGGTAAACCATTTAAAGGTGTTAGAAAATTAAAATCTTAAAACACTTCAAATAGAGAAAAAGACGTAGTGAAATGCATAGATCTATTATATGCAAACTCTACATGTGGCAAACATTTTTCCCAACTTTTCAAATTTTTCTGAATTAGGGCTCGAAGCAAGGTTGTCAGAGTTCGATTGACAACTTCAGTTTACCCATCCGTTTGTGGATGTGCGGTTGTGGAAAACAAAAGTTTTGTGCCTAACCTAGACCACAATGTTCTCCAAAAATGACTCAAGAATTTGACATCTCGATCACTAACAATGGTTTTCGGAATGCCATGCAATCTAACTATTTCTCAAAAAAATAACTCAGCAATATGTGATGCATCGTTAGTCTTATTACATTCTATAAAATGTGTCATTTTGCTAAAACAATCAACCACAACAAAAATACTATGATAACTCAGCTATGTCCTAGGCAACCCTAACACAAAATTCATTGAGATATCTACCCACAGGTGACTAGGGACCGGCAACGGTGTATAAAAATTGTGAGGCACAACTTTACATTTAAGAAATAAACTTTGCACAAAAATTTTGAACATCATTTCTCATCTTATGCCAATAAAAATGCTCATGCAATATGTCCAGTTTGTTTGTGATACCAAAATGACCCATAAGGCCTCCAGAATGTGCCTCCCTAAAAAGCAATCCACGACATGAACTTTTAGGCACACACAACTTTCCTTTCTTAAAAAGAAACCCATTATACTGAAAATAATCTCCATAAGTAGTTCATGCACATTCAACATATATATCACCAAAATCACTATCAACAGTATACAACACTTTTAGCAAATCAAAACCCAACAATTTGGAATACAAAAAAGTTAGAAGTCCATACTTCCGTGACAATGCATTTGCCACTACATTTTTCTTGCCAGCCTTGTGCTTGATGACATTTGGAAAAGACTCGATTAACTCCATCCACCTCTCATGTCTTCTGAGGAGTTTCTCTTGAGCTTCAAATGTTTTAGTGGCTCATGATCGGAGTGGTCTACCAATAGTGTTGCCAAGTTTGCAATGCCCTTACTAGAGCGTATAACTTTTTTTTGTATGTGGAATAATTCAGGACTACTCGATGCATATTTTCACTAAAATAAGCTATCGATTTTGAGTCCTGCATCAAAACAGCTCCTATCCCAAGCCCAGAGGCATCACATTGTACTTCAAAACCTTTATTTAAATCAGGCAACATTAACAAGTGTTTGTGTGAGTTTATCCTCTAAAGTGTTAAAAGCTTTTTCATGCACCTTTTCCTATTTAAACACATCATGCTTTTTAACAAGTTCATTCAATGGAGTAGCAATAGTACAAAAGTTTTTGACAAACCTTCTATAAAATCCACATCCAAGAAAACTTCGGACCTTGATGGCATTCTTTGGCATGGGCCACTCCTTGATTGCCCTAATCTTTTCTTCATCTACCTTAATGCCGTTAGCACTCACAACAAAAAAAATGACAGAATCCATGCAAAAAGAACATTTCTTTAAATTAGTATATAATTGATGTTCTCTTAGCACGACAAAAACTTCTCTCAAATGCATCATGTGTTCACTAAATGACTTACTATAAATATCATCGAAATAAACAACAAAAAATTTTCCTATGAAGGGCTATAAAATGTGATTCATTAACTACATAAAAGTACTAGGCATGTTTGTCAACCCAAAAGGCATAACAAGCCACTCATACAAACAAAATTTAGTCTTAAAAGTAGTTTTTCACTCATCTCTCTCCTTTATACGAATTTGAAATTACCCACTTTTTAAATCAACTTTGAAAAACACACATGCTCTATGCAACTCATCCGACATGTCATCATGTCAGTGAATGGGATGGCAATACTTTACCATAATTTTGTTGACCGCTCGGCAGTCTATACACATCCTCTAACTCACATCCTTCTTGGGTACCAAAATAACGGGTACCGCAAATGGGCTAAGGCTCTCCCTCACGGCCCACTTTTGCTATAATTCCTATACTTGGACTTGAATCTCCTTAGATTCCTTCAAATTCGCTCGGTACAATAGATGGTTTGGTATAGAGGCACCGAGAATCAAGTCTATTTGGTGCTCTATTCCACACAATGGTGGAAGTCTAGGAGGCAACTCCTTTGGGAAAACATATTCAAATTCCTACAATAAAGTCACCACTTCTTGAGGCAAAAGATCATGCATTTTAGTAGTAAGAAAATATACATTTTTATACATCAAAAGAAACACAAAATTTCCCTAATGCAAAGTTTCTTTCACCTCTCCTTTTGTTGCAAAAACACTTAAATTTGTTTTTCCATTTTTTTATTTTTCTTCCCCACCCTTAAAGGTTTCCTCTCGACTTTTATTCTCACTAGACTTGCCTTTTTCTTTCTTTTCAAAGTCTCTGACAATACATAATCTTCACGTGTTTCCCATGGTTTCAAAGGTACCAATGTATGCTTGCGATTGTTTATCTCCAAGGTGTATTTGTTAGTGTAACCATCATACACCACCTTTCGATCAAACTGCCAAGGATGCCCCAAAAGAATATGGGTAGCATGCATAGGCACTACATCACACAACACCTCGTCCTTATACCTACCTATGACAAATTTCACTTTGACTTGTTTGTTCACCTTGGCTTTCCCACTAGTACTCAACCACTGTAATCTATAGGATTTAGGATATTTAAGTGTTCTCAACCCCAACTTCTCTACCAATAATGTACTAACTATGTTAGTACAACTCCCACTATCAATTATTAAACTACACACCTTCCCTTGTACATGACACCTAGTATGGAAAATGTTATCCTTTTGCACCAAGTCTCCATCAAGTTTAGGTTGAAAATTTAAAACCCTTAAATTGACAAGTGCTTCTGACCCCATTAGTGATTCTTCCTCATCATCACTCCCCTCCACAAGTGGTGTGATCCTCTTATCATCCAAATGTTCACGCTGATATTCCCCATTAGGTAACAAGAACATTATCCTTTTATTTGGTCATTGAGACTGGATATGCCGTACTCCTTGGCACTTAAAACACCTAATATCTCTACTCCTCTTACTTGGTTTCTCCTCAACCTTCACCTTACCAGCTCCCCACTTTTGTTCTACCTTAAGTTTGGAATTGACACTAGAATTCCCAAAGTTAGGTTTAGAAATTTGTTTAGTATCTTTCCAAGAACTCCTCCAAGTACTCTTCCCCCTAGCCTTAACTATTCTCTCCACTTTTAAGCCTTTGTGCAATAACTCTTCCATGTCAACATATTGTTGCATTTCTACCACATCAGCTATCTCCTTATTTAATCCTGCTAAAAATATACCCATTGTAAACTCATGATCCTCCTCTATGTTTGCCCAAATCAAGGGTATCTCCATCTCCTAAAAATATTCCTCCACACTCATACTCCCTTGGGTTAAAGTTTGGAGTTTTCTCACCATATCCCTTTGATAATGATTAGGGACAAATCTCTTCCTCATAATCCTATTAACATCCTCCCAAGTCCTAACAGGTCTCTTCCCATACCGCCTTCTATTATGTACTAATTGGTCCCACCAAATTGAGGCATAATAGGTATACTCTACTACCGCCAATTTCACCTTCTTCTCTTCTGAATAATTAAGGCAGCCAAAAATATGATCTACCCTCCTTTCCTATTCTAGGTAAACCTCAGGATCATTCTTCCCTTGAAACTCTAGAATTTTCATCTTAATAGACCTCATTTGATTTTCCTTCCTTCTATCATTCCTATATCTACCCAGTGTCCCTTCTTCTTCCTCCTCTAATATGTCCTCATAATTTCCCTTATCGAGCAAAGGATTTCTAGCAACTCTATCTCTAGTTGGTTGTTCACTAAACTCTAAAAATTTAAGCCTCATATTGATTTTATCGAATAAAGATCGTATGGCTTTGAAAATAGTTTCAATGTTGAATAAAGGACTACTTGTACCTTCCCCACTCATGATGAATTTTGGAATTTAAGATTGTCCTTACCACTCCCTAAGTGTTTACACTCACACTTGTGTGTCACTCAAAATAATGAAACTCTCTAAACTTTCTTGGTGAGTCCTTTAAGTTAAACAACTACACAATGTACCACTCAAGACACAAAATTGATCAGGAATGTCAAACAACAAAAATCAGTATTGGAATAGATAAGAGGACTGATTATGAAGTTAACAACAAGAGACAAGAACAATTTTAACGGATAAGGAAAACTTTTAAAATATTATGGCATAAGACTTAGTTTAGAGCATCAACTAGAATTAGCACCCAAAATATCACAACTTTCCCTCAAAGTTCAGCACAATTAGATAAAGATTTGAGCACAATTAATCCAAGAACAAACAAAAATTATTCAACTTTCCAAATTGAATTAGTCCAGGAGTTAATGAGCATATATTTGAAAACTTTTCTGCACTAGTTTGCAACAAATTAAGAATAGAAACACAAGAAAATGTTACCTCAAAAATTGTATGGTCTTCAAGAACGTCTTTTGGCCTTCTTCTCTTTTTTTTCAATTCGCATTTTTTTATGCAAATTTTTGTTCTTCTTCTAGGCCACAATCTGCAAATCAATAGAATGGAAATAATACCAACAACGACAATATAACACACTTTAAGAACAAATTTGAAAGATGAAAGTCTTTCCAGAACACTTTATCATGAATTTAAAAAAAACTAATCTTAACGTAAGCTAAGATTTGATGAAAAATCCCTCAAACTCTCTCTAATACCAATCTGACACGAACCTAGAACTATTCAGAACTTTAAGTACGTAAACCCAATGATTAATTTGAGGATTTAGATCAATTTTTAGAATAGAAGGCAACCCTAATTCAAACTATGAATTAAAACTAACCTATAAATTAAGGATCGAACACCCTAAGAAGACCTGCCCCTTAGAACCCCCTTTATCAAAAGAAATTCTAACCTATCAATTACCTTGAATAACCACAATAGTTATTCTTTGCAAAGAACACAAGAGAGACTGCACTTCGTTAGTTTAGGTTTTAACCAAAAAATAATAATATGTCTTTCATTATCTGCCTGAATTCTTTATTAAGGCTATATGGGTTAATTGAACTCTTGGTCAAACCCTAGCCTAGTTACTACATTTACTAGCCAATTTGCCCTAAAAGGTCCTTTAGGCCGCAATCCAAAAATAATTAGGAAATAATAATTATGTAGATCTAAAAATCATCAAAATTCTGACGCAACCTAATTTTGCACATTGTGACATATTGGGTGCTTCATGTCATGACGTGGAGATTATTGACACAAAAATGAATAAATTTCTAGAGAACTATACCGCGACGTGGAAGGGGTTGGACATCGTGACATTGGTGCATGTCATGACATCTCAGTTCGGTGCACGTCGCGACGTCTGAGGTCGCATGTCGCGACGTCGGTGATCTTTATCAAATTCCTCTTCATTTTGTCCACGTCACGACGTGAAAGTCCATGAACGTAGCGATGTAGAGGCTTCTTATACTCTTTGTGCACTTTTGTTACCAACTCGACCCTCTAATTCACCATCTTGATCCATCAACGTAATATACTCCTCTTAAAACACTTCCAAACATGAAATGAATGATATGTCTTCTTCATGAACCCCACGAATTTCACGATCAAAAAGGTCCACAATCAACGTATATAATACCGCCCTCATTCGTTTGGTTCTCGAATGAGTTAATGGACCCCCAACTCCTTTTAATGGATCCTTCACATATCTCGACCCATTATTGTTTGATTGGTTGGTGTCCTCATCAGTATCCTTCTTCAAGTTAATATTAGGGTATTTTTTTCCAATATCTTCTAAGGCTAAATAATATCAAAAGTTTCTGTACAGGGACACAAAAGCCACTCATCAAATTGGAAAAATCTTTGGAGCTAAGCAAGTTTTTTTAATAGTTGATTAGTTTCTTCTCTCTTGAAGTATTTGCACTTCTCCTCTAAATTTATGCATGATTTAGTGACTTTGACATTGGTGAGAAGGAGGTTGGTGCTTGTCTTCTTCACAACCTCCAGTTCAGATCAAAGTTTTTTCATATTTTTCCTATTGTTCCAAAGACAAAATAGGATCTTTGGCACTTTTTTTTAGAAACCGACTGTATATATAGAGTCAAGGGCAAAATACGGTGCCGGATATACCCGACCACACCTTTACAACCTAATAAAACAGTAAACTTGGAGTACTACTACATTAAATGAGAATTCTTGAAGCCTAAAAATGGGACTTAGAGAAATACTACTTTTGGAACAACCAAAGTAGTACTGCTCTTAATCCCTCTAACAAGTATATGTCTGATCAAATTAGAATTTTGCAAATGCAATTTTATGTAGCTGATGGTTAGCATCATTGAAGTCCATGTAGTTCCTTGCTGGCACCTATTCTGATAGCCATCCAAGCACATTCTTAAAGGTGCTAAATATTGAGCTCATACTAGGACCACAAACAGAAAGGCAGAATTATTAAGAGTCTTCATCTCAATACCAATTCCAAATAAAGAAAGTCTAATCCTCACATTGGTACACAATTATATGCTACTAACCGGAGGGCATTTCTTACCAAAATCTGAAATTCACACCAAATAGCCCCTCCAGTTGTAATGCCAATAATTCAGTAATGGAAAATCAAAAAAATCAGCAGCTAATTCACTAATGACCAATAATTCACTAATTAAAATCAAAGAAATCAGCCAATTGACTAATAAAATGAAATCAATTGTTGCACAGGTCTTCAGAATAGCCATCCAAGCACATTCTTAAAAGTGCAAACTCCATATTGGGCTCATGCTAGGTTGACCAAGTACCACAACAGCAGCAAGGCAGAATTATCAAGGGTCTTCTTCTCAATACAAATTCCAGAGAAACAAAGTCTAAACCTCACATTAGTAAACAATTATATGTTACTACCCGTAGGGCTTTTCTTAACAAAATCCAAAGTTCACACAAAGATAGTCCCTCCAATTGTAATATATCCAGGATCTTTGGCACTTTGTTCAGCAATAGTGCATCTCTTTTGAGCTAAGTTTAATCGGCCTAAGAGTTTTTTATCATATGATAAGTAAGTTTTGTACTGACATACATGTCGTTTCACTAGACTTTTGACAGAGTTTTCTTGCATTTTGTTGCATAAATCTATCGTTTTGTCCATTTGTGTAAATTAAAACTTGATGAATTTAATTTGTAGAAAAAATGACAAAAAAAGGTTAAATAATGCAAATGGCGTGCATCATTCACACCATGCGTACATGGTTGCGTGAATAAAGGACAAGTTACACGCAGCAATCGCACACCCTCGACTGCACTAACGTGTGCCGCCACTCACACCCTAGCTTGTGCACCGAACTCCCTACACAACCCACGCGTATGCAGACGGGACAAAAACCTCATCACAAGCGCTTATGTGTGCGATGCCTGCACCTAGCCACGCACACATGTATGCGCAAGCCTATCACTCATTGATCATTTTCACACACTCATTATACTTGTTGCACATTTGTGTGTGGATGCTCGAATCACTAGCACTCCAACACAACTGTGCGTATAAGCTCGTAGCCACCCATGCACATAAGTGCACACACTTATTGTGCATACATACACAACCCATAACATGCACACACCACTACACCAACTCGTGCACTCACTACACATCTATGCATAACACTTCACACCAACTTGCATTCACATAGCAATGCACAAGCAGGATCATGCACACACCCTATACCACTCTTGCACTCTAAGTCCTTTGGCATTCAAAGACTACACATTCACTAATCTAGCCACACAACCTCGCAACTTTGCACCACATTACACATTTCTAGCATCACTCTTGCATAATGATGCACTAAACTCACAAGCACACAGGTACACTACCTCACTGCACTTATGCACACTCCACTCCATAGAGCGGCCACTTCATGCGACTGCATTGGGCATCTGCTCAACAGAAACTAGCAATAGAGTGGCTGCCTATACATTAGAATATCACAAAATAGCCATCCAGTGAAGTAGTGAATTACATGAAGCGGCCGGCCCAGGTAATTTGTCATACTTGTGATTTTCCTTTCTTCATAATTTGCATGATGCTCTTGTAGGAAAAGCATAGGCAGTAGGCTGATGGCGTGACTGGGTAGTGGGTTGAAGAGGAAGAAAGTGATACGAAACAAAGACTGATTTGCTCAAATCTGGATCGTATGTAATAGAAGCAAACTCGCAAGGCCTTCAAAGAAAATCAATCGATCGATAGAACAATACAACGATCGTGGATTGGAATTAAACCCCAACTAAATAGTCTGCTTCGTACAAAACCATTCAATTCTTATTAGTTGTAAATCTATAAACCCTTCATAGGAAGACAAATTAATAATGGAAGAAATCAATCAATGAATTCTTATTATCAAAGTCTTAAAACATTTTTTTGCCGATTACAACTAAAAAATGGAGCCTTTAAATAGGCTTAGACCAAATAACCTAATTGGTAATTTAAAAAATACATAATTAATAAATCTAATTGAAAAATGCCAAATACCCAGACATCACGATGTCGGTGTGTAGCACGCCACGACATCGGTAGAAAACTCTAAAAAAATTAAAAATCATGGACATCGCGACGTGCGATAGAGGATGCTGTGAAGTCAGGCTTATTATTCAAAAATAAAAATGCTCTGGAGAGCCATGTCGCAACATGTAAGAGCCCTACATCGCGACATGCAATATCTCCACGTCATGACGTGGGTTACCATCTATGTCAATCACCTCCAGATTCCTATCAATCTTCTCCACTTGAAAAGGATTTGTCTTCAAATCTTGTGCAACACTGTTTGGAACTATGAATTCTGGAAAATACAAGGAAAAACAAGCATGAAGGCGACAAGAAACTCCGTTATCAACAGCCTTATTTTACAAATCCAACGAAATCTTGCATTGGTCCTTGTAAACCTCTGACAGATGCAAGGAAGTTAAAACAAATTTATGACCATCCGTTTCAAATGTATAAACATTGTCACACCCATAATGTGAAACCACACGATTGTACATCCACGGTCTTTCCAAAAGAATATGACCGACTATCATGGGAACCATGTCACATAAACATTTGTCTCGGTAAGTTCCAATCAAAAATGTTATCAAGGCTTGTTTAGTAACAATCGATGACACATCAAACTGCATCCATTGCAAACTATATGGTCAAGGATGATCAATGACGGGCAATTTCAACCTAATAACAAACAGGGAACTCACAATGTTGGTACAACTACCACTATCCACAACGACATTACTAACTTCTCCTTTAACTAAATCTTGAGTGTAAAATAGTTGGGTACGCTTGTAGTCTTCCTCTTCCTCTGTAGGTTGCATCATCAAAATAGGTTGAAGCACCAAAAGACCCCTTTTTTGGGGCTCACAAAATACTTCCTCGGCTTCTTCAAGAGTTGGCATCTCAGGATCGATATCTGTTTTCTCCACCATAACACTATTATGATGGATGACAAATGTGCTTTTGTTAAGACATTAAGCTTTCACAGGCCAAAACCCTTGGCACCTATAACACTGATGGGATTTAGGAGGCATCTTATGGCTGGACTTCCACATTGAATCACCCTTATCTTGAGCCTCGATTTTAGCACTAAGAGGCAATGATGAGTCTGCCATAACTGACTTCTATGAAATAGGACTAGGACATGTTTTTTTCTCAAAGAAGAGCTATTTCTCCACCTCATTGGCCTTATGAACCAAATCTTTGAGATCATAATAATGATAAAGAACTATTACTTAGGCAATCTCTTGATTTAAACCACTGATGAACCTAGCAACAATTGCACCATTGTCTTTATGAACTTTGGCCCTACTCTTCACCAATTGCATCTCTTTATAGTGCTACTCCACACTTCGATCCCCTTGAGTCATGTTTTTCAATTTTAACCACTGATCTCTATAGTAGTGCACTGGAATAAACCTTTTACACATAAGAGTTTTAACATCTTCCCACGTTTGGATTGGCCTCTCCCCTATCTTTTCATGATGTGCAAGTATATTATCCCACCATGTGCTTGCATACCCCAAAAATTCCATAACCACCAGACAGATCCGTATCTCCTCTGAATATTGATAAAAATTAAAAATTAATCAGCCTTACAAACCTATTGCAAAAATTATCAGGTTCTTTCTTACCCAAAAATGGTAGTATTTTCATCTTACCCTCTTTCTTGAAAGTAGTAGTTTTCGGTACAAAATGTTAATAACTCTCCTCATACTCATAATCCACCTCCTCAATATCCTCTAATAAAGGCTTTCTTAGGGGATTAGGAGTGGGTGAATTTAATTGCTCCATTTGCTGATGTAAACGCTAATTATCAACAGACAACTTGGAGATCTGCTTTACCATGGTAACAAGCTGAGTCACAATGTTCTCGTTAATGCTGGCTTCACTTTTCTTGGTCATGTTGCCAAATCAACAATCAAAGTTTGACCAACAAATTATTCCACACAACTAATTTCAACCAACAATCGAAAGCAATAAAACCATAGTGACTCTCAATCCAAACAGCCTAAAAAAACAACACAAAAACGATATAATTATTGTCTTCTAACACAATTTATCAATCATGCAAGTATGGCGTACGAAAAAGAATTTATTGTTTTCAATCTTAAGGAGAAATTGATAAACCTAATTTTATCGAAGATACTCATGTTCTCTGATACAACTTTATACGAAACTCAAACCGATTTGCTCAGATTCAGATCTTATGTAACGGAAACAAACTCGCAGGACCTTTGAAGAAAAATCACTTGATTGGTAGAACAATACAACGATCATGGATTGGAATTAAACCTCAACTAAATAGTTTGCTTTGCGCAAAACCATTCAATTTTAATTAGTTGTAAAATTGTAAACCCGTTGTAGGAAGACAAATTTACAATAGCAGAAATCAATCGTAGAATTCTTATTATCAAAGTCTTAAAACATTTTCTGCCTTTTACAACTTAAAAATGAGCCTTTAAATAGACTTACACCAAATAACCTAATTGGTAATTAAAAAAAATACATAATTAATAAATCTAATTTAAAAAATGCCAAATACCTAGACGTCACAAAATCAGTGTGTCGCACGTCGCGATGTCGGTGTGTCGCACGTCAAGAGAAAACCCTAAAATAAAAAACTACAAATCCAAGATGTCGTGACGTGCGATGGTGGACATCACGACATCAGGATTTTTATTTGAAAATAAAAATGCTTCAGAGAGCCGCGTCATGACGTGTAGGAGCCCTATGTCGCAATGTGCAATACCTCCACATCGCGACGTGGGTTGCCATCCACGTCAATAACCTCTAGATTCCTATCATAAAGGTTGCTGAAACTACAAAGCTACAAGGCTTGAATACGTGATCAAGCTAGTTTGGAGGAGGAAAAGCATGCTCCAAAGGAGTAAAGGTGCAAGGACTAGAAGAGCTTTGACTTGAGTATGTGTACGTGTTGGAAGGCGTAAAACAAGCAAGCATAAAGGCATGAGTGGTGCTAAGCAACATTCTAGTGGGCTACTTCATATTCCAAGTTGTAATCTTATTTTATCTTTTTACATTTTAGTCCCCAATTTCTAATAAACGGGGCACAACTTGTAATTAAATCATGATAAGTAGGTTTTATACCTACTTGTATAGACTATTTCACTTAGCTTTTGGCTTGAATTGCATGCATTTATGTGGTGAAATGTGCTATTTTGTGCATTTATGTGGTTCGCAACTTGATGTGCTAAAATGGTGAAAAAGACCACAAATGTTGTTAAAATGAGGCAAATGTGTGTGTGATGCTAAATGATGAGAGGAGAGTTCAAAAGGGCTAGAATGGTGAGTGAGAAATTGAGGAAAACCGAAAATGAGCTTGATTGGCAAAATTAGGGTTTGGGCAGGATGATGGTGCAACTTGTTTTGATCATAACTCTCTCCATACTAGTCCACATGATGAGATCGTGGTTGTTCTGGAAAGCTCTTAGAGTGTACGTCATTTCTTATGATTTAACTTTTGTCTATTTCTGTGTGTACATGTGCGAAACGGGGGCATCTTTGTGATTGCTACCTCAGGATTTAGTTGTTAAAATCATGTTGACACAGTTTGGTAGATTGTTAATAACGTGAGCTACAGACCTTCAATTAAGGTGATTCTTGATCCATTGGAAAGCCAAGAAATAGACCTAGAACTTTGCTGTTTACCATCGAGTCCAGTTCTGATGTTACGTCGCACGAATTTGGCAAACAAGTTGGGTCTCAAGCTGGAACAAGCTTTCAGCCGCATCACACACTAAGCACTCACAATTCCTTCACAAGTTTTTTTACAAGCACCTCACAAGCACACTTCGCTGCACACATGCATGCGACGAAGTGCACTTCGCCGCACACATGCAGGCGGCGAAGCTCACTTCGCCGCAATACACATGCACACACTCATCTCAATCTCACACATTTGCACACAACTCACCACTTGCATTTCATTCTCAACACTTTTGCACACTTGCATTTCAAACATTCATCCATTCATTCCATTCCTTAATTCACACACATGTGCAAGGATTTCAACACTTCACCACTTATCACTCTATCTCTCATTTCACAACACTTAGATTCAACAATTCTCACCACTCACAATTCATTCCACTTCACATTAACATTCACAACATCATCCTCATTTCACTCCATATGTTCACAACTCATTTCACCCACATTTACACTACACATTATCACATTATCACACTCAAGCTCACCAACATATTCCACATTCATTTCACTCACACTCATGCACACTACGCTTAACATCTCATTTTTCATTCTTCATTCTTCATCCAAGAATTCACAACTCTCACAACATATTTTCATTCTTGCTCAGAAGGTCAACACCCATCTCACACACTTCATTCTTGGTTGTTTGAATGCATTTCATGATTCATCCATTCGCTTCACACATTCATGAACACTCACTCAAGATGGTATTCAGTTTGCACATAACCCATTTCATTTCATTTCTCAAGTTGGTTGTTTTCATTCTAGCTTAGTGCACTATCCTCACTTACATGAAGCTGCTACTTCCAGGAGCTTTTGGCGAGACTTCGTGAGCTTTTGGCGAAGCTTCGTGAAACTGGCGAAGCTTCGTGGAGCAGCTGGCGAGACTTCGTGGGTGACTTCGTGAAACTGGCGAAGCTTCGTGGGTTTTTGGCGAGGCTTCGTCGAGCTGGAATTTCTCCTTGCCACGCTTCTGTATTTTGGGCATCACTTCCTCATCCCAACTCCGAATTGGATGATTCAAGAGGCTGTGGAAAGCTAACACATAGGGCTATAACTTTGGTCTTTTAAGATTTTCCTAATTCATAGTGTTTCATGGTCAGATTTTGGCTGGAAGTTGCAGCTTCGAGGTGTGCGCGCTTGAGCTTGCTGGAAAATAAGCAAAGTGTTGAAGCTCTGAAGTTCTGAATTTTCAGGTAGCCGAAGGCGTGAAGACTAGGTGCCTAAAGGCGCGACGCGGACAACGAAGGCGTGAAATGAATAAGGCTGAAGGCGCTGGAATGCTGAATGTTTTCTTCAACTTCGGATTTTTCACATTTTAGGCTGATTTTTGGTTCTATCATTCAAGGGCACTTTTGTAATATCTTTAGATATTTTTGGTTAGCGTATTAGTTACATTTCTACTCCTCTATATACAGGGAATGTAGCTAATATAAAAAGGGGATTTTTTTGGAGATTTTGAGAACTATCTTTGAATTAAAGTGGGAATTCTCATTTTCTCTCTCTAGATCTACTTTCTCTCACTAAACATTTCTTCTCCGATCTCAACTCCGATTGTGAATTTGGACTAGATTCTTCTTTCTTATTCTCAATTGACAAAGGAATCGACAATTCTCTCGATTTAATCGGTAAATTCTTCCAATTAAGTGAGAATGAGCTTATCAATGTTGGAATTTGTTGATTTTGAAATGAGAAAGATGTTTTCTGGCTAAATCTAGGATATCTTAGGATTCTTAATGGATGAATACGTGTTTTAGTAGATTGTATGCTATGCAATCGATCTAGTTGTTGAGTATTGAAATCACATTTGAATTGAGCATAAACATATGTTGAATTTCATAATTCCTAGCTAATCTTGAATAGATCAAGCTTCAATTGTGGTCGACATGCTAAATTGAGGAGTGATTAATCAAAGTTAGCGAAGTTGCATGAATCGAGAACTAAATTGTGATTGTTTAAGTCTTTGCACTTGTTTTATGTAATCAAATCAATTCCGAGACTCAGGCCTCGCCATAGGAAGTGTTAATGAATTGAAACATTAGGAAAAGTGTTAAAGGAGCTTTCTGTGTTAACAACGATGATATGTGAACCCTAGGATGGGCCTCGCCATGGGAGTTCTTAGGACTTTGCATGTTAGAGTAGTTAGCTTGGAAAGTTGAGACTTTGCGGAGCTTATACCACAATTCTCAGGCCTCGCCATGGGAGAGGATGGTGATTGGGGGTACAGGAGGTGCTGTGGTCGCCATGCTAACCACAGCCTGAACTTCTAGGCAATTTAGGTCTCCAATGCGTTTAATTGCTATTTGATTGCATAGCATAGATTTACTAAGCCTGTGTTCATCCAATACAAGAATTCTGAGATATCTGTTTCATCCTTGCTTGTTGCTATATTTTGCATCTTGTTCTCGTTCTTTTGTGTTGAATTTTTCCTCTTTCCAGTACTTAGATTTTGTGACAAGAATTTTAGAACAATTTGCTTAATATTCTTGACCTACGCCTTCCCTGTGGATTACGATCCCTACTTACGCTACTACATTAGTGTTTAGGGTAAAATTACGAGGTGCAACACTCGACATCAAATCATTTTTACTCTTTTCTTAGGAGTTAAGTTTTCTAGTTAGTATAAATAGTAGGATTTAGATATTTCAAAGGAGTCAATCATTAGATCACATTTTACTTCCCACTTAGTTTTAGTTCGAAATTTCATCTCCTATAAGAAGTTTCTGGACCCGTTCTTTATGGTGAAAACACATCTTTAGTGCGTGTATTGTAGATATGAAAATCAATAGACACTTGTGGACTCATTCAACTAAGGGTTTGGACTGATTATTCCAGAATTCAATAGAAAAAATCTATTTTATTTAGTAGTTTCTTACATTTTACGATTATGATCTGTTCCTTGTGCTTTATTGTTAAATTTGAGTTGTTTGAAGTCATGAGTGGATTTTATTGTGTATCCTAGAAATGAAGTTATAGAAATAAATTCTCAGTAATATGAATATGCTTATGGATATGAATAATTTATTATTACTTTCATGTGAATTGAAATGTATGATTCGTGTTCTTGTATGGCCGACAAGAATGTGAATCTTTATTTGCTTAATAATTGTGTGTGGAATATCGTGAATCAACATCTGTATGTCATCACCATATCAATATAGGTCTTGATTAAATTAATGAACATAATTCTTACATAGCTTGAGATCATGAATGAAAACATACTCTACATGTTGGATTTGTATGCTACATGCTAACCTAGTGTGATCATCATGTCAACTAGTGAGTATGTCATATCATGTTGATAAATACCTTAATCATTTGGCATCGGTGCTTAAGAAGCCTGGTGAGTGTTAATGAGCATTCTTCATGAGTAGAATTTGGCATGTAGAGACTAAAATCAAAATAGATAGAGAATTAGTCAAGTATTCTCTACCTCTAACATATGGAGAGTTTATTCCTAGTGTCTCTGTCCATTTAGGAACTAGTCAGGTGAGTCACAAACAGGTAATTGTCCTTGATGTAGGAAGACACTGTAGATCTGCAAGTTTGGGTTGAGTAATTCACAACAAATCACTATCCTCGACATGGGAAAGGATTGCACGAAAGAGCAGTAGAGGTGAGAGTGCCACTGATATACAGACTTTAGCTTCTCGCTAGGATCTTCAACGTCCCTACAAGTTGCCAAATTATTCATAGGCATAGGTCATTTGCTTATTGAGAGTTCACTATCCCGTAACTAAGTTATCCATGATGCATTTCTCCACTTTTTACTTACTCTTTGTTGCTACTTAGAATTTACTGGAATTCATTCAATTACATTCTTTACCATTTATTTACTTTTAGCACTGTAGTTAATTTCTGCCACTCTTTACCACTTGTTGACGCTACTACAACTACACCTCTAACATCATCATTTTCTTGCTTTTTGGCTCGGTTAATGACCTTGTTTGCAAGAGCTAAAACCTACCAGAGAAGCCCTAATGACTAAGCGGTGATGTAGCAAATCATCGCCTTACTTCCTCAAGACTTTCCTATCCCGATGAAGAACAATGCTAATAAAAGTCTGGAGCAGTATCTATAATTAAATGGTCGTTGACGTCTATGTTTATATCAGAACAAAAGGTACTTTGTTCAAACCAAGTCTTGCCTTTATAGACCTTAAACAATGACATGACCAAGTCTATGATTGGAGATGGACCTATAATCTCTATCTTGGGTAGTTCAACTTTGGTTGATTTGGTTTTTTCTTTTGATTGAGGCTTAGTGGCAGCAACTTTTCTTTTTGGCTTTCCAAGGCTCAGATTCAAAGTCAGAATAATTGATTTTGAAATTGAAGAAAGTTCAGGGTTCTCGATAGTAAGATCCACATTCTCTTTTTTAGTAGAGCTAGCTTGGTTGTGGGATGAGAAGGTGAATTTTTTCTACTTCCACAATGGATTGTTTTCTATATTCTCTTCTTCAATTGGAGATGAAGGTTCACCCATCAGATCGCGAAGTTCTTCGATATACTGCAAAGCAAAACATATTAGTTTTTGTAATAGTAAATGGTAAAAAAAATAACAAGAAAAATAAAACACTGACAGTAATACAAGGTGCGGAAAGAATCATACCCTTTTCACATTTTTTTCTATAATGTCTTCTTGGTTGGCTCCCAACTTGATAGGACTTATGTTAAGAGATACTTACTCTCTCAGGAAATGAAGAAGAGTTCAAGATAGACCCTGAGATGGCAAAAGTTTCAAGTTTATCTCCTAATTGTTTATCTAAGCTATTATGGGAGATACGATTTGAAATAGGACCGGGGTTTTTCCAAAATAACTCAAGCTCCATAAGAGTAATTTGGACAAAAAAGAAATTTTCCTTCCAATCGTTGATAGAACTCGGATATTCGTCTATAAATATTTTTCTATTAGGGTGACGAGTGAAGTAATACCACCTTGGATCCCAACCAAAAGATTTTAAGCAATAGAAATATCAAAACAGTGATACTATATATTTGAGCTCAATATTATTTCTATACATCTCAAATCCATAAGAGTTTGGATGTCATTAGATACAAGTTTGGTGATTTGGCTCGAAATTGTTCTACATACACATTAACGAACCATTTAGGGGGTTTTCTAGAAACGTCTCCTTTTTGGGGGATCGGGCCTTATATATAGTTGGGCAAGTGAATTTTCTCTATGAAAACACTTAACTCATATTTAGTTAGTAGTGAATTACCGGTATCGGTCTTAAATATAAAAAGGGAAGGATTGTTTTTTATTTGGTTAGTCTCTGAGAGAACTTTATTTTCATTTTGATCATCTATTGCTTTTTTAGTTCGGTATCTTTAAATAATAAGAAGGATATGGTTGGATTACTAAATTGTGCTAGAATCTGTCAGCATTCAATTTTCAACACATCTTGATGCGAATGTTGGCCGAGGCTCTAGCTCCTGGACCAATTTCGATCTCCACAACTTTGGATCGTGCTGCACAAAAGGTTATTCCGCGAACACAAACAACACATAGACGGGCGGATGAAATTCAAGGGGAAAACGCCAAGTATTGAAGTAAATCAAACGCCACATTTTAATACAAATAGATTCAGTTTAACTCATGAAAATTCAATTGCTAAACCTAGTCATTTGGCTTGTTCTTTAAATAAAGAACTCGGGTGAAGTCTCCTAAAGGTCACGCTAAAGGAAAACTTACTACAATGAAGAATAAAATAATTCCTCAAGGCTTTGACAACACAAAGTGTTAATCACAATTTTAGCAAAGCTAAAATCTCGAAAATTCTCTATCTTCTTCTTAAAAAAACGTTTAAGGGCCTTTCCTTTTATAAGGAAACAATTCGGCCTTACAAAGAAAAGGAAACAAAACCCTAGAAGAAACCAAGTACAACTTGACTTCTTAACTAACCAATCCAATTTTAGGAAACTTCCAAATTGGAATTGGAAACTAATAACTAACTTAACAAACTAGTTTCCTAATCTAACAACACAAGCAAATTTCGTTTTTGCTTCTTAGAATAGGACACACCTAAATCTCCTAAAATTTAGGAGATTACTTTCCTAATTATCATGCAAGATAATTGGGCCAAGTAATTGACACTTAAATGAAAAACTCAAGCCCATAATTAATTGTTAATGGACTTAATTATTACAACTCAAAAATAAACCCTAAATTACTTCAAATGGCGTGATCCAAAATGGTAAAGCCCAAGCACGCCATCTTGGTCTTCAAAAGGTCCATGACTTCGCGACGGTAATCTGCCAGAATCACGTCACTCATCTTGGTAGGCACTTTGCACGTTGATAATGTCTGAATCTCGCAAAACTTAAAACATAAAGGTTGTAGCTCTATCCCTTATCGTTCCAGGGCTTCTTGAATCACGAAATTCCAAGTTATATCGAAATAGATATGTCAAGAATACCAAAACGTTATAGAAACTTTCAGTATTTAATGTTTGACTTTCGCACCATATACATGATGGACAATGGACCGGGCAGATTCTCATCAATCCCTCCCTCCTCGGAAAGGATTCGTCCTCGAATTTTGAAATTGAGTTCCTGGATCAAACACCAATATGATGAACTCCACAAGAATCAAGTCTAGTTGGGAAGAATCACATCTTGGGCTGCAAACATTTATATCCTGCAAGAACAAAACAAATGTATAAGGCGAAGTAAAACTCAAGAATTTAGAACAAGACTTGAGACGATTTTCTCCTACCAAAATAATAAACAGGGCAGAATATTTATGCAAAATTGATACACATAAAACATGATTATTCTTAACAAGTTGCGCATGAATCAGAATGTTTAATTCAGTGAATGCAAAACAATTATGCAAATAATCATCATGTAGTTTATGCGAATCAGAAAACCTATTACTACATGTAACATAAAACAACTTTAGAAAGAACACTTCATATAAAGACAAATGTAGTGTTTTCGAAAATATGAAACTATGCAAGACAAACTCTCTAACAACATAAATGGACACACTAGTACTAACATAAAAATAAATGACTTTAATATTTAAAGTAAGAAAAAGACTCAAACAATTATTAATGCAAGCACAAAAATAATCCAAGAAGTCATAAGAATATTCATAACAATAAAATATATATACTTCCTGGATTAAATATAAATCATAATAAATAAGTTTTAAACTCATTGCAAGCACGGTTAAGTTATCAAATAGAAAATTACAATCCCAAAGAATAAAAACAGAATGTAAACAATCTAATAAATAGATGGTAACACAATATTTTACCTTTTGGAATTGAAAAGAAATTAAGAACTGAGATAACTTACCAAACAAGTGTTGAACTACATGATTACCTCTTGGAACTTTATGAAATTGGCTATGGAGCGGATTGACAACAATATGTGCAAACTCTCGATCCCAATATTCAAAGAAAAAGTCATTCCAACAAGTATATCCAATATAATTAACACTTTTATACACAAGGATTTGATTATGGTTGAAATTATTAACATAAAATTCAGAATTTAACTCATGTAATAAATAAGCAACATAACACACTAACAAACTATACATAGATTCATTCAATTCAAAGTACCTTGAAGTAACCATTGAAGAATTATGTAAATTAATTTGCTTATTAAAACGCAAGATGTTAGACTCTAAAATACTCCTGGCGAAATTTTGAACCATTTGTTTAAAAGTATAGGGAAGCTTTTGAAATTGATTAAAAACAAATTGAAAAATTTGAAACTCAACCAAATTGATAATATCAAAGTTCTTAACATTTTTAAGATCAAAATCAAGTGAAAACATACCTAACTTACCTTGCTTACCTTGTGGAAAACAAGCTAAGGTAGATTGGACTCCTTCCAATTGATAATGAGATGTTTGCAACTCCATTAGATGTCTAGAAACTCCGTAAACCTGCAAAACAAAAGAACTAGGCAGCAAACAATGTAAATCGTGATCACTAGAATTCATAAGTACAAGATGTTATTGTTTAGCTTTCAATGAACTCTCATTCTCACTCTTTCTATTACACCTGTTTTGCTCGTGGCCTACACTAACTAAATCACTCTTTTGACTTTCTTTTTCAGCTTTTTCTTTCTCTTTTTCATCCCTTAATTTAGCACAAGATTGCGCAATTCTTGATTCATCTTCAAAAATTTCACAAGGTGTTGAAGCTCGGAGATTAAAATTTTTACCATCCTTCATGAATGAATAGCAATTTTTGAGATCATTATAAACTCCCTTGCAAGCAATTTGCCACGGTTTTCCCAATAAAATATGGACTGTTTGCATTGGAAATATGTCGCATAGTACCTCATCTTTGTACTTTCCAATTGAGAATGCAACCTTGACTTGCATTGACACCCATACTTTATCACAATTATCACTCCATTGCAGCAAGTAAGGATTTGGATGTGGAGTGGTTTGCATATTCAACCTTTCTACCATTAGCTCACTTGCAAAGTTAGAGTCCCACTATCAATCACTATAGCACACACTTTATCGCGGACATTGCACCTTGTATGAAACTCTTGTGGAGTGGTTGTCGACTCCTTGATTTCATCATGAGGGTATATCATCTTTCTGAGTTTCTCCATCAATTCATCAATCTCCAACTTAAGAGTATTGGTACTTTCTTTCACCATTGTTACCTGCAAGATTAGTAAAGAAAAACGCAAGAAAATATATAGATTCTTCACGGGTTTCTCACTTTGGGGAGTAGGTACTCACCACTCTATTTTGGTAACTTTTCTCGTGTATATCCTAGCTAATACTCTCAAGTAATGAATTTGTTAGGACTTTTGAGACTTACCAAGTTCAATGATTTAGATAACACGTCTCAATCAACAAGTTCCACACAAAACTTTCACAAGTAAAAACCAAGAGAATTATCAAAGAAAAACACGTCACAAGAGATTTAAGAACATGTATGGGTTAAAACTGATTTAACTTCAGAAATTATTTTATCCAGAGATTAGAAAAAGTCATAAAGAAAACGAAATAGGAAAAGAGAAGATTCAAGAGGCCTGTAAGGATAAACATAAAGATGACTGAGCCACTAAGGGAAACAGAAATTAGATTCTAAGACGAAGAGAATGCAATTTGAATCACTTGATTCCGAGTTGTATTGAGCAAGATATGGCACTTTCAATATATGGTGGTTTTCAAGTAACAATTCAAGAACACTTAGTTCTTGCAAATTTAAGATAAAATAAAATAACAGAAATAAATAAATAAAAGTCCGAATGTATATATATATATTTTTTTTTATTTGACCGTACTTCTTTTTTTTTCAATCGGTCACTTCTTTTTTTTTGTTCGGAAAACCTAGTACAAAACAAAAAGTTTAAGGTTTGGACACAAACCTTGGACAAAACAAAATGTAAGGTTCGGACAAGAACCTTTGACAAAACAAAATTTAAGGTTTAAGGTTTAAGGTTTTCAGACACAATCCTAGGATTTAAGGTTGTTTGTCTTATGTTGTTCAAACAAACCTAGGATTAAGGTTTTTGTCTTAACCTTATTTTCCTCAAAAACTTCAGCCAACAAGAAATGTAAATATCTCACCAAATATTGTGAATTTTAAGATGGCACTTTAACAAGATATTCAAGATTTATGATGAAGATCAAGAATATTGCTCAAGAATCAAATTTTAGCACTTTCGAATTTTCAAGAAAATCAAGAAGTTCAAGAAAGTGTTCAAGAACTTGTCTTTTTCAAGTGTGATAAAAGTTTGATCAAAACACAGTATGACAAGAATGAAACAATGAAACTAACTGACAGGTATATCGCGTACTTGCACAATTTAACCCTGCTCACTAATGTAGATGTGGTGAGAGGTATCGAATCCACAGGGAAGGTAGTGGCTCAAGAAATTTGAAGTGTTTCTCAAAGTGTCACAATGATACAAGATTAAAGGAACAGGAGAAATTCACACAAATAAGTAACAACAAATCTTAAAGGCATGCCTTAGGGTTTTATACCATGCGATTTGCCAATTAAACTACCGAAATACTTTGCAATTGTCACTCGAATTAAACACAGAGGATATCAATCTGCCTAAGAGCATAGAACACCATTGGCATGGTCACCACATGTCATCCTAAACTCCCTGTCACCACTTTTTCCCGTGGCGAGGCCCAAGAGTTATGGTTTAAGTCCGCAGAATCTCAACTTCCTAAGTTCCACTACTATAGCATACAAAACCTAAGGTTTTCCTATGGCAAGGCCTAACCTAGGTTCATTTGTCTTCGTGGAGCTCGGGAGGTCTCTTCTCACTTAGTTCTACAGGTTCAACAAACTACCAGCAGCATGGCGACTGCATCTCGATTTGTGATCAAATTAAACAAGAGAGAAAACTCAACTCTCATACTTCAAGGCCTCATTTCATGCATTTCTCCCTCAAATCGGTAAACCGAGCCTTAATGATACGAAATCATGTGTGATCACATATTCTGGAAAATCCAAGGTACTTATTCCAATTGTTAAAGATGAATCTCATATATGGAAGCTTGGAATAAGATGGAGAATAAGCCTCATGTTAGTCCCAAGGAGGTCCGAGACTCAAAAAATGGGATAACAAAGGAAATCATGATAAGAGGCGTCAAATAATGTTTCCTGAGAGATTCTGTCACGGTTTAGTAATCTGTTCATATCTCTCTCCATATAACTCAGAATGGATTGATTCCAGCGGCATTAGAAAGTAAGATCCAGAGCTATAACTTTGATGTTTTGCATTTTTCCAGATTCTGATGGAATCAAGGTGAAAACACGCCGTGAAGTTGCACGTCATGTAATGACGTGGACAAATTTCGAGATTTTTATTTAATTTCGGGATTTTTTTAGTTTTTTTTCATTAATTTGTGTTTTAATAAGATTAAGTCCAAACGTTAATTATGGGCTTATTAATTTCTTGATTAATTAGTTAATTACATGGCCCAAATTATCTTGTATGATAAAAGGAATGTAATGGGCTTAATGGATCTTTAATTCATTAATGGTAGTTTTTAGGAAACATGATTGGCAATTATCCCACATCGGGAAAATACCAAACATTAACACTTCTTGTAGCCTATTTAAAGGGCACACTCTATACGTTTTTAATAGAGTAGAATTTTGAGAAATAAAACACAGAGTTTTTTTTTTATGTGAGTTGTTTTCCTGAGGAGGGAATTCCAATTTACATTGTGGGTTTTAGTTCCTGATGAGGGGATTAAATCTTACACGACTGTCGTGTTAATTGTATGTGAGGAGCATCCAATTAATTGTGCATACTGTCAACCTATAGAGATAGGTTGCTTCGACTTGTTCAATTTGATTTACGAAAAGATCAACACGTTATTCCGCAACAACTATCAATCTACGTGAGGAGCGTGGTGAGATCGTTATCAAGTGGTATCAGAGATCAAGGGATTTTCGAAATCAGGTTGTTCAGTTTTCCTTAAAATTGAAACCCTAAATTGTTGTTATTCGCAGCCTTGCATGATTTGGTTATTGTGATAAGGTTACAACAATTATATCTTTTAAATTTTGTGTTGAGAACATTAACAAACGCAAAAGTGCAAAAGAATTGGTTCTTCTTGGTAGACATCAAGTGGTATTACTGGTGTTCTTTATTGATAATCATGAGTAATCAAGGAGAATCAGGTATGAATCAATGGCTCGCAAGATTGATTGCAGCCATGGGAGATCAGATACGCCAAATATCTGCTACCCAACAGCAAATTCTAAGTGACAATCAAAGGTTTTTCGAGAAGCATCAGCCGCGTAAACCAAAATTACCTAGATGTTGTACATGTCTTGGATATGGTCATACTGAGATTAAATGCGCAAGTCAATTGAAAGTTGTTATTGTTGATGGGGTTGCAAAATTTAAGGATCCAAAATCTTATGTTATTGGTGATCCTTCTACATGGGCATGGGATGATGCCATTCCACAACCAATTGTGGCATACACAATTGAAGAGATCATTATTGAGCCCGAAGGTGACGACGAATTTCTTTCGAATATGCCTTGGCCAAAGGTTATTTCGGACGATATTGAGCCTACCATTGAGGTGAATGAAAACAGGGAAGATGAAGCTTCTTTGCAAGAAATTCACTCACCCATATTGGAGGAAGCTTTATTGGGGTTTGTAGAAAAAGGCAAAGAGGCAAAAAATAATGAAGTGTGAATTTCCATATATTTTGTCTTTTTGTCTTGACAATTTTTCAGGTTTTGTGATGAATTCTCTTGTTACCAATCCACAAGATTTGAGGACAAATCTTTTTCAAGTGGAAGGGAATGATACGAAATCATGTGTGATCACATATTCTGGAAAATCCAAGGTACTTATTCCAATTGTTAAAGATGAATGTCATATATGGAAGCCTGGAATAAGATGGAGAATAAGCCTCATGTTAGTCCCAAGAAGGTCCGAGACTCAAAAAATGGGATAACAAAGGAAATCATGACAAGAGGCGTCAAATATTGTTTGCTGAGAGATTCTGCCACGGTTTAGTAATCTGTTCATATCTCTCTCAATATAACTGGGAATGGGTTGATTATAGCGGCATTAGAAAGCTAAGATCCAGAGCTATAACTGTTATGTTTTGCATTTGTCCAGATTCTGACGGGATCAAGGTGAAAACACGCCGTGCAGTTGCACGTCATGTAATGTCGTGGACAAATTTCGGGATTTTTAGTTAATTTCGGGATTTTTAGTTTTTTTTTTCATTAATTTGTGTTTTAATAAGATTAAGTCCAAACTTTAATTATGGGCTTATTAATTTCTTGATTAATTAGTTAATTACATGGCCCAAATTATCTTGCATGATAAAAGGCATGTAATGGGCTTAATGGATCTTTAATTCATTAAGGGTAGTTTTTAGGAAACATGACTGGCAATTATCCCACATCGGGAAAATACCAAACATTAACACTTCTTGTAGCCTATTTAGGAAACAGAGTTGTTTTTTTTTATGTGAGTTGTTTTCCTGAGGAGGGAATTCCAATTTACATTGTGGGTTTTAGTTCCTGAGGAGGGGATTAAATCTTACACGACTGTCGTGTTAAATGTATGTGAAGAGCATCCAATTAATTGTGCATACTGTCAACCTACAGAGATAGGTTGATTCAACTTGTTCAATTTGATTTACGAAAAGATCAACACGTTATTCCGCAACAACTATCAATCTACGTGAGGAGCGTGGTGAGATCGTTATCAAGTGGTATCAGAGATCAAGGGATTTTCGAAATCAGGTTTTTCAGTTTTTCTTAAAATTGAAACCCTAAATTGTTGTTATTCGCAGCCTTGCATGATTTGGTTATTGTGATAAGGTTACAACAATTATATCTTTTAAATTTTGTGTTGAGAACATTAACAAACGCAAAAGTGCAAAAGAATTGGTTCTTCTTGGTAGACATCAAGTGGTATTATTGGTGTTCTTTATTGATAATCATGAGTAATCAAGGAGAATCAGGTATGAATCAAAGGCTCGCAAGATTGATTGCAGCCATGGGAGATCAGATACGCCAAATATCTGCTACCCAACAGCAAATTCTAAGTGACAATCAAAGGTTTTTCGAGAAGCATCAGCCGCGTAAACCAAAATTACCTAGATGTTGTACATGTCTTGGATATGGTCATACTGAGATTAAATGCGCAAGTCAATTGAAAGTTGTTATTGTTGATGGGGTTGCAAAATTTAAGGATCCAAAATCTTATGTTATTGGTGATCCTTCTACATGGGCATGGGATGATGCCATTCCACAACCAATTGTGGCAAACACAATTGAAGAGATCATTATTGAGCCCGAAGATGACGACGAATTTCTTTCGAATATGCCTTGGCCAAAGGTTATTTTGGATGATATTGAGCCTACCATTGAGGTGAATGAAAATAAGGAAGATGAAGCTTCTTTGCAAGAAATTCACTCACCCATATTGGATGAAGCTTTATTGGGGTTTGTAGAAAAAGGCAAAGAGGAGAAAAATAATGAGTGTGAATTTCCATATATTTTGTCTTTTTGTCTTGACAATTTTTCAGGTTTTGTGATGAATTCTCTTGTTACCAATCCATGAGATTTGTGGACAAATCTTTTTCAAGTGAAAGGGAATGATACGAAATCATGTGTGATCACATATTCTGGAAAATCCAAGATACTTATTCCAATTGTTAAAGTTGAATGTCATATATGGAAGCCTGGAATAAGATGGAGAATAAGCCTCATGTTAGTCCCAAGAAGGTCCGAGACTCAAAAAATGGGATAACAAAGGAAATCATGACAAGAGGCGTCAAATATTGTTTGCTGAGAGATTCTGCCACGGTTTAGTAATCTGTTCATATCTCTCTCAATATAACTCGGATTGGGTTGATTCCAGCGGCATTAGAAAGCTAAGATCCAGAGCTATAACTGTTATGTTTTGCATTTGTCCAGATTCTGACGGGATCAAGGTGAAAACACGCCGTGCAGTTGCACGTCATGTAATGTCGTGGACAAATTTCGGGATTTTTAGTTAATTTCGGGATTTTTAGTTTTTTTTTCATTAATTTGTGTTTTAATAAGATTAAGTCCAAACATTAATTATGGGCTTATTAATTTCTTGATTAATTAGTTAATTACATGGCCCAAATTATCTTGCATGATAAAAGATATGTAATGGGCTTAATGGATCTTTAATTCATTAAGGGTAGTTTTTAGGAAACATGACTGGCAATTATCCCACATCGGGAAAATACCAAACATTAACACTTCTTGTAGCCTATTTAAAGGGCACACTCCATACGTTTTTCATAGAGTAGAATTTTGAGAAATAAAACACAGAGTTGTTTTTTTTAGATGAGTTGTTTTCCTTAGGAGGGAATTCCAATTTACATTGTGGGTTTTAGCTCCTGAGGAAGGGATTAAATCTTACACGACTGTCGTGTTAATTGTATGTGAGGAGCATCCAATTAATTGTGCATACTGTCAGCCTACACAGATAGGTTGATTCGACTTGTTCAATTTGATTTACGAAAAGATCAACACGTTATTCCGCAACAACTATCAATCTACGTGAGGAGCGTGGTGAGATCGTTATCACTTAACCTAGCATGTCAACCACAATCAAGGATCAATTCAACGATTAGAAGAACAGAAGTTATGAAACTTGACATATTCCAAGCATTAAATTAAGTATGAGTTCATTCTTCAACAATAGAATCAATTGCAAAGCATTTCCGACGTCTAATTATTCAATCATCCGGTTCAAACCCTAAGACATCACCAATTTAGCCAGAAAATTCCATATTCAACTCGAAAGCATCAAATTCCAACATTAAGCAATTGAATTTCATCAAATTGAGAAATTTCAACGATTAAGATGTAGAGGAAAGTCAAATGTTGCTTCGATTGAGTTCAATATGTAATCTCCGGTACAAATTCGTGATCAGAAATGAAATCGGAGAAGAAAATCTAGAAAGAGTAACTAGAGAGAGAAAGAGAAAAACGAGAGAAAATTCCCGCTCTGGAAATCAAAAGTTTATTATGAAATCTAGAATATTCCCCCCGTAAAAGCTAACCAATCCTCTATATATAGAGGTTACAAGAATCGTAAACAGTACGCAAACATAAAATGATTAAGTATTTACAAAAATGCCACTGCTTTTAAAATAAACTGTCAAAAATCAATTCATGCACAAACATATTCAGGCCTTTGAGCTAGTGGTCTTCACGCCTTCAATCCATTTTTGCGCCTTCCAGCTTCTGAAAATCATGCCTCGAACCAACTCTCAAAACCCTCGCGTGCTCAGCTTTATCACACCTTTACTTCCTGGACAAGTCAGGCCTTTAATCCGCCAGCTTCCACTTTTCCTTTTTGAACTCAGCAATCGTGCGCCTTTGGGCCAACTGCCTCCATGCCTTCACTGCCCCTGTGTACCACTAGGAACCAACACTTAGTCAATTTGTTGCCAACGAAAACTCATAGGGTGAGGTCTCGCCGCGTGTGTGGGCAAGACCTCACGGCAAGGTCTCGCCGTGTGTGGTGTTTGTGGGCGAGGTCTCGCGGCGAGACCTCGCCGTGTAATGTGAGTGTGGGCGAGACCTCGCGGTGAGGTCTCGCCATGCAATGGTGAGGTGAGTGTGTGAAGTAAGAATTTAGTTCGTGAGGTTTATGAAGTGTTACACATGTATGAAATGAAATGTTACAATGCAAGGAGCTAGAATGTGGTGAATTTTGGAACAAAGAATTGGTGAATGCAAAAGAGATGTGAAGACTCATAGATATCTAACAAGATGGAAACAACAATTCATGTAACACGATCAAGAATAGCACAATGAAATCTTAAACAAGCCATAGCAAACACCCCATTACTCTTCAACTTGAAATGTACCATTTATACATGAAACCATTTGAATTGCAAAATGTATGCTCTCATAAGTCACAAATGTTGTAAAGAAAATAATGAATTTTAGCTTCCAACATATACAAACACAACCATAATTCGGGGAGTATATTCAAAGAAGTGAAACATGTGTGTGTGGAGTGATTTAGTGCTTGTGTGTTCGAGTGCATGTGTGTGAGTGTAAGTGTCTTGCGAGGATGTGTGAAGCATTCATGCGGCGAGGTGGTGCGTGTGTGGTTCTTGTGCGGCGAGGTCACGATGTGTATGCATAGTTCATGCGACGAGGTGATCTCGTCGCATGAGGTGTGTGCAACTTCGCCGCATGCTCATGCGGCGAAGTGTGGGTAGTGTGCGAGAGTGCATGAGTGTGCGTGTGAGAGCTTGTGGTGAATGCAAGTGTTGCTAAGCCAGAACAAACAACCAACTTCCATGCAAGATTTGTGTGGCCTAGCCTCTGAATTGGATTCTTCAGTAAACATGAAAGTTGTAGAGCTGTCTTTCGGCTTTTTATAGGTTCAAGAATCATCAAAATTGGATGTCTACAGCTCAGGTTATGAAGTCCATACCAACCTGTGGCAATATGATCTAACCCTAAAGAACCCTCATCCAAGCATAACAAAGAAGTCTTCATTTCTCATGGTTGCCTACAGAATTTGGATAAAGTTAAAACATGACACTTAAAGTATACACAACAAGCTTTCCATAGCAACCAAAATCTCATCTTTTGGATCAGAATTGAAAGAGTTATACGCAAAAAAGTTAAACATCCAAACTGCTAAAAACCCTAATTTGGCCGAATAAGCACTTTCAGTCCCTTCATTTTTCAACTGCTACACATATCACTTCATTCACCATCATTTTTACCCTTTTTTTGCACCATTTAAATATTATCAACTAGCAACCCACAAATATGCATAAAACAACATAAATCACCACACATTTTTCATTAAACACAAGACAAAAACTCAGAAATGTAGCACAAAATAGTTGGTATAAAACCAACTCATTAAATTCCCCCACAGTGAGCCTTTGCTTATCCTCAAGCAAACTCACACTTCACAACCACTTAGCACTAAACTTCTCTCCTTTGCTCAACTTGTTCTTCCATCGAGTTCATCCAAACAATTGTTTTCATGCATAAAACTCATAACAAATCCTTAACTCCAAACCATCAAATTTTAGCACAAGTTATCAATCAAGGCATGATGAATAAAGACTAAAATGTCATGCGTGCCGTGTGTGCTGAGGAACACCAATTCATCCATTCTTTATGCATGCATTATTTCTTCTGTTCCAAAACATCTCTTTGCATAAACAATCACAATGTCCACACACAAGAACTCAAAATCACACAAAATCAATGGTTGCACATTGGTGCTTCTCTTTATTGATTTCAGATTTCATTTGCTTTTGAACTTTAGTGCTTTTCCTTCATTACACACATTGGTGTGTTTGCCTGGGTATTTTGGCTTCTTTTTCCCTTTAGCTGTCTGGGTTTTGTGGCTATTTTTCCCAATTATGCTTGCCAAAGGTATTTCTGCTTTTCATTCCCAATTGCCAAAGGCTTTTTTTTCCATATCATCTCTTGTGTAACTAAGAGTTCCTGGATGTCTTTAAAGGACTATGTATGCTAGAGCATCCAAAACAACCGAAGTAATGCATAACAATAAGAACAAATTAAATCCATTTTCCTTCTATGTCCAAGAACACATTAGAATGGCATATCTATCTTACTTTAACATGATGCCTTGATTAACGAAATGTACTAATTTCATCAAGTTTGGAATCAGGAAGACAAAACAATTTTCACATGCAAAATAACAAAAGAAATTTGATGAACTTCAAATGTCAAACATATCTTAACAAAGGAGCAAAAGCATAGTACAAAGTATCCCACACTTCTAATTCTACTTATTACTTCACACAAAATTCCTTACAAACCAAACATTTAAACAACCCTTACAAACTAGACTTAAAGCTGACACACTAACATACTTAAACATCTTTAACACACTAAACATTCAACTTTGACTTTTACTCTTCTTATCATCCCTTCATAGGCACACTTGCATGACTTCAAGACTTCAATGACGCATAGCATTCTTCAAGAAACTTGCCAATACTTCAATGTCAACCGAAACTTCACCACATAACCAGGCATCTTCGAAAAAAAAAATTTAGCCACTCTAGCAATAAAACCATGATAATCCCCTAGACATCATCCACCACTTAAAAACAAACAGAGAATTTTGTAGTCAATAATACCACGACACAACTTCCCACAAAAAACACACCACCACAACTTGTCAACAGGACATCTTCTACTTCGTAATCTTCCATACTTCACAATATCTAGCAAATTATCACAACTCATTCCAGTATATATTCCCACAGCATCATAATAAAACAGCACAAAATTAAGCACCACACTGATCATTAATCATCAACACACAAAAAACTCCCCCCACACTTGCAATGCACATTGTCCCCAATATAAAAGAATCAAGGAAGAGGGGCTCCCTGAGAAAAAGATGGTGCAGAAGAAGACGGGGGTGAAAACGAAGCTGTTGTTAAGAATAACAGACCAGTAAATGGCTGCGTCACATAATGAAAAGGACCATGAACTGGTCCTGGAAGAGGCTGCCCTGAACCAATCAGTGGAATCCTCATCGCTGGCATGAATTCAGGGCTTGGTACAAATTCAGGAGTCGGCGACATTGAAGGGATACGGCCAAATGTAGGCAATGGTTGAAGAGAAGGCATAGCAGGCACCCCTACCGGCAGCTCATGAATGTCCCCACTAACAACCTTTGACATATTTGGTATACGATACCCGGCCAGTTGGGCAGATATTGGCGTTGGTTTAGGGGGTCCAGAATCCGAATGATAATACACAGCCATCTTGTTGCACTTATCAAGCTCCAATTGCATGCTCATTTGTCTGCTCAACAACACTTCAAACTGTTGTTGAGCCACTGATGACATATCATCCAATTTATGGTTCATAGTTGAAGCATGTGTTATCCACTCTTGCTGCATATTATCCATACCTTCGTGCATCCATTCCCACCTCTCATCCATGTTTGAGAAACGTTGCTCCACTGATTGTTGGAAATCCTGAAATCGGTGATCAACTGAATGTTGGAAATCCTGTATTGCTCCTTGCAAAGTACTAAAATCATACATTTGGGGTTCCTCATCTGTCTCAGAGGGTGAAGGGCTATATTTACTCTTAGACTTCTTCGCTGCAGTTTTCTTGGCCTTCCTCATATCCTTCTCCAGGGCTTGATATTTAATGTACAGTGATGTTCCAATAGGCCCTGGATTCCTTTGCCACTCCTCAGCTTCAGTGTCCACTCCTTGAGCCATACATATCTCTTCAAGCAAAGCAGGGAAGTAGAGAGCTGCATTATCTGTGGCAATCCCAGAATGAATACTTGACAGAATTATACGCCCAATATCAATTGGTCTCCGCCCACGAATAACCGATATCAAATACAACCGATCGCGGAGAACTTCAGCAGATTGTGAGCTTGGCTTAAGACGAGACAAAACAAACATCAACCAGATCTTCACATCACTGCGTAGCCATTCTCCTCGGATATGTTTGTGTTCACCCCTTGTATTTAATACCCATTTAGCACCGGGTAAGGCCAACTCTTTTGTCAATGTTTGATCACAGTCATCATTGTCTGAAAATGGTAAAAGATCATGAGAAAAATTTTGACTGCCGAGATGGTTGTTAATGATCTCACTGGTAATCTGCACCCATTTCCCTCGCACATAGAATTCACCAGCTTTATTCGGAAATTTGGCATTAGCGTAGAATTCCCTCGCTAAACTAGCATTGCAACAGCCTGGTGCACTTGTGAGTTTCTTATCAAAACAATGAAAGGCCATCAATTCTGCAAATGGACCCCCTTCAACTGCAAATGCCCTCTCCAAATGAAGTTTTTCATACCAATTCCATCCTCCCATCGTTTTTGAGCCAATTTATCTAAGCACACAGGAGGTTCACTATCTTGATTAGATGATCCCTTCCTCTTCTTTAGAGTTTGAGCTTGCATAGTATATTGAGGAGGATCCTCGAACAGGGGCAAATCCTCATCTGGAAAGTACTCTGAATCAGAGTCAACGAGTGGTGGCTTCTGAGATTTTCCTTTTCCCTTCTTTGAAGTCGTGGCCTTATGTGAAGAGGAATCCTTTTTCGGTGCCATTCCTGCCAAGAATCAACCAACAAAAATAAGCCTTTTGTGAAGTTGTATTTTCCTTTACACATCAATATCAATGAAAGATCTTGACATTAAAGATTCAACTAGGAACTCCCACATCTATTTCCTCAAATAACGTATACATCAAAACACCCAACCACAAGATATTAAGCCCAAACATGACAACTTGGTTTTCCTCAGTTAATGGTTATATGAACAAATACCAAAATTCCACAATAAACTCATGGCAACTTGGCTTTAGTTACCACAACAAAATTTAGCTTCTCAAACATCCTCATTTCCAAGTCTTCAACATGATAACAAGATAAACCTTTCAAAATTTCAAAACTTCAAATATCAAAACCACAACTTAGCCAACTCCAAGAGCTGGACTCACTCAATTAAAGCAAGACATATCCAAGTTAGAAACTTATCACAACCGAAATGTTTTCTAGCAGAATATTATCAACTTTCAGCTCTACATTTCAAGAAATAAGCCAAATTTCTCCTTGAAACATTTCGATTTAGCCTAAACTTAAAACTGCAAATTTGTAAAGCATGTTCTTGGCTAAATTTGGGGACAAGAGTCACTCCATTTGGACCAAAAATGAACAAGTTATGACCAAAAACCCGAGACATTCCCAACAGCAGCAAAAATCCATAATTTTTCAGATTAAATGATCAACTTGCATATATCCTTATCTCTGAAATAAGACTACATTCTATTCAAAACTGGAACAAGTGCCCAACATAAACAGTGTAGCCCTATCTCTTAGGAACAGCCTCCAACTAGAATCACCCAATTTGGACATATCTAGCTCAAGTTATGGTCAAATTACAGAAACCTATCAAAGCTGGAGAAATCTGAAGATCAAGTTTTAACAACTCCCCACACTAAACGTACATTTGTCATTTAAACAAGAACTCAAGCCACAAGTTATTCCATTTTCTCATCATTTCCTTCATAGACCAATACACATATCATGTTCATACAACCATCAACCATTTATCATACCAGACATAAAAGATCACCAAGTAAAAAAAATATCTTGAGAAAGCCGAAGCATACCTTTGATAGGGAGCTCTCAACACAACTTTGAAGCACAAGAAAATAAGATTGAATAATGCTCTCAATGTCTTCCTTAGTAGATGCCGAAGTATGCACAAGATTACTTGGTTCAATGTTACATGCATTATGACAAAAGTGAGCCTTTATAGAACTAAATACAAAGGAAAAACAATTCGGTCAACGTGAACTTAATTGTTCCCACCAAACACTAGCAAACATTTACTCAATCAAATGTGGGTCCCAACTAATGTCAAACCATGTGAATTTTCAACCTTTCAATGATACCAATGCATTCAATATTCACAAGACAACAACACAAAGGCAACTCACTCAATTTGGTCAACTTCACTTATCCTATTCTTTCTCTGCCAAATGCAAAAACATGTATTCACATGCCACTACAAACCAAATGGCACTTCAGCTTTATGTCCATTCACTTCATACGATTTTCTTTTTTCGTCAAAAATCAATGCAAACCATTTTTGAATTTTAATACACCAAACATAAAAAAAAAAACTAAGCAAAACTAAGCAAAGAACTAAAACAAAGACAATATTTACAAAGCATAGTCTTTTGTCACACTCCTCAAATCCAAATCCCATGACTTCTCCCCCCACACTTGTTAAAAATCACGGTCCCCGTGAGAAAAATAACAAGCACAGAATAAAGAAACCTGGCCATATACAAGTTCCGAGAGAATCGTGCTACCCTCCTCCAGATAATTAGGCCACGGAGGTGTATCCATAAGGCCAAGAAGATTCTGAAGATATCCAGTGGAAGAAATGGTAATGAGTACTGCAAAAATCATCAACAAAGCATAAGACTATGCCATGGTATGAAAACAAAACACTTACTAACTATAGTAACTACAAAATCATCAAGACATACTAACAACAAATTAAACAAAAAAACAAAGACTGTGTTGCCTCCCAGGAGCGCTTGGTTTTATGTCACAGCCCGACCATGCTCCTTAGTGTCAGTGGGAGATTATAGGATCATCTAGGAACAACTCATGTGGAGAGCCTTCCAAACCTGTAGCCTTGTCTTCAGCTGTCAAATATGGTTTTAGTCTGTGACCATTTACTTTCCATGTGTTACCATTTTTATCATTCTGGATTTCCACAACACCATATGGCAACACCTTGAGAACTCAAAAAGGGCCACTCCATCGTGACTTCAATTTGCCAGGAAATAACCTCAAACGAGAGTTGTATAGCAAAACTTGTTGTTCAGGAGCAAAACTTTTGACTTGAATCCGTGCATCATGTAGCTTCTTAGTCCTTTCTTTGTACATTTTTGCATTCATATACGCATTGAATCAAAACTCATCTAATACATTCAAGTCCATCATTCGTTTCGATTGTGCTCCATTCAAGTCCAAATTGAGCTTCTGAATTGCCCAATAGGCTCTATGCTCCAACTCCACGGGTAAATGACATTCTTTACAAAAAATGAACCGAAATGGAGAAGCACCTATAGGAGTCTTATAAGCTGTCCTGTATGCCCACAATGCATCATCCAGTTTCATGGACCAATCTTTCCTTCCTGGATTAACCACCTTTTCAAGCACTCTCTTAATTTCTCGATTTGAAATCTCAGCTTGGCCAGAAGTTTGAGGATGATAAGCTGTAGAAACCTTATGCTTCACTCCATACTTGGCCAATAAAGCTTCAAAAATCTTGTTGCAAAAATGAGATCCACCATCACTTATGATTGCTCTGGGGGCTCCAAACCGATTAAAAATGTGTTTCTTCAAGAAACCAATCACACTTTTCGCATCATTATGAGCCAGAGCCACAGCTTCCACCCATTTAGACACATAATCAACTGCTACCAAGATGTATTCCATGCCTCTGGATTTTGGAAATGGACCCATGAAATCAATTCCCCATACATAAAAATTTTCCACTTCAAGGATGTTATTCAAAGGCATTTCATTTCTGGATGAAATGTTCCCTGTTCTTTGACAACGATCACAATTCCCAACCCAGATTTTTGCATCCAAGAAAATATGAGGCCAATAGAAACCACATTGTAAAACATTGACGCCAGTTCTGGTTGAACCAAAATGCCCACCACATGGTTCTTCATGACATGCCCTCAAAATGTCTTCCTTTTCTTCCTCTTTGATGCACTTGCGTATGATTTGATCACTACAGATTTTATACAAGGCACTATCCTCCCAAAAATAATATTTGGCATCACTTCTCAGCTTCTTCTTCTGCTCACTAGAGAAATAGGTTGATATTTGTCCAGCAACAACAAAGTTTGCAATCTCTGCATACCAAGGCAAAGTCCTCTCATTTACTCTAAACACTTGCTCGTCCGGGAAGTGCTCTTTCACCAAAATCCTGGACCCTTCTTGAGCTTCTGATTCCAACCTTGATAAATGGTCAGCTACCACATTCTCCGAGCCTTTACGATCCTTGATTTCAACATCAAATTCTTGAAGCAATAAGACCCAACGAATCAACCTCGGCTTGGCTTCTTTCTTTGCTAACAAATACTTTAGAGCAGTATGATCTGTGTGGACAATAACTTTCGACCCCAACAAGTATGCTCTGAATTTGTCAAATGCGAAAACTACAGCCAACATTTCTTTCTCTGTGGTTGTATAATTCAACTGAGCCTCATTGAGCAACTTACTGGCATAATAAATGATGTGAAAAATTTTATCCCTTCTCTGGCCAAGGACAGCTCCCAAGGCATAATCACTTGCATCACACATTATCTCAAAGGGTTCACTCCAATAAGGAGTAACTATCACAGGAGTTTCCACCAACTTAGCTTTCAGAGTCTCAAATGCTTCAATGCATTCTGTGCCAGACTCAAATTTCACATCCTTCTCCAAAAGGCTACACAATGGCCTAGCAATCTTAGAGAAGTCTCTGATGAAACGTCTATAGAAACCAGCATGGCCAAGGAAATTTCTGATCCCCTTCACATTAGCTGGTGGAGGTAGCTTGGCAATAACATCAATCTTGGCCCTATCAACTTCAATCCTAGCATGAGATATCTTATGTCCCAACACAATTCCTTCTTGAACCATAAATTGGCATTTTTCCCAATTTAACACAAGGTTGGTCTCTTCACATCTCATCAACACCTTGGCCAAATTCTCCAAACAACCATCGAATGTCATCCCAAAAACTGAGAAGTCATCCATGAAAATTTCAATTATCGACTCAACCATGTCGTGAAAGATTGCCATCATACATCTCTGGAAAGTTGCGGGAGCATTGCATAAGCCAAAAGGCATTCTCTTGTAAGCAAAGGTGCCAATGGGACAGGTGAAAGTTGTCTTATCTTGATCCTTGGGATCAATTGCAATTTGGTTATAGCCAGAATAACCATCCAAGAAACAGTAAAACAAGTAGCCCGCAATTCGATCCAACAATTGCTCCAAAAAAGGTAGAGGGAAGTGATCCTTCCTTGTTGCCTTGTTTTGTTTTCTGTAATCCATACAAACTCTCCAGGCACTTACCACTCTTGTTGCAAGAAGTTCATTTGCATCATTCTTTATAACTATGACCCCTCCTTTTTTCGGAACACATTGAACAGGACTAACCCATTCACTGTCTGAGATGGGAAAAATGATTCCAAAATCAAGCAATTTGATAACTTCTTTCTTGACAACCTCCATCATTTGTGGATTCAATCTCCTTTGTCTATCACGTACTGGAACCGAGTTCTCCTCCAAAAGTATCTTATGCCTGCACAAGCCTGGACTTATGCCTTTGATATCAGCAATAGTCCAACCTATAGCTAATTTGTGTTGCCTCGATACTCCCAGCAATTTCTCTTCTTGGAAGAGATAACAACGGGTAATGTTTCACTTTCTCCCAGAAAATCATACTTGAGATATGGAGGCAAAGGTTTAAGCTGAAGTTTTGGAGGTACCACAATAGAAGGCATCAACTTCTCATTCCTGCAAAAACTTTCTTCCTTCCTCACCTCAGTGGGAGAACAAACTTCATTAGTAAAAATAATAGTTTCATGTTCATTTCCGCATTTCCTATCGCATACTTCCGTAACGTGTTCTCTCCTACACTTTCATGCATTTTTACCTCAACAACATTGTTTTGCATCTCACAGATTGATTCATCCAAATAACAACATTCAACAAGATTTTCAATTTCATTTACAATTTTGCTATCTTTCTCATCTAACTCAACATCATCTTTCTCATTATTACACAAACTCAACTCATCAAGACACATAAATTCATGCTTTCCATTTACATCATTCATATTAATAGCACATGCAATAGATCAAATGGCAAAACAAGTCTCCATTTTCAATGGATGTTTCATTGCATAATTCACATCAAAGACCACTTGTTCATCATTGATTCTAAAAGTGACGGTTTTATTTCTTACCCCAATTAAAGCATCCCCAGTAGCAAGAAAAGGACGACCAAAAATAAGAGGTACCTCTGGGTCTTCCTCCATGTCTAAGATAATGAAATCCACAGGTAGAGTGAATTTGTCAATTCTTACCAAAACATCTTCTACCATTCCTGTAAGCTTCACTAACGATCTGTCTGCCAACTGGAGAGTTACAGCTACAGGTTGAATTCTTCCACTCAAGCCAACATTCACAGCAATAGACAGGGGCATAAGATTTATTCCCGCTCCCAAATCACAGAGTGCTTTCTCAAAATATCTCACGCCTATTGTGCAAGGAATAGTACAGCTGCCAGGGTCTTTCAACTTTGGTGGCAAATTTTGCCCAATCCATGCTCCACTGCACTCATAAACCATCATGGGGACTTCGCATTGCAAAATCTGTTCCTTGTTGGAAATAAGATCCTTGAGGTATTTTACATATTTGGGCACAGCTCCTATCAAGTCCAACAATGGTAAGCTCACATTTACATGTTTCACCACATTCAAGAATCTGTCAAATTGTGGCCCTTTCTTTGGTGGTGGTCTCACTCTTTCAGGGAAATGAGCTTTTGGAGCATATTCTGGATAATTGTATGGACTAGGTGGTCCAAGAACCTTTTTGGTTACCTCCTTATCTTCTTTGCTTTGCACCTCCTCCTTTTCTGGTGTCGTGTCCTCATGAGCACCTTCTTTCTCAGAAACAAGATTTTCTGCCTCCTTGTCCTCAGAATTTTCATCTCCAGGTTTGTTAAGTTTGTGAACTTCTTTTCCACTTCTCAATGTAATTGCATTACACGTCTCCTTTCCTTTTGGATTTGGAATTGTGTCACTCGGAAGTGCTCTTCTCGGTCTTTGATGTACTGCATTGGCAAGTTGTCCAAGTTGCATTTCAATATTCTTCAAAGTTGCTTCATGATGTTTCACTGTTGATTCTAAGCCTCCAAATCTTTGTTCATTTTTGTCCATCTTCTCCATCAACTTTTGAAACATGTCTTCAACCGATGGCTTTCTTTGCTCTGAAGTACCAGCTTGATCAAAACCAGGAGGTGCATTTGTTGATCTCCTTTGGTCATTTCCTTGATAGTATTACCCTCCTTGATTTTGTTGTTGTTGTCCCCAATTGCTTTGTCCACCATTGTAAGGTCTATTTCCTCCAGAGTAATTCCCTCCAGAATAATTTCCACCATACTGAGGTTTGTTGCTGTAATTGTTCACGTACTGAAGTGACTCAGTTGTGATGGCACATTTGTCCGTATGGTTTTCACCTTTACACAATCCACAAGAAAGAACTGGAGCCTTGGTCTGAGCAGCTTTCAGGTCTGCTCGTACTCATTGGGCAGCCATCTCTTTTTGTTGTCTTTGTTGCTCCCTCAGAGATTTTGCCAATTCAAGATCTAGTGAAAATTGCGGTTCTCCTGCAGACCTGAGAGATCTTGGTATACACAACACACTGTCGTGGAGTATAACAGAAAAGAATCAAGAAACTCAAATATGCACCAAAGAAGTAAACCACAACTCACAACACGTATTGAAAATACAAAGTACAAAACACACAAAATAGAACAAGTAAAGTTCAAGAAGCAATTTAACAAATTCAGAAACTATGCACAAAACAATGAACAAAATAGAATGAAAAAAGAACACAAAACGACTCAACACAACACAATATGAAACAGTGAAATTCAAGGAACACTAAATTAAATCTTAGAAATCGTGCCTTCCCTGGCAACAGAGTCAAAAATTGACAGGTATATCGCGTACTTGCACAATTTAACCCTACTCACTAATGTAGATGTGGTGAGAGGTATCGAATCCACATGGAAGGTAGTGGCTCAAGAAATTTGAAGTGTTTCTCAAAGTGTCACAATGGTACAAGATTAAAGGAACAGGAGAAATTCACACAAATAAGTAACAACAAATCTTAAAGGCATGCCTTAGGGTTATATACCAGACGATTTGCCAATTAAACTACCGGAATACTTTGCAATTGTCACTCGAATTAAACAAAGAGGAGATCAATCTGCCTAGAAACATAGAACACCATTAGCATGGTCACCACATGTCATCCTAAACTCCCTGTCACCACTCTTTCCCGTGGCGAGGCCCAAGAGTGATGGTTTAAGTCCGCAGAATCTCAACTTCCTAAGTTCCACGACTATAGCATACAAAACCAAAGGTTCTCCTATGGCAAAGCCTAACCTAGGTTCATTTGTCTTCGTGGAGCTCGGGAGGTCTCTTCTCACTTAGTTCTACAGGTTCAACAAACTTCCACCGGCATGGCGACCGTATCTCGGTTTGTGATCAAATTAAACAAGAGAGAAAACTCAACTCTCATACTTCAAGGCCTCATTTCATGCATTTCTCCCTCAAATCGGTAAACCGAACCTTAACCTAGCATGTCGACCACAATCAAGGATCAATTCAACGATTAGAAGAACAGAAGTTATGAAACTTCACATATTCCAAGCATTAAATCAAGTATGAGTTCATTCTTCAACAATAGAATCAATTGCAAAGCATTTCCAATGTCTAATTATTAAATCATCCGGTTCAAACCCTAAGACATCACCAATTTAGCCAGAAAATTCCATATTCAACTCGAAAGCATCAAATTCCAACATTAAGCAATTGAATTTCATCAAATTGAGAAATTTCACCGATTAAGATGTAGAGGAAAGTCAAATGTTGCTTCGATTGAGTTCAATATGTAATCTCCGGTACAAATTCGAGATCAGAAATGAAATCGGAATAGAAAATCTAGAAAGAGAAACTAGAGAGAGAAAGAGAAAAACGAGATAAAATTCCCGCTTTGGAAATCAAAAGTCTGTTATAAAATCTAGAATATTCCCCCCGTAAAAGCTAACCAATCCTCTATATATAGAGGTTACAAGAATCGTAAACAGTACGCAAACGTAAAAAGATTAAGTATTTAGAAAAATGCCACTACTTTTAAAATAAACTGTCAAAAATCAATTCATGCACAAACATATTAACGCCTTTGAGCCAGTGGTCTTCACGCCTTCAATCCATTTCTGCGCTTTCCAGCTTCTGAAAATCACGCCTCCAACCAACTCTCAAAACCCGCGCGTGCTCAGCTTTATCACGCCTTTACTTCCTAGACAAGTCACACCTTCAATCCGCCAGCTTCCACTTTTCCTTTTTGAACTCAGCAATCTTGCGCCTTTGGGCCAACTGCCTCCACGCCTTCACTGCCCCTGTGTACCACTAGGAACCAACACTTAGTCAATTTGTTGCCAACGAAAACTCATAGGGCGAGGTCTCGCCGTGTGTGGTGTTTGTGGGCGAGGTCTCGCGGCGAGACCTCGCCGTGTAATGTGAGTGTGGGTGAGACCTCGCGGCGAGGTCTTGTCATGCAATGGTGAGGTGAGTGTGTGAAGTGAGAATTTAGTTCGTGAGGTTTATGAAGTGTTACACATGTATGAAATGAAATGTTACAATGCAAGGAGCTAGAATGTGGTGAATTTTGGAACAAAGAATTGGTGAATGCAAAAGAGATGTGAAGACTCATAGACATCTAACAAGATGGAAACCACAATTCATGTAACACGATCAAGAATAGCACAATGAAAGCCATAGCAAACACCCCATTTACTCTTCAACTTGAAATGTACTATTTACACATGAAACCATTTGAATTGCAAAATGTATGCTCTCATAAGTCACAAATGTTGTAAAGAAGATAATGAATTTTAGCTTCCAACATATACAAACACAAACATAATTCGAGGGATAAATTCAAAGAAGTGAAACATGTGTGTGTGGAGTGATTTAGTGCTTGTGTGTTCGAGTGCATGTGTGTGAGTGTAAGTGTCATACGAGGGTGTGTGAAGCATTCATGCGGCCGTGTGTGGTTCTTGTGCGGCGAGGTGACCTCGCCGCACGATGTGTATGCATGGTTCATGCGACGAGGTGATCTCGTCGCATGAGGTGTGTGCAACTTCGCCGCATGCTCATGCGGCGAAGTGTGGGCAGTGTGCGAGAGTGCATGAGTGTGCGTGTGAGAGCTTGTGGTGAATGCAAGTGTTGCTAGGCCAGAACAAACAACCAACTTCCATGCAAGTTTTGTGTGGCCTAGCCTTTGAATTGGATTTTTCAGTAAATATGAAAGTTGTAGAGCTTTCTTTTGGCTTTCTATAGGTTCAAGAATCATCAAAATTGGATGTCTACAGCTCAAGTTATAAAGTCCATACCAACCTGTGGCAATATGATCTAACCCTAAAGAACCCTCATCCAAGCATAACAAAGAAGTCTTCATTTCTCATGGTTGCCTACAGAATTTGGAGAAAGTTAAAACATGACACTTAAAGTATACACAACAAGCTTTCCATAGCAACCAAAATCTCATCATTTGGATCAGAATTGAAAGAGTTATACGCAAAACAAGTTGAACATCCAAACTGCCAAAAACCCTAATTTGGCCGAATAAGCACTTTCAGTCCCTTCATTTTTCAACGCCTACACATATCACTTCATTCACCATCATTTTTACCCTTTTTTTGCACCATTTAAACATTATCAACTAGCAACCCACAAATATGCATAAAACAACATAAATCACCACACATTTTTCATTAAACACAAGACAAAAACTCAGAAATGTAGCACAAAATAGTTGGTATAAAACCAACTCATCACTAACACAAAAGAAAGATCAAGAATTGGATAAGAAACAAGAAAGTTATGACCTAAAAACTGAAACTAGGGTTTTGAAGAAACCCTAATTTGACAACCCTAATGTTTGGACGTGAAAATTAGCAATAAAGACTCAAGAATTCCACACTATGATGATGAACAAAACAATGCAAAATATAGACACCAAAAACAGCAGCAAAACGCAAAAGAAAACAGCAAGACAAAACAACTAAGACGCTAAAACGCAAAACGGGAAAAAGCACAAAATTGAGCAAAATTTAAGCAACAAATTTGTATGCGATTTTGACGAATTTAAGGACTGAATTTAACACGAATTAAGATAACAAGAAAGACACAATTACAGCAGAAAAAGAGACTCACTAAACACGGCAGAATTGACGCTAAAAACTGCATAAAAAGACAACACAAACAGCGAGAAACGGAAGACGGATTAACCTGAATATTTGAGACAACAACCTATGCGTTCTGATACCAATTGATGCGAATGTTGGCCGAGGCTCTAGCTCCTGGACCAATTTCGATCTCCACAACTTTGGATCGTGATGCACAAAAGGTTATTCCGCAAACACAAACAACACATAGACGGGCGGATGAAATTCAAGGGGAAAACGCCAAATATTGAAGTAAATCAAACCCCACGTTTTAATACAAATAGATTCAGTTTAACTAATCAAAATTCAATTGCTAAACCTAGTCATTTGGCTTGTTCTTTAAATAAAGAACTCGGGTGAAGTCTCCTAAAGGTCACGCTAAAGGAAAACTTACTACAATGAAGAATAAAATAATTCCTCAAGGCTTTGACAACACAAAGTGTTAATCACAATTTTAGCAAAGTTAAAATCTTGAAAATTCTCTTTCTTCTTAAAAAAACGTTTAAGGGCCAAAATGTGACATGGCAATGGACCACGAAACATAAAGGTTGTAGCTCTATCTCTTATCGTTCCAAAGCTTCATGAATCACGAAATTCCAAGTTATATCGAAAGAGATATGTCAATAAAACCAAAATGTGACAGAAACTTGCAGTATTTAATGTTTGACTTCGCACCATATACATGATAGACAATGGACCGGGCAGATTCTCATCACGTCTTGTCGTGTTTTCCTTTGTTATCCCTCCTTGAAGTCTCATACCTCCATGGGACCAATTTGAGACTTGTTTTTCTTAAGATCTCAGGCCCCCATACATAGTATTCATGACATACAACTGGGATAAACACCTTGAACTCATTGGATTTTGCATAGCTACTTGATTCCGTATCATCCCCTCTTACTTGAAGAAGATTTGACCTCGAATCTTGTTTGTGGAGATCAATATAACTCATCACAAAACCTATAGAATCAGCAAGACAAATAGAAGGAACAAATACAAAATAAAAGTTAACATTCTTTTTGTTCTCATCTTTGCCTTTTTTTTAATGAAACCCTCAACAAGGTTTTTTCCTCTTAATGCATCATTCGTTTCTTTTTCACAGCGCTCATTATATACAACATTATTTTTCATTACATTACAATGATGTAAAGAAATTAAAGAAATTAAATCATTAACAGATTGTTTTTCAAGTACAGAAATTGGATCCACTTCTTTCTCTTGATCTGCCATCAATGGTGATGATTCCTTCTTCACCAAAGGAACATCTATAACCAAGGTTGATTGATCATTATCCAATAAGACATTAATTTTCATGGTTTCTTCCTCCACAACAATAGTATCATTCACATACGAAATTGTACAATCCAATTTGTCAAGTTTATAGCCACAACATATAGTACACTGAACCGGTATGGGTTTGGACACTATGAAACTCGAAATTGTCTCAAGCTGTGCAAAATTTTTGCCTAATTTGCTGATTGTCATGTCTAATTTGCCAAGTGTCAGCAAATTGATAACTTGGTACATCACCAACTCATTGGCCTAATTTCATAATGTATTTGCTTAAAAATCTCAAGTAATTAGTGTTGTTTACATTCATTTGTGTATTGATTTAGGTGGAAGGACAAAAAGAGAGCTAAAAGAGAAAAAATGAGGAAAAGAACTAAAAAAGGAACAAAAAGTCAAAAAAATGAGCAGTTGGCGCGACCACTGAAAAGTAGCGCCATGATGAAGACACTGCAGCGTTACTATGACTTGGCTACGCTGTGGATAATGTGAAGACTAAAAGCGCAGCACAACTTCATGGATGTCACGCCAATCAGAGTCCAAAATTTGTAGCCACACAAAAGTTGGAAGACGGACGGAAGGGAGTTCTCACGTGACTTAGCGCAGGCCACGCTATGAGGGAACAAAATAAAGCCAGGAAGCGTAGCCACATAAAGCCTACGCCAGGAGAGGATTAATAGAGGATAAAAGCTTATATGCGAGTAGCAACAAGAAGAGTTGTTGGCGTGGCCAAGGCTAACTCACGCCATGAAGAAATAATGCGCAGAGAAATTCAGCAGAGACTCGCATAACCTGAGCCTTCCCACGTGACAAGTATGCAACAAGAGCTAAATAGAGAATGAATGAGTGGCATAACCCCCACCAGCTACGTGAAATGTAATCAGAGTGAGCAGCCAAGGAAGAATCTTACTTAGCAAAAAACAGACCACATAAAGCTGTAGATTCCTGCACGAGAAAGTGCCGTAACTTCAGCCAGCCTGTGCCTTAATATGCCAAGTGAGGTAGACACAGCGTAACTTCAGCCACCTATGCCAAATTCCAGAGTTACTGAAGAAAAGGGTTGCGTAACACTCTGGAAGCTACGCTGTGAAAATTAATGACTCAAAAGCATGGCGCAGCCTAAGACATCCTACGCGAGCTAATGCAATATTTTACTTGGTGTACTTTTTGTAGCTTTATTATACTTGTGGTCCTCTCCCACCTACATTTTGGGGTCTTACATCTATTCTTATGCTTGTTTAGGTTACTTTTACGAAATAATGACAACACATAGAAAAAACTCTAAAGCAAAGCAAGACAACATCTTCTTCTCTAAGAAGAAAAGACTTGAGTTCCAAGGTGTAAGAGCAACTTTTGATATTACGGCTGGGATTTTTGAGTTGGAATTAAGGAGGAGCTTTCATCTTTGTTTAAGGTTAACATCTTTCTTTATTATTATGGCTTTAATATTGAATTTCTATATGCTTAACATACTTGTAACCACCATGAGTGGCTAAGCCTTGATGGGTTATGGAGTTGGTTAGCAGGTGTAGTAAAACTTGATATCATGATGAATCTTGCCATGGGTATGTTAAATGAAATCCCTGTATGCTTGTTTTGATTGGGCACACACTAGTAATGCACATTTATAGACTATGTGATGCTATGGATGAACTTATTGGTCTAATAAGAGAGTCTAAATTGTTGTATGACAAGGGGTTGATCCTAGATCCACAAACCTGTACTATTAGAGGGAAGGTCTGGAAATGTCTCAATAAAACCTCTTAGTAAGGGCATGTGGCAGGGCTCTAGTCTATGAGATAATGAGTTAAGGAGGAGGAAGTTTTTATATGGTCTCTTAGTAAGTCCATGGGCTCATCTTTTAAGCTTTAACGCACTATAGGGAGGTGAAACCTTGGCTAATTGGTGAACAAATAGTGTTTAGAGGAGCTGGTAAATCTAAGTAATCTATCAACACTTAGATCATTACCCTTAGAAATTTGTGATAGATCTTAGCAATCTATGAACTCTAATGGAACACCTCTTAATTTGGTAACCCTTGGTAAGCAATTCATCAAAGTATCGATTTGAAATGCTCTTATACCACCCCCTCTAGTTTTCTCTAGCATATTTGTTTGAATTATGTTTTTGCTTAATCATTGACAACCACCATCCACTTCATATTTTCTATTCATTTATTGTTCTTTCCCCAACTACATTATTGATAGTTCTTCAACCAAAGAATCCCTCCTTGTGTGAATAATCCCTAAGCTATACTAGAGTGATAGTTGAGAATTATCATTCAGAGTAATTGAGGTTTAACTTGTTGTTTAGACCACTAGTCTCTATTGAGGCATTTATTTCTGTGAATTTATTGTGGTGATTGAAACTTACGCAAAAAGTTTTTTACGGCATTGTCGGGGAGGGCAATTGGTGTTTAAGAATTATTTTGAGTTTAGTTGTGATTAGAGTAAATTTTGTGTTTTTGTTAGCAGTTCAGCTTTGCAGTTCAGTTTACTTGTGTTGTGCTTGGTGTTTGTAGGTATCCTCAACAGTTTGGATCCTATTACTTATGCAAAGGAGTACAAGATTGAGAGGAGTAATTGAATATGAGTAGAATCAATAATTGGAGAGAACATTGTTGGCTGAAAGAAGGTTGAGAGCAAGAATGGTGGAAAGGAAAGAAGAACCACCTTAACCTCGTTTAGGTGATTACTACGAGCCACCGATGGAAATCATCAACAATCATTTTGAGATTGAAGTGTAGAACTTCCAAATACCATCTCAAATTGTTGCCATGATAAGTCAAGAGGCTTTCTTTCAAGGCAAAGAACATGAAATCCCCATGATCATTTGGAATTCTTTCTTGAATTGTGTAATACGTTCAAGTTATCTTGAGTTCCTCAAGATGCGGTTATACATGTTTTGTTCCTATTTTCATTGAAAGGCATGGCTAAGAAATGGTATAACTTTATTCGTGGATCGGGCCTAGAGTCGTTTGATGACCTCCAAAAGAGATTTTTGTCAAGTACTTCCCACTATCAAAATTAGGGGGCATAAGAATGGAGATTATGAACGTTAGGCAGCATGACAGGGAGACTTTCAAGGAAGTGTGGGAACTATTTAATGATTTGATCCGTGCTTGTCCCAACCATGATTTGGGAGATTTGAGGGCCATGAACATGTTTCTTTAAGGGCTGAATACCGAATCAATTGTGATGGTGCAAGCAAGTACCAGATGAGCAATTAAGGAAAAAATGGTTCCTGAAATTCAGTCATTGTTTGATAAGATTGCTGCAGATGGATGTATTTGTTCAGACACAAGATGTCAATCATCAAAGAAACTTATCAGAATGCTCTAATTAAATAAGGGATCATCAGTGAAGGCAAGGCTTGATGCACTCATAAAGCTGATTACGAACATGCAAGTAAAGAAAGAAACCAAGCAAGCATTGGTATGTGGACTATGCGAGGAAGATCATCACACCGATGAATGTTATCTTACATTGGAGTTGGTTCAGTTTGTGAACAACTATTATAGGCTTTATAATGACAATTTTAATTGGCAAAAAAGAGAAGGAAATTGGGCACAAAACCCACAAAGACAAGGTTACTACCAACAAACTCAAGGACAACACCAATTTGAGCAACGATAGTGACAAGAAGTGGCTCCAACAAGACCCTAAAATGCACAACCGATTGAAAAGGACAGCAATCGCAAGGCAATTGCGGATGATGCTTTGAGTATAATCATGAAAAGACTTGACAAAAGTGAAATAGAAGCTAAGAAAAGATTGAATCGATAAGAAGCAATGGTGAAGGATCAAGATGATAAGTGGACACAAAGTTCTGCTACAATTAAGAACTTGGAGATACAAGTTGGGCAATTGGCAAGGGGACAAAATGCAAGGATGCAAGGGTCACTCCCAAGTGACGCTATTCTAAACCCAAAAGGAAAGGAGCAATGCCATGCCATTACATTCAGAAGTGGCAAGAAAGTCACCAAAAAGGGTGAAGAAGAGCAAAATCTCAAGGATTAAGAGAAGAGTTAATTGAAAAACTTCCAATCAAGAAAAGGAAGAAAGAGCTCAAAGAGACATTGAACTTTAAGGAGTGTGTGTCACCTCTTTCTTTCCCTCGAAGGGTGAAGCCCATGACAAAGAAGGTCCAATATGATAAATTCGTGGAGCTCATCAAGAAGTTGTCTGTGAAGATCCCTCTTCTTGATTTATGTAGGTCAGCACCCACATATGCTAAGTTTCACAAAGACTTGGTGACAAATCGGGAACAAATTGTACAATGTGGGGAAGCAATCGTCATGGACAAGAAGAGCAAGTGTATTGTGAAGAAGGACCTCCATCCTAAGTAAAGACCCAGGGAGTTGCACAATACCATGTATTGTGGAATCAAGATACTTTCCCAAAGCTCCTCATGCCACAGCCCACAGCTTCAAGTGTTGGATTTGACAAGCTAATCGAACTGGGTGCCATTACTCTCCAATTAGCATATCGTTCCATTGTGCAACCGGTGGGGATAATTGACGAGTCTTGGTTCGAGTTGATAAGTTCACAATCCTAGTTGATTTCATCATTTTAGATATGGGGAAAGATAAGGACGTGCCAATCATCTTTGGATGTCTATTTCTAGCAATGGGGAATGCCATCATAGGGGATAGAAGCAAGGCTATCACGTTGTGAGTCAACTGAGAGGAGGTAATCATTGATGTCAACTATGCTATGAAAAATCCTCATTCTTTTGATGCATGCTATGTGATTGATAGCATTTAGGAGTGTGTTAGGCAAGGTGAAAGGTGTAAAGCTTTAACTTATCAGCATAATAATGATGCATGTGACCTTGCAATGTGCAAATTGATAGCTTGTGATATGGAGGATGAAAGAATTATGCATGATCTTGAGAATGATATTCAATTGCTTGTGTTGGATCATATGAGCTTAATTGAAGGTTATGATTTTGCTAATGATGTGTTTGAGCCCATCGAGGTGAGGCTAGCCAATGATTTAGAGTACAGGCCAAGGAAATTGAAACCATCAATTGAGGAGCCATACATTGGAATTAAAGCCATTGCCAGCTCATTTGAAGTATACATTAATGTGCTCAAGGAGTTCAAGGAAGGTATAGGTTGGACCATTGCCAACATCAAACGCATAAGTCCTCATGCACAGGATCTTGCTCGAAGAAGTTGCGACTCCAACCAGAGAGAGACAAAGGAGATTGAATCCCATGCTGATGGAAGTGGTGAAGAAGGAAATTATCAAGCTTCTTAATTTTGGTATGACATACACTATATCTGATAGCGAATGGGTTAACCCGGTGTAATATGTACCCAAGAAGGGTGGAGTGACAGACGTGAAAACCAACACGGATGAGCTTATTACAATAAGACTTGCAACCACATGGAGGGTGTGCATGGATTATAGGAAGTTGAACAAGGCCACCCACATGAACCACTTCCCTCTACCATTTCTTGATCAACTCCTTGATCGAATAGCTGGATATCTTTTCTACTGCTTTTTGGATGGGTATTCCGAGTACAAACAGGTTTTGATAGACACAAAGGACCAAGAGAAAACAATATTCACTTGCCCTTTTGGACATCTACCTTCAAGAGAATGCTATTCGGGCTATGCAATACACCAGCTACCTTTCAAAGGTTTATGTTATTCATATTCCATGACATGATTGAGGATATAATTGAAGTTTTCATGGACGACTTTTCAAACTTTTTCTGATCATTCAATGGTTGCTTGGAGAATTTGGCTTGGGTGCTCAAACGATATGTTGACACTAATTTGGTTCTCAATTTGGAGAAATGTCCATTCATGGTCCAAGAAGGGATTGCTCTAGGGCACAAGATCTCTAGAAGCGGAATTGAGGTGGACAAAGAAAAAATCGATGTGATTGCTAAGCTTGCTCTTCCAAGCAACGTGAAGGGAATACAAAGCTTCTTGGGGCATGCCAGTTTCTATAGGCGTTTCATCAAATATTTCTCCAGGATAGCAAAGCCATTGTGCGATTTGTTGGAAAATAATAGGGAATTTGTGTTTCATGAGCATTGTGATGAGGTATTTTGCATCTTGAAGCAAAAATTAGTGGAGGCACTGGTCATTACCATAACCAATTAGGCATTGCCTTTTGAAATCATATGTGATGCAAGCGATATGGCGGTAGGGGCAGTCCTCGGGCAAAAGAAGGACAAAGTTTTCAGACCAATCTACTATATGAGCCGGATGCTTTATGAGACACAAGCCAATTACAAATCGACATTGAAGGAAATGTTAGCCGTTGTGTTTGCATTTGACAAGTTTAGGTCTTACATCTTGGGAGCAAAAGTCATTGTGCATACGGATCAATCAACACTCAAATATCTCAGACGAAGAAAGAATCAAAACCTCGGCTTATTCGATAGGTTCTCTTCCTCCAAGAGTTTGATGTGGAGTTTGTAGATAGAAAGGGGACAGAGAACCAAGTGGCGAACCACTTCTCAAGATTGAAAAAAGGAGAGTGGAAAGAAGAGGGTCTAGAACTTTTGATCAAAGAATGTTTTCCCAACGAGCAATTATTTAGAGTTAGTGTGATAAACGAGTCACCATGGTATGCCAACATCGCCAACTTTGTAGTCACTCGTCGCATACCAAGAGAGATCCTTTATAAAAGGAGGAAGAAGTTTATGCACGATATCAAATACTACTTGTGGGAAGAACCTTACCTCTTCAAGGTTTGCAACGATCAAATTATTAGACGGTGCATTCCCGAGATTGACCAAGAAGAGATGTTGAAGGGCTGCCATGAGTCACCTTATGGAGGACACTTTGGGGGAAGGAGAATTATATTCATAGTGTTTCAATTTGGTTTCTACCAGCCAACATTATTCAAGAACACTCAAGAGTGTGTGGCCAAGTGTCCACAATGCCAAAGAATCGGGAACATCTCGTGGAGGCAAGAAATGCCACTCAACAACATCCTTGAACTGTACATCTTTGATGTGTAGGGAATCAATTTCATAAGACCTTTCGCTCAATCCTATGGCAACAACTATATCTTAGTGGCAGTGGCACTTCCAACCAATGACAGCAAGAACGTAATGAACTTCTTGAAGAAAAACATCTTCACACATTTTGGTACTACAAAGGCTATCATAAGCGATGGTGGATCTCATTTTTCCAATAGAAGTTTTGAAGCTTTGCTAGGAAGATATGATGTGCATCACAAGGTTGTTACCCCTTATCACCCCCAAACTAGTGGGCAAGTTGAAATCTCAAATCAAGAAATCAAAAGGATTTTTGAGAAGGTAGTTGGGCCAACCCGAAAAGATTGGGCAAGAAAACTTGAAGATGCATTATAGGCGTATAGGATAGCTTACAAAACTCCTATCAGGACATCACCATATCGTCTTGTGTTTAGAAAGTCATGTCATCTACCTTTGGAGCAGGAACACAAATCATATTGGGCAATCTGAAACTTGAACATGGATTGTAATGAGGCACCCAAGGGAAGAATAGGAGTTCTTAATGAGATGGACGAATTCAGGTTTCATTCATATCATAGCGTTGCATTATACAAGGAAATTACCAACGCAAGGCATGATAGAGGTATTCTTGATTGTCAGTTGAGTTAGGGTAAAGAGTGTTGGTTTTCAATTCAAGGCTTAAGTTGTTTCTGAGTAAATTGAGATCAAGATGGACTGGACCATATGTGGTGACTAAAGGGTTCCCTTACAGCACTCTTAAAGTCATGAATGAAGACAAATGATACACATTCAAGGTCAATGGGCAAAGAGTGAAGCATTATCTTGTAGATTTTGAGGACCTTGGCAGATGAAAAACGGTAGTGAGATGTCACGATGAACAAGAGCACACTTGAGCATGAATAAAGCAATAAGTCGGGTTGACGACAATAAACGTAGCGCTGCGTGGGAGACAACCCAAGATTTCTTTACCTTACACTTATTACTTCTTTCGTTTTAACTTAGTAGATATAGTAGTTAAGTCTTATTCGTATTAGTTTTATTGTAGGGATAAAGATGGAAAGGAAATTCAACTTGAGCTAAGCATATAGAGATTTGCAATGAAGTGAAGAAAAAGATTGGCAAGGGAGGTAACAGATAGCATGTGCATGCATTAGATCATAAAATCATTGACACACATTGCATAAGAACCTCTTGGAAGAAGTAATTGAGTCTCATGATCATGGCGTAATTGAGTGTTAGCTACATTGCGTGATAATTATCACAATAACCCCTTAGAATGTTAGTTAAGCGTAACTTGTTGTTGCCCACGGTTGTTTGTTTTTGAACTAAGATCAAGATGGAAGGGAATTCGTGTAACTAGACCTAAGTTGCACCATAAATTTCCTCTTCACATCAACTGATCTAAGAGCTGCAAGAGCACATGGCGTGGTTAAACAGTACCTACGCCAAAACTGCTCCAGTAAGAAATCCATCTTGGCGTAGCCTATCGAAGGCTACCCGAGAAAACTCAGATTTAGGAAAGGAGAGGAAAGGCTTTAAAACTTTTGAAAAATTCATCCTCCCTAAACAAAATAAATTTCGCATGGGATTGCTGAAGCTATGCCATTACATGTTTTACAAACTTCTGGAAGTTAGATTTTTCGGTCCTTAAGGCGCAGGTAACAAGTGAACCACACCATGTAAAATTTTCACAATATCACACATGCACAACCAATATTTTCCTTAGCGTAGTTAGAGCATAACCATGCTATGTATAAAAGATGAGTGTGAGGGGTTTGTCAGGTATACAGTGTATGCCGCAACACACCATGCGAAATGTATATCTGCAACTTGAAGGCACAATATTTGTTTCGCGTAAGCTCACTGAAGTTACGCTACAAGGGGGGAATTCAGAGAGAGAGAAAATTGTTCGGCAAAATTTTGAGAAACCAAATCTTTCTGAACAAGCAGAATTTTGCGAGGGTAATGATAGGTTGCACTATGAGACAAATTACAAAGGAACCAAGAGTTTGAAAACTCATAAAAACGGCATAACCAAAAATTTTCTACGCCATAGGAATTTCGCCTTTCTTGTAAGAGGTGCATGTTCTAGCGTTTCTTGCAAAAGACCACGTCATTTTTAATCATGCAACTTCTTAGGGATTAAAGGCATAATGGCGTAGGTAACAGCACGCTATGCGAGAATTTGCATCAGAAGAAAAATGTTTAACTAGTTTTCTTCTTTAAAAAATTTTCACCTTCTGATACGAATCCTGCAAGAAAATCCGGCGTAATTAACAAGACCCTACACCAAGTTGCAAATTACAAAGAATCCAGGAGTTTGAAAAACTCCTAACATGGTGTAGGTAGAAGAAAGTATACACCATGGAGAAAAATGTGATGCGCAACTAAGTGTAGGTTATGCAAAAATTGGGGAAAAAGGAAAATTTTCTCAAGTGAATTGTTGTGGCTTAACCTCACCCAAGCCATGAAAAGAATTGCATTCCGCATCATATCAAAAAATTCTTCTAAGTGTTGAAGCAATTTTAGACATGAGGTGTTTCGCATGTCCTGAGGGATCCTATGCCATGAAGCCAAATTGATTTTCAAAATTTTCTAAGAAATAACTCACATAGTGTGACATTCAAGTGGCCACACGAATTGATGTATCAGGGACACACTTCTGATGAAGATGAATTCACATAACCTGATAGAGCCTACGTTGTTTAGACATTTACACTTCATTTGGAAGTGCACATTTCTGCTAACATGGCAAAACCAACGCATAAACCACGCCATGTAATCTCAGCTAACCATTGGTTAACCGAGTGTGACATTCAAGAGGTCACAAGAATTGATGAATCAGGGACACACTTCTGATGAAGATGAATTCACATAACCTGATAGAGCCTACGTTGTTTAGACATTTACACTTCATTTGGAAGTGCACATTTCTGCTAACATGGCACAACCAATGCATAAACCACGCGCCATGTAATCTCGACTAACCATTGGTTAACCGATATCTACTGAACTGCATGTCGCACAGGATGAAGCAGCCTAAGCCAGGTTAGCATGCATGAATCTTTACAGTATAGCTTGAACGAAGTTACACCAAGGCACACCTATAAAGGTCAACACTTAATAAATTTTTCATAAAACCTTAATTCTTCACTTCTCATTCAAATAGCGTAGCTCCCACCTAGTCACGTTGCATCTTCACTCACTTCACCCACTTCACCATCTTAACCAATTCAAAAACCTCTACACAAATCCATCCGGAGGAGTCATCACTCACTCAGAACACACGTTTTCACTGATTCATAACACTAAAAGCATCAAGGATTCACCGCATTGCACAAGCCTTAATTCTGCACTGAAAAGGTAATTTTTAATTTCTTCTCTTGATAATGTTTTAAGTTAAATTAAGCTTAATAAGTTGCTTCTTCCTATTGAATGAGGTCTATTTTAAGTTAATTTAACATGTGCAACATATAGGAGAGTAAGAATCAAAGTGCTAAGAATTTCTCATTTCTTGAGCTTTGTGTTCTATGTATTCTAGTGTTTCGTAATTGTTGTGTTTTTTAGCATTGGTGTTGTTGGCTTTACTTATTTATGTTGAATGATGGATGTTTCCACTTGTGATAACATGTGTAACATCTAGAGAGTTTGAGTTGAAATTTTGTGTGATATGAATGACCGAGGCTTGAAGTCTTGGACCACCAATCCACACACTTCGGATCATTGTTGACACATAAAATTCGAACAATACAACAAGTAACAATGCGGAATAGAGATATGAAACGAAAAGATTTGATAGTAACCAATAAAACACCAATGTTATTACAACTTAATTAACCTAGCTAATAAAAATCAAGAGCTAACTTAATTAGTTTGGCTTGTTCCTGACTCAAGAACAGGTAGGCTAATCCTATAGCTCCTCACCAAAGGCTTCGCGGAAATTTTAAAACACAAAGTGTTTTAAACTTTTGCAATGCAAAAATATGGTTTATTAATCTTCTATGTAAAACGTTACAATGAAGCCTTCCTTAAATAAGAATTATTTCGGCCATGACAAAAGGAAACCCTAATGAAAGCCAATTACAATTTGACTTCTTAATTAACTAACTAACTAGTTTCCTAAATTAAACAAAGCAAAAACACGTTTTGCTAGCTAAGGACAAAGACATGGCTAAGCTTCTAGAAAATAACCTTCCTCCTAAAAAGTAGGAGATTACTTTCTAAAAAAATTACTTTCCGTTATTATGCAAGATAATTGGGCCAAGTAATTAACTAACACTTAAACAAAATTATAAACCCAAATTAATGTTTAATGGACTTAATTTATTACAAAACAAATAAATCCTAAGACTTGATAATAAATGGCGTGATCCAAAATGATAAAATCCAAGCACGCCATCTTGGTCTTCAATGTAGTCCATGAACACTTCTTCAAGGTGGAATTTCCTTAAGCTCCAAAGTGGAACTCTTAGAAACTTCTTCATGAATTGTAATGCAAGAAATGTTCCAAACAACTTCATGTTGAGATGGTGAGGGTTGTGACGCCAAGTGCTCTTCAAGATTGTCTAAACATTCACAATGTGTCGCCAATAATGTATGCAAGGCGGATTTCATCCTCTTGCTCCTTGATCTTGTCATTGGTCCATCAAGATTCTCCAATGGATCATGTGAAGTCGGCTTTGGCACCATGGACATGGGTGGATTGCTATCATTCCCTCCCTCCTCGAAAGGATTCGTCCTCGAATCATCTATATCATACAAAGATAAATCAGAAACATTAAATGTAGATGACAGATTGCCGTACTCACTTGGTAGTTCGATCTTGTAAGCATTGTCTCCAATCCTTTGCAAGACTCGAAAATGACCATCTCCTTTTGGATGAAGCTTAGATTTTCTTTTCTCGGGAAACCTCTCTTTCCTTAAGTGTATCCAAACCCATTCACCCAGTTCAAATATCACTTGCTTTCTACCCTTATTTGCTTGCTTGGCATATTGTTCATTACTCCTTTGAATATTATTTTGAACCTTCTCATGTAACTCCTTCACAAAATCAGCTTTCTTTTTACCTTCGACATTAACAAACTCATTAATAGGAAGAGGCAAAATATCAAGTGGAGTTAAAGGATTAAATCCGTAAACAACTTCAAAAGGTGAGCAATTAGTAGAACTATGCAAAGTCCTATTATATGCAAACGCAATATGAGGTAAACAGCTTTCCCAATTCTTTAAGTTCTTTTGGATAATGGCACGAAGTAAGGTAGATAAAGTGCGATTAACTACTTCAGTTTGTCCATCATTTTGTGGATGTGCAACAGTAGAAAACGACAATTTAGTGCCTAACTTATTCCATAAAGTACGCCAAAAATGAGACAAGAATTTAACATCCCTATCACTAACAATAATTTGTGGAATGCCATGCAATCTAACAACTTCTTTAAAGAATAAATCAGCAATATGTGTAGCATCATTAGACTTAGAACATGCAATGAAGTGCGACATTTTGCTAAATCTATCAACTACGACAAATATGCTATCATGACCATTGCGTGACATAGGTAGTCCAAGTACAAAATCCATAGAAATATCAATCCAAGGATGACTAGGAATAGGCAAAGGCATATACAAACCATGAGGTATCACTTTTGATTTTGATTGTTTACACATAATGCATTTATCACAAACACTTTTAACATCTTTAATCATGTTAGGCCAATATAAGTGTTCATTTAAAATAGCAAGTGTTTTAGCAATTCCAAAGTGCCCCATTAACCCTCCCCCATGGGTTTCTTTAACAAGTAAATCATGAATGGAACATGAGGGTATGCATAATTTATCTTTCTTAAACAAAAATCCATCATGCATATAAAATTCACCATTCGGTTTTATCACACATTGATCATAGGTGACGTGAAAATCATGATCATTTATGTACAAATCTTTGATTAAATCAAAACCAAATAGGTGAATAACGTGTATCTCCTAGACAATGCATCAGCTGCAATATTTTCTTTACCAGATTTGTGTTTGATCACATATGGAAAAGATTCAATAAATTCTAACCATTTAGCATGCCTTTTATTCAATTTGCCTTGAGTTTTCAAGAATTTAAGGCTTTCATGATCGGAATGAATAATGAACTCTTTAGGCCATAGATAATGTTGCCAAACCTGTAATGATCTTACCAAAATATACAACTCCTTGTCATAAGTTGCATACTTCATGGCTGCCCCATTAAACTTTTCACTAAAATAAGCCACGTGTCTTGATTCTTGCATTAAAACAGCACTAATACCTATCCTAAAGGCATCACAGTGTATCTCAAAAGCTTTATGAAAATTTGGTAATGCAAGTAGAGGGGCGTAAGTCAATTTGTTCTTTAATGTGTTAAAAGCATTTTCATGTTCTTCTTTCCACTCAAAAGTGACATTCTTTTTAACAAGTTCATTTAAAGATGCAGCTATACAACTAAAGTCTTTAACAAACCTTTTATAAAAACTTGCTAAACCATGAAAACTTCTAACATCACTAGCATTTTTAGGTCTTGGCCAATCCATGATTGCCTTGACTTTTGACTCATCAACAGAAATACCTTGAAAACTAACAACATAATCCAAAAGGATAATTGATTCCATGCAAAAAGAACATTTTTTAAGGTTAGCATATAACTTGTTCTCACGTAATATAGCAAACACGTTTCGAAGGTGCACAACATGTTCATCAAGTGATTTGCTATAAATAAGGATGTCATCAAAATAAACTACAACAAATTTTCCAATAAAAGGGCAAAAAACATGATTCATTAGCCTCATAAAAGTACTAGGTGTATTAGTTAGACCAAAAGGCATGACTAACCATTCATACAAACCATACTTTGTTTTAAAGGTTGTTTTCCATTCATCACCTTCTTTCATTCTAATTTGATAGTAGCCACTTTTTAAAACAATTAATCTTGGTAAAAATACAAGAACCATGCAATTCATCAAGCATATCATCTAATCTAGGATTTGGATTTCTGTACTTAATGGTGATTTTATTAATAGCACGGCAATCAATACACATTCTCAAAGATTCATCCTGTTTAGGAACTAATATCACAGGAACTGAACATGGACTTAGATATTCTCGAACAATACCTTGTCAAGGAGTTCATCCACTTGACATTGAATCTCTTTTGTTTCCTCAGGGTTAGCTCTATAGGCTGGACGATTAGGTATTTGTGTGCCTGGCACAAAATCTATTTGATGTTCAATACCTCGAATAGGTGGTAAACCTATTGGTAAGTCCTTGGGAAACACATCTCCATATTCCTGTAAAAGAGACAAAACAACACTAGGCAAAGAAGAAAGGTGATTACTATCAATGATAAGTACATCTTTGCAAAAAAATAAATATAATGGTTGCCTATCTAGTATTGCTCTCTTTATCTCACTCATAGAAGCAAAACAACAAGACTTAGAACTAGTTACATTTCGGCTATTGATAACATTAGCACTAGGTACAATTTCTTGACCTATACTATTGTTTACATTCTTTTTCTTCTCTAGCTCACTCTTTTCTTTTGCTTCTTGATCACGTAAATCACTACAAGCTTTAGCAATTCGTGCTTGGTCTTCAAAGACTTGTGTTGAAGTTAAGGCCTTAATGTTGAACTTTTTGCCTTTATGTTCAAACCTGTAGTAATTCTTCTTGGCGTAATTGATAACATCTCTATCAAATTGCCAAGGTCTTCCAAGAAGGATGTGAATCACATAAAACTTCATCAACATAATTACCAATTTTGAATGGTGCCTTTAGTTGCTTGGTAACACTTGTTTCGGACGATTGACTAAGCCATTGAAATCGGTATGGCTTTGGATGTTTCACGCAAGTCAAATTCATCCTCTTGACAAGTAGAGTACTTGCCACATTAGTACAACTTTCACTATCAATGATTACATTACAAACTTTATCTTGAACCATACAACGAGTATGAAAGATATTTTCACGTTGAATTAAATCATCATCAATTTGTGGTTGTGCATTAAGGATATGGCAAGTTACCAAACAAAAATTACCAACATCATAGGTTTCATGTGATTCGGTTTCTTCACTCTCATACTTCTCCTCAAGTGCGGGCATGTCAATGCATTCATCATCATCATTATCATTATCACTTACAACGTCTCCATTGTCATTAATAAACTTTAACTTACGAGTAGGACAATTGGATTGAGTATGACCATAGCCTTGACATTTAAAGTATTGAATATCCCTCAACCTTGGTGCAGGTTGGGACGCCGTTTGGGAGGTTGAAATGGCAGCCTTAGGGACTATTTTTGGGACGTTGGACGGTGTACTTGAAGTCTGATTTGGAGTGAATATCCACGACTTTGATGGCAGAGTGAAAAGAGTAGTGTTCAGATTTGAATCTCTCCTCCAAGGTGGAGGCGGTTGTGTGAAAGGATGACTAGTACGCCTCTTTCCGTTCATGTGCCTTTCGATCTTAATAGCTTTATGAACTAGCTCATTAATATCAACATAACTTTGAAGATCAACATGGTATGCTAATTCAGAGTTCATACCTTGAAGAAACCTTTCAATTGTGGAATCCTAATCTTCTTGAACATTAGCCTTAATCATAAGTGCTTCCATCTCATGGTAGTATTCTTCCACAGTTCGGCTTCCTTGCACAAGGGAGTGCAACTTTCGATTGAGTTCTTGGTTATAATATGAAGGCACATATTTCTTTCTAATGAGGACTTTCATTTGATTCCAAGTCTTGATTGGTCTTTCGCCATCTTGGCATCTACTTTTTATTACCTTATCCCACCATAAGCTAGCATAGTCTTTGAGATGCATGAAGGCAAGTCGATATCTTTTATCCTCGGGATAGTTGTTGCCTTCAAAAAGATGATCTAGGTCTCGAACCCAATCAAAGTATGCTTCGGGATCTGCTTTTCCATGAAAAGTAGGTAATATTAGTTTAAAAGTACCAATAGACAAGTCGGATGTTTTACCACTTTTAGAAGACCCAATGAATTCCTCCTCTTCATTATCGGATGCAACCTCATCAAAGTCAATTTGCCTTGAGGTAGAATTTTTAGTGGTAGGGCGCTTGGTTGACGAAGTTAAGTTATCAATTTAAATTTTCATCTTTTGGAGCATGTTAAAAAGCACTTCATTATCAATCTTTCGTTCGGCTTGTGATACCGATTTATCACCCTCTATTGTACCTGCAATGTTAGTGAAAAACAACAAGAAAATAATATATTTCCTCATGGGTTCTCACTTTGGTGAGTAGGTACACACCACTCTTTAGAAGTAGCTTTTCTCTTCTATACCCTAACTACACTCTTATTATTGAACCACCTAATCTATATTAGTCCTATCAGTTCGTTGACAAGAGGAACAAGTCTCAACTAACAAGTCCAAGCAACAAAACTTACACAAGAGAAGTTAAATAGAATATTTAGGCAATAACTGTAAAGAATATTTAGATCACGCAGGGGTATAATTTGATTGAGCTACATAAACTAAGATAATCAGAAACTAGACATGAAGATAAGAAATTGGCAACTTGAATCACTCAAATCGGAGTTCTAACGAAAATGTTATGGCAATTTCAATCTTGGTGGTTTTCATGAAGACAAACAATAACACTTAGTTCTTTTAGGGCTATGAATTTTTTTGTATTTGTCTGATTTTTTTTTTGTATTGGGCCTTTTTTTATGTTGAGATTTTTTTTTAACGTCAGCCTCTTTTTTTCAGATAATTAGGTTTTAAGACAATAACCTAGTACAAGAACTAGGGTTTTAAGGTTTTGAAGACAAAAACCTAGGGTTTTTGTTTTGTCTTATGTTGTCTTAACCCTTAAATATTCAGCCACAAAACGCAATCAATAAGTCACCAAATATTTTGAAATTGAATGTGCCACTAAAACAAGATCTTCAAGATTTATGCCAAAGAACAAGATTTTAGTTCTAGATTTCAAATTTGAGCATTTTCGAAGTTCAAGAAATTCAAGAACTTCAAGAAAACATTCAAGAACTAATATTTTTTATATGGAACAAAAACTTGACTAAAGATAATAGACTCTAGAAACAATATAGAAACGATAGCAAAAAGAATGACACAAAACGGACTAAAACAAAGAAGTTGGAATTTTAGGTCTAAAACCCAAAACCCTAACCCTAAAGATTTTGTGACGTTTTGAATTCAACCCTAAAGCATGTAATTTCTATTCGGTTTTCAACACAAAAGACACAAGAAAAACTACTGAATTATAGCAGAAACAAAACATTATAAGAACGAGCAAAAACAGCAAGAAGAAAGACACAAAAAATTACAACTTCGACAAACAAGTTTGCGACAATTTTTTTAACAAAATTTTCAGCAAGAAACTAGACAAAATTCAGCACCAATATGATTAACAAAAAGTGCATAATTGGACACAAAAGAACAGCAGCAAGATGACTCAAAACAGCAGCAAAAGAGACCCAACAACAGCAGCAACTTTTGATGCTAAAACAATAACATGCGACAACAAGAAAGAAAACACAAAATGGAAAAAAAGATGACCTGAATTTGATGCAACAACCTTTGCGCTTTGATACCAATTGATATGGATGACCGAGGCTTGAAGTCCTGGACCACCAATCCACACACTTCGGATCGTTGTTGACACATAAAATTCTAACAACACAACAACTAACAATGTGGAATAGAGATATGAAACGAAAAGATTTGATAGTAACCAATCAAACCCCAACATTATTACAAATTAATTAACCTAGCTAATGTAAATCAAGAGCTAACTTAATTAGTTTGGCTTGTTCCTGACTCAAGAACAGGTAGGCTAATCCTATAGCTCCTCACTAAAGGCTTCGCGAGAATTTTAAAACACAAAGTGTTTTCAACTTTTGCAATGCAAAAATCTGGTTTATTAATCTTCTATGTAAAATGTTACAATGAAGCCTTCCTTAAATAAGGATTATTTCGGCCATGACAAAAGAAAACCCTAGTGAAAGCCAATTACAATTTGACTTTTTAATTAATTAACTAACTAGTTTCCTAAATTAAACAAAGCAAAAACACGTTTTGCTAGGTAAGGACAAAGACAAGGCTAAGCTCCTAGAAAATAGCCTTCCTCCTAAAAAGTAGGAGATTACTTTCTAAAACAATTACTTTCCATTATCATGCAAGATAATTAGGCCAAGTAATTAACTAACACTTAAACAAAATTATAAGCACAAATTAATATTTAATGGACTTAATTTATTACAAAACAAATAAATCCTAAGACCTAATAATGAATGGCGTGATCCAAAATGATAAAGTCCAAGCACACCATCTTGGTCTTCAATGTAGTTCAGGAACACTTCTTCAAGGTGGAATTTTCTTAAGCTCCAAAGTAGAACTCTTAGAAACTTCTTCATGAGTTGTAATGCAAGAAATGTTCCAAACAACTTCATGTTGAGATGGTGAGGGTATTGACGCCAAGTACTCTTCAAGATTGTTCAAACCTTCACAATGTGTCGCCAGTAATGTATGCAAGGCAGATTTCATCCTCTTGCTCCTTGATCTTGTCATTGATCCATCAAGATTCTCCAATGGATCATGTGAAGTCGGCTTTGGCACCGTGGACATGGGCAGATTGCTACCATTGTGCCTGTACGGTTTTCAATTTTCTTATTCTTAACTGCAATAAATTCTGAAATCAGTTACTAATGTCGATGTACTGTTACGGTCTTATTGCTACATTATATTGGAAGGTGTTATTTTTCATTTTGAGAACATGTGAAATCCTTAGATAATTCAGATGTGAGATTTTGTGCATTTTGGCTTCCTCATGTTCTTATGATTGTAACCGCCTTAAACATTGTGGTTGGAATCTATCCCGAATGCCCTATAGCTGTCCCTATCAAACCCTATTCTGCTTTTAATTGTTTTCATTGTTTATGCTTTGAAAAGGAACACATAAATGGCACCAAAAAGCAAGGGGATGATAATGACCAAGAGGCAAAAAGACCTTGCCTCTTCCAAAGGCCAATCATCACATGATCTTTCACCAACTATGGAAGAAATACCTCCACCATAGCTAGGAGTATCACTATACTTGGAGACTATTAAGGAGAGCACCGTCGAGTTTGTGAGGCTTAAGAATCCAATCTAAGAAAGGGGTTTGGTAGTGAGAATTACAGAGTTTAATGACATAATCAAGTTCCATAAATGGAAGAAGTTTGTCACCCAACCAACTCAAGAGGTGAATGTGATAGCAAATTGAAGTTCAAACCAAAGCCTCGAGGGTCATTGGAGCGAATCAAGGGGTGCTTAAGAAGGATGGAACGAGTTTAGAGGCCAAAAAGGAAGAAAAGAATGAATTTGGACGTGGGCAGCAAAAGAGCAATCCACGTCGCGACGTGGAGATCCTCCGACGTTGCAACATCCATGCACGTAGCAACGTCGCGACGTCCAGCAGCGATAATTTTTTTATTTTAGGTTCTGTTCACCGTCGTCGCGACGTCGGGCTCTCCACATCGCGCGACGTGCAGAAAATAAATGGCGTTAATTATTTTCTATTTTTGGTAATTTAGGATTTAAGTTATTTAAAGTTTCTTTTTATGGTATAATTCATCTAGGGTTTGTAATAGGCCTATAAATAGGTGTTTTCTTTCAGTTTTTAAGACAGGCGTGAAATTTGAGAAATAAAGAACATTGAGTTGTTTTTTTTTTCAAGAAATAAAATATGAGGAGGATTTTGTATTCTTGCTGTGGGTTTTAGCTCCTGAGGAGGGGATTAAATCTTACTTGACTGTCTTGTTATTTGTTGGTGAGGAGCCATCATATAACCGTGCAAATTGTCATCCTACAACGATAGGTTGATTCAAATTAAATCAAATTGATTTACGAAAAGATCGTGAACACTTTTTCGCAACAACTATCAATCTACGCGAGGAGCGTGGTGAGATCGTTATTAAAATGTGTCAATGGTGAGGGAATTCTATTGCAATTTGACAGTGACAAAGGAAGGGCAAGTGATAGTTTGAGGAAAAACAGTCCCAATCTCAAGGAGTATCATCAACAAGCATTATGGCCTTCCGTATATCAAGTATGATTAGTACCATAACACTAATTTCACAGAGTAAGCTACATAAATCACAGACATGGCAATGAGGCCAGGCAAGGAATGGAAGCTGAACCAACAAGGAGGGATCATCAATGTGAGGTAGCAATTCCTCAATCTCATAACCAAGGTGTGGCAAAATTCGTATTGGCAAGCCTATATCCTGGACAGAATGAGAGCACACTCAGTCTTGCAAGGGCCATAAGTTAATAATCGATGCGGGAAAGCTAGTGTTGATGCAAATTCAATTGGTGCCAAAGTTAGAAGAGACAGGATTTTTCTTCCCTTACTTGATTACCTCGCTGTGTTTGCCTATTGGATGTGTGCCTAAGAACAAGGATGTCATTATGAAGCTCAATGGTGCCATTACAGATTCCACAGTGAAGACGTTCTAAGCTACCATTGCAGCTTTGGAAGCTAAGGAAAGAGCAGCTGAGAAAGGGACCTTGACAACCCCATTAGCTCACTCAATTGAAGAGGCAAGACTTATAGCCATGAGGAAGCAAATGGAGTCAGTGGACAAGAAAGTGAAAGAAATCAAGACTGAAGTGGGAGAGATAAAAAAGGAAGCAAGTGAGATGAATGAGGTCATGGTGGCTTTTATGGCATTGATGGGGCAGCATATAAGAAGAGAGATAGGGAAAAAGATGGAGGTAGCATTCCCTGCCAAACCACAGCAAGATATCCCCTCCTCATCTCAAGAACATGCTCACAAAGAAGGCCAAGAAGTGATCACAGTGGATGTGGCCATACCTGAGCAGGTTGTGAATGAAGTCCACTCCATCACAATAGTAGAGCAAGAGGAAAGCCACCATGATTGTAAGAACCTTTAATTAATGTTGATACAACCTCCAGTTGATCCTGAGAAAGTGATACAAGAGGTATTACAGAGTTTTGGTGAAGACTGGATTGAGTCTATTGGGATGGAAGAGGCAATCCATAATGAAGAAAAGAAGTTGGAATATGAAATCGAGTTGGAAATAGAGGAAACTTTGAATTCAATGTCCCAAGTAGAGAAGAAAGACAAATTAAAAGCAAGCAAATCCAAAAAATGGAAGGGAAAAGACAAGCAACTTGAGAATTTTGAGAAAAATGGAAAAGAAGAAGAAGAAGAAAGTGAAGTACACAATGGACAGTGCTGAGAAAGAAAATAAAATAGCGAAGTAGCCCACAGAGATAGGAGAGGAGAAAGGCGCGGCTGTAGCAGTTGATGCAATACAACAACCTCAAGAGTCACAAGGAGAAGTGACTGAGGTACACCAGCAGCAAAACACAGAGGCAGTAACAGGGAACATAACTCCAGGGCAAGCACAGAGACAGCACTTCACATAAGGGGGGTCTTTTTCTGTTTCCCTCTCTTTAATGTGTTTGAGGACAAGCACCCCATTAAGTGTGGGGGGCATGCCTTTTTGTGTTGATGATTTTTATTTTGCTAATTTGTTGTGATGTTGTGGTGCTGATCCTGAACTGTAGTGCGAATATGGTTGTGTTTGGTTGTGTTTTGGACAGAAGAGTATATTTGTTCTTGTGTTGATGAAGCTGTGGAAAATATTTTGTGATTGGTGAAATATATTGAGACAATGCTAAGTAGTTTCTCTATATTAGGTAGTTTTAGTTTAATTAGTTGTGTTATGTTAGATCTCAAGATGTCTTGTGATAATCTGGTATTTTTTTGTGTTAATGTAAATAAAAGTTGTTTGGTTGATGTGTTCAATCTATGATGAAACTGATTTTGATTGGTGAAATGATGAGTGGGTAGTGAATAGAAATGCGAGGTTGCACACCTTAGTTCTAAAAGACATGATATGGATAACATATAGGAGAAAATGAAACTATGAAAAAGAACAAGTTATGGAGCTAAGTAATTTTCAAAACCCTAATAAAGCTCACCTTTAGCTAAATGCCTTTGACAAATGTGGTGTGAACATACATGTATTGAAGAAATGATGTGAACTATAGTTCATTTATGTGCATAATGGTGCTCAAAAGAGTGTAAATTTTCAATTCGAGAATGAGACTGCCTTTCAAACTTGAGAGAATGTTTGAGCTAAATAAAGAACTCGTTTGATTGGAATTGAGGTATAAAAAGCCATAAGACCCTTGGCATGATGTTTACATTGCTTAATGTTTTACCCATTCTCTATGAGATTGCCTGTTGAATGGAAATTACATTTTCTCATAGAAATCATATTATTGGGTAGAGGTAAAAAGATGCCAAAAACCCAAGGCACATCTATTTGCTTAATTGTGTAAGGAATAAGGTTCATTGATCTTCAATAATATGCACGAGTATAAGGATGCTATGTGACTTGTTAGACATTGGTTAAAGGAATATGCTAGTTTTTATAAGCCAAAATTGATGCTTACTCCCAACTTACTTGATTAATGGTGAGAGTTTTTAAATATATGGTATCCGTGAACACACACTTGCACAAAAGAGGTGTAACCATGCAACTATTGGCATTAATGCACTCTCATCATGCTAACCTTATTGACATACTAACCATTAACTTATTTCAAGCGACTGTTTAAAGTTTGAGATTAGTAAAAAAAACATGATTAGACATTGAGGGATGAACTCCTATTTTGTGCTTGTCTCAACTTTTTTTTATTTATTTCGTGTTATTGCTTGAGAACAAGCAATGTATTAAGTGTGGGGGGTTTGATAAGTTGGTAAATCACCAACTTATTGACCTAATTTCATAATGTATTTGCTTAAAGTTCTCAAGTAATTAGTGTTCTTTACATTCATTTGTGTGTTGTTTTAGGTGGAAGGACAAAAGGAGAGCTAAAAGAGAAAAAATGAGTAAAAGAACTCAAAAATGAACAAAAAGTCAGGAAAATGAGCAGTTGGTGCAAACATTGAAAAGTTGCGCCATGATGAAGATACTGGCAGCATGACTACGACTTGGCTGCGCCGTGGATAATGTGGAGACTAAAAGTGCAGCACAACTTCATAGATGTCATGCCAATCAGAGTCCAAATTTGTAGCCACATAAGAGTTGGAAAAATGACGGAAGGGAGTTCTCGTGTGACTTAGTGCATGCCATGCTATGAGAGAACAAGGTAAAGCCAGGAAGCATAGCCACATAAAGCCCACGCCAGCAGAGGATTAACAGAGGATAAATGCTTAGATGTGAGTAGCAACAAGAAGAGATGTTGGCACGGCCAAGTCTAAGTCACGCTATGAAGAAATAACATGCAAAGAAATTTAGCAGAGACTCGCGTAACCTAAGCCTTCTTACATGACAAGTATGCAGCAGGAGCTACATAGAACATGAATGAGTGGTGTAACCCCCCACCAGCTAGAATGTAATCAGAGTGAGCAGCCAAGGAAGAATCTCGTGTAGTGAAGAATAGCCCACGCGAAGTTGTAGATTCATGCACGAGAAAGTGCTGCAACTTCAGTCAACCTACACCTTAATGTGCCAAGTGAGTTAGACATAGAGTAACTCCATCCACTATACGCCAAATTCTAGAGTTGCTGAAGAAAAAGGTCGCACAACACTCCGGAAGCTACGTTGTGGAAATTGTTGACTCAAAAGCATGGCGTAGCCTAAGACATCCTATGTGAGCTGACGCAGCATTGTACTCGGTGTACTTTTTGTACTTTTTGTACCTTTATTACACTTGTGGTACTCTCCCACCTAGCAAGAACTAAAAAGCATGTAAGTGTTGTCCTTACATGTATTCTTAAGTTTGTCTATGTTACTTTTACAAATTCTAGAACTAAAAAGTAGGTAGAAAAGGGGGTTCACTTTGTAATAAGGACAACACTTGGAAAAAACTCTGGAGTCAAGCAAGACAATATCTTCTTCTCCAAGAAGAAGAGACTTGAGTTCTAAGGTGTAAGAGCAAAGTTTGATATTAAAGTTTGGATTTTTGAGCTGGAATTAAGGAGAATCTTTCATCTTTGTTTAAGGGTGACATCTTTATTTATTATTATGGATTCAATATTGAATTTCTATATGCTTAACATGTTGTAGTCACCATGAGTGGCTAAACCTTGATTGGTTGTTATGGGGTTGGTAGTGGGTGTAGTAAAACTTTACATAATGATGAATCTTGCCATGGGTATGTTAAATGAAGACCTTGCATTCTTGTTTTGTTCAGGCACACACTAGTAATACACCTTTGTAGACTATGTGATGCCATAGATGAACTCATTGGTTTAATGGGAGAGTCTAAATTATGGTATGACAAAGGGTTGAGCCTAGATCCACAAACCTGAACTATTAGAGGGAAGGTCTAGAAATGTCTTAACACGACCTCTTAGTAAGAGCATGGGGCAGGGATTTAGTCTATAAGGTGATGAGGTAAGGAGGAGAAAGTCTTGATATGGTCTCTTATTAAGTCCATGGGCTCATCTTCTAATCTTCAAAGCACCATTGGGAGGTGAATCCTAGGCTAATCGGTGAACAAATGATGTTGAGAGGAGGTTGTAGTTCTTAGTAATCTATCAACTCTTAGATCATTACCCTTAGGGAAATTGTGATAGATCTTAACAATCTATGAACCCTAATGGAACACCTCTTAATTTGGTAACCCTTGGTAAGCAATTCATTAAAGTATCATTTTGAAATGCTCTTATACCACCCCAGAACAACCCTAGTTTTCTCTAGCATATTTGTTTGAATTCTATTTTTCTTAATCATTGACAACCACAATCCACTTCATATTTTCTATTCGTTTATTGTTCTTTCCACAGCTACATTATTGATAGTTCTTCAACCAAAGAATCCATCCCTGTAGGAATGATCTTTAAGCTATACTAGAGTGATAGTTGAGAATTATCATCTAGAGTACTTGAGGTTTAACTTGCTGTTTAAACCACTAGCCTCTCTTGAGGCATTTATTTGTGTGAATTTATTGTGGTGATTGAAACTTACGCAACACAAATATCTTGTATATCTACTCTCGCTGCAATCATTCTTGCTAACCTTTGATACCACTTGATAGCGAGTCTTGTCGCGCTCCTCACAAGTCTTGATATATTGGTGGCAAAATACAAAAAATAGGACCTTTAGATAATCAAAAGGCGGTGGATGAAAATAATCTATCTCCGTAAATTGACTTTAAGATTGATTAATTAGTTGCTCCTCACAAACAACTAACAAAAAAAGACAAGAAAGAACGAATTATGAAAGCTCTGTCGCGTTCCTCCCAATTTTACCCTTTTACTACTGTAGTAGTGGCAAGAGGGATCGTTCCACAGAGAAGGGTAGGTTGTCAAAAGAACGCTTGTTCTCAGCTGTCCTCTAATGCCTAGAATGCTAACAAAGAAAATGAGTGAAAATGTTAGTATTCAAATAGGAAGTGAGGTACTGCCTTGAGGGACTCCAACATGTATAGATCTCTTCTTAATATCACTGACTACTGTATATACATGAGGGGACTGCTGCTAGTTTCATGAGATTGATCAACTGGTTAGTTCTCTCAATCTCAATTCACTGACTCCTCAAAGTTGTTCGCAAAAATTAAGAACCCAGATCCCTACCCTTGTGTAACAATTCTAGTTCACTTCTTAACTATCTCCCTTGGTAGGGTAGCTACCCAACTCATGTATTCAAATTGTTCTACAAGAATAATCCTAAGTCTCGTCTACAAATTTTGTTTCAAATGTCAGTAGGTACCTCACACAAGGAAACACAGTGAAATCAGATCTTAGAACTTACACATGGAAGGTTCTCCAATTCAGATCATGTTAAGTTTAATTTTCCTTAGGTAGATCCAGAGCAATCTCAGTGGGTACCGCAGATTAACTCTAGATCTGGAAGTTGCAATTCAACCCATTGAAATTCACAATCAATAAATAGAGAACAGAATAAAACACAGATCAATTGCAATTCAAATGTCTCAACAAGTTAAGATCTATACGAATTGAACCCTCAAGATAGTATGATGTTAGAGAGAGAAAGGAGAGAGAAAGTCCTAAAACTAGCTTAACCTAAGAACCCTAATCTCTCGATCGTGTTATGTGTGCCGGCTCTCTCCACTCTCCTTTCTGATATCTTCTTGGTACTTATATCCTTCCTTCCTTGATGTGTCACAATCAGGAGAGTTGAGTGCTTTTGATACGAATGTTGTATGGCCGAGGCTCCAACTCCTGGACCAAGATTCGATCACCACAATTTAGGACCGTGCTGCACAAACAAGTTATTCCACAATGCAAACAACCAAACAACGGAAAGGAATTCAAGGGGAAAAGCGCAGAAGATGAAGTAAATCAACCCCACGTTTTTAATACGAATGGACTCAACTCAACTCATGAAAATTCATGCAATTGAACTTTATCAATTCGGCGAGTTCTCGAAATCAAGAACAATGGTGAAGTTACCTAAAGGTCACGCTAAAGGTAAAGCTTCTACAATGATGAATTAAATAATTCAACAAGGCTTAGACAGCACAAAGTGTTAATCTCGATTTTTAGCACTGCTAAAAACTTCATTCATTCAACTCCCCTTCAAACGTTACAATGTCTTCTCTTTATATAGAGAATAGTTTTGGCTTTCCTAAAAGGAAAAGGAAATAAAACCCTAGAAGTTGCAAAGTACAACTTGACTTCTAAAACTAACAAACTAACTAATCCTTTTCCAAAAAGGATTTAGTCACACGGTTTCAAAGGTGGCCAAACACGTTTTGACTTCCTTTGTTTCCTAAACTTTTACTTGCCATTATCATGCAAGATAATTGGGCCAAGTAACTTATTAAAAACTGAATTAATTAAAGCCCACATTAAGTGTTTTGGACTTAATTAATTAACAACAAAATAAAACTTAAGACTTAAATCCGGAATTCCGCAAACTCAGCAAGAAGTATCATCTTCACGTGCCATTTGCACCTTGATGTATAACGAATCAGCGAAAGTGTAAAACACCAAAGTTGTAGATAATTATCTTATGTTTCTACAACCACTTGAATCAGCACAATCGGAGATCATATGAGAGAGTTATGCTAAAAATACCAAACTGTGGCATAAGTCCTCAACAATATGTGCTAGACGGATTTCATTCTTGGCACCATTGACATGAACACGGGCTGAACACGGGCTTATTCTCATCAGCTTTCTTTGATGATAGCACGTGGTAAAAGGTGGTCCTTGCACGTGGTATATGATTTTCGATCTAGCACGATTCAGCACAAACAAGAACAAACACAAGAACAATAAAATAGATATTGAACACAAATACTTGGATATTAATCTAAACCCTAACGTTATACAGGACAATTAACCTAACCCAAGTAATCTCGGTGTTAAGCAAATTAGCTTGGCTTGCTCTCAATTAAAAGCGGGAAGATAAACTACCTAAGATCAAGCTTAGAAGTTTATTGGATTCAAGGTTGGTTCACTCTCAACAATGAAGATATGACTGGATTACTAAAGTGTGCCAAAATCTCTCAGCATTCAATTTGCTTCGCCTCTTGTTGTGTTTTCTTTTGTTATCTCTCCTCGGAGTCTTGAACCTCTATGGGACCAACTTGAGGCTTATTTTTCCTTGATATTCTAAGCCTCCATACATAAGATTCATCACATACATTTGGGATAAACACCTTGAACTTATTGGATTTTGCATAACCACTTGATTTTGTATCATCTGAGGTATGCGACTAGATTCCTAATACAACTCTAATTTAAGTATGATTCTTATAAATACGCCCTCATCCCATAAGTGAATGGAATGTTTTTCTCATTTATTGGCAATTGCTTTATTTCTTGCTTGAACAAATTACTTATTTAAGCATCAGAGTAAACCTCTCAAGACTTCCCAGGGTGTTTTGTTTAAGGTATTTTGTCATTATCGAGAGGAGAAAGCCCTGATATATAATACTTGGCGATTTATAGATTCATCAATATTTATATTAATTACATTTATCACCCCTAAAATTTGATAAAAGTATAGAGAAAAGCTTGAAATTTTTAAAATTTATGTTTATCCCTTGACTAACGAAATCAAAAAAAAAAACCAAAAATCCATCACTTATTTTGTCCAAAAAAATAATAAAATTCAAAAATAGATGACTAAATAAGAAATGACAATAAATACCTGTTTGCGTTTTTCAATTTTTTTATGAATTAACAATTTCATATTCTTTGTTATTAATAGGTTTATCAAATTGGTTTCGAACTTAAACCACAAAATCCTTTCTCAGCCCAATGATAGAATTTTGGAAGAAAAATAATTAATTTTTGAAAAGGAAAATCATTTCTAAATAATTTTATACATTGTTTGCTTTTGTTTGTATAAGAAATAGTTTAGTACATTAATACATCGTAATGATTATAGGTGAGGTTTAAAAGGCATATTCCTTAGGCAATATACACATAATTTTTTGTTGACATTATCACATTAGAATCATTTTGTGAAACATTTGTTCAGTCAGAAGAATGATCATAATTTTTAAAGTTTTATGATTCATTCAGTGGTCACTAAACTTTAGGGTAAAATATTTGTTCAGTCAAAAGAATGATCATAATTTTCAAAGTTTTATGATTCATTCGGTGCTCACTAAACTTTAGGGATAGTAAATATAATTAACCCTCTTTTGACTCAAAATCACCAGCCTGTCATTTAGAATGAAATTGGGTTTTGTGATGATTTTTTCGGCCACATCAACGGGCCGCTACTCCATAACAAATTTTGGAACTAAATGTTGTCAATTTAAACCAAAAATATCCGGGCCTATCAAGTAACAATCTCAATGTCCATACAGTATAGCCACACAAACAAACACAAAGAGAAGCACTCATTATCTGTGCGTGTGTGTGTGAGCGGTATCTTCTTTAATTGAACTATATATGCAGTAGCAAAAACAACAGAAACACACAGCATTTGAAAACTCCAAAATGGCTGCCTCTGCTGCATTATCAGCACACACCTATGCTGTCACCACGGCATCAAGCAGCAAAATGTTCTTCTTCAACACATACCAAAAGGGGTTGAAGAAAAAGCACAATCTTAAGCCTTTTACAATCAGAGCTTCCACTGATGATTCTGACTGCAACACTGAAGAATGTGCCCCGGATAAAGAGGTTCATTTTATAGTTCGGTTGCTTTTTTTCATATTTATTTATCATTCCATTTATCATCTATTGATTCTGTTTGTGTGTTTGTGTCTGACTCCTATATTAGTACTATTTTCTTAATAAAATTACCCAAGGATTGATGAGGAGCAGGGGTTGAATCCATTTTGGTGAATAATTAAGTTGAAAGAACACAAAATCATACTCTAGTTTGTAAATCTCACTAATTGTGTATGATGAACAGGGTGTAGTCTACTGATAGATGGGGCTAATTTGTAGTTTTTTCTTCCATTCGGTAATCAGCATGTACGGTTTCTGGAGAACCTGCACTCGGGCATTTTGTGATTTACTTGGAAAAAATGAAACAACATGACCAATTAGAACTTTTTATTTTCTGGAAAACCATTGCTTTTGTGCATAGGAATAAATTTTTCTGGTAAAGAAAATTAGTGGAAGCGCAAGGTATTTCTTCTTTGTTCAAATTATTCATTCTCGCTGTGAAATCTTAGATTCTGGTTGAAGTGGCACGAAAAGGATCTTTTGTTCAAACTGCGTACATGTCATGGTCTATCTTCATTTGGGTTGTGAATTTTGTCTAGATATTGTGATCTTGCAAGTGTCAAAGGTTTTTGCAATGCCAATGAAGTTCTTTAGAGATGGTAAGTTTTCAATTTGCTCATGACCAAAGAGTATACTAAATCTTGATGGTTAATACAACAGGTTGGCACAGTTAGTATGGAATGGTTAGCTGGTGAGAAGACGAGAGTTGTCGGTACATTTCCACCCCGTACCCGTGGATGGACAGGATATGTGGAGAAGGACACTGCTGGGCAGACAAACATATACTCTGTTGAGGTATATGTTTGAACGTTTCACATTAGCATGTTCTTTTATCTTCTTTCAAAACCATGAAGATTTTGAAAAAATGGGACTTTTGAACTTTAAGTGAGAGCTGAAGGCATATCTGCCAAAGTCAGTGCCAGAAAGATTACATTGACATTTACTTTGTCCCTTCCTGGGAATTTTATTGTCTTAAAAAGTTTCACGTCAAGCATAAAAGCACTTTTGTCTGATGCTGCAATTTCATGTGATAACCAAATTATAGCCTGATAAGATTTCGGTTTTCAGTAGCTAGGGCAGAATTATTCTATAAGAGGGAAATTTAGATGCCCAACATTACTAAGAGAATAATTAGAAATTTAAATGTTTCAGAAGTTGAGCATACTTTTGTTGATTCCATTGGTTTCCATTATAATGATTTTGCATGTATGTGTCTCTTCCGAACCTGAAATTTCCTTTTTTTCATCCGAAAAGTTCTACTACTTTCTAATTTGCTGTAGATTTTCATATATTTATTGCTGAGCCAGTCCCGATTACATTTTTGCATGTACATGTCACTTCGCATGTATAAAATTTTTCTATTTAGACAGAATTATTATTGGTTTTTGTGAGTTATTTGTGGTTTTGATCCTACTCATTTCTTAGCACCCACACCCGAGGATGCAATTCTAGTGTAACAAGGGAAGTGAGCTTGCTCCGGAATTGTTTTGGCTATTCAAGACTATTTTCACTATTCTAATCTTGTCTCCTTTAGATTCCTTGTTTGCATGTGCTTACATCATTTTCGATAAAGATGTAACAGCAATACCTCATCATTTCACTCCCTGAGTTCTGAGCTAGGAGTTCTGAGTTAAAGGTGAACGCATAGGGTGTTTTCCCGGTTGATTATGAGACTAAAATGAAAAGGGTAAATGTTGCTGAGTATGCCAAGACATGTAGCCCAAGGGTCTGAAGGGACAAATTTTCAGTATATTTTAATCATATCTTGATTTGTTGCTGCAATTTCACTGGAGAATGAGTTTCTTCCCTCTTTCACAAATATGGATCTGTTCCTTGCCACATGAAGAAGAAAACTTAGCTATAAAAGCAGCTAGGCATTTGAAGAACTCCATTCTCCTGTTCCACATAGTTTTCCCCAAGTATAGAACACCTCATCACCAGTTGAATGCTTAAAATTCTTAGACAAGTTTAAGGGCATCATATTTTGTGGATGTATCTTGTGTAAGGTAAAAAGGAAAAATTTGTCAAAGTAGTTGACACTAAAGGATGTTTTCCTGTTTTTGCGTCCACACAGCTAAGATTGACTGTTGCAAATTGGTAAGTACCAGAGACATGCTCAATTTTGCAGATGATGAAATATGAAAGATGTCTAAAACAACTCACTGTATTGCATTTTGAAATTTCATGAGAAGTATACAGGAAGTTTCTGCTTATTGTGGCCGTTGCTAACTTGTCCAGGGGTTTGCATATATTGAATCTGTCAGGTTCTTGCATAATAGCTATACCATCATAAAACAGGCAATTTAATTCCATTTTGGCCAAGCATATCACTGATATTCTTGGTAAGCCAACTGAACAGGACATTTCCACCATACTCCTTCTAGGCTGACTCTCTTAATTGTGGTCTATTTTGAATTTTAGTCAGACGCCATAGCTATTAGTCCTATATCACAAACTTGAGAGGGACCATTTGAATTGTCCAGGAGGTAGTAGTGCTTCTTCTGCTTACTGAAATGGGTTGTCTATGATTTCTTTACTTGACTATGCCCTGTAGTCATTCCATTTTCTTTTGCTTTGCTCCTTGTAGCATGTAGGTGAATTTATTCTCTCTGATCCTTTTGTTCTAATGGCTTTTTAACTTTCACAGCCTGCAGTTTATGTGGCAGAAAGTGCAATAAGCTCAGGGAGTGCAGGTTCATCAGCTGATGGATCAGGGAACACACTAGTTATTGCTAGTGGCCTTGCTCTAGTTTCCATTGCTGCTGCTTCTACAATACTCCTTCAAGTCGGAAAAAACCCACCTCAGGTTCAGACTGTGGAATACTCTGGGCCATCACTTAGTTATTATATAAACAAGTTCAAGCCAAGAGAAACTGTTGAAGCCTCTGCTCCCATTGAATCTGTAACCTCCACATCGTTACAGTCAGAAAGCTCCAATCTTGAAGTTCCCAAAGTTCAAGTTCAATCTGAATCTTTGCAGGACAGGTCGATATTGAGTTCCGATATATCTTTAGAGTTTTTTTTCTAAATGACAAAAAGCAGACCAAAAATTTTCTTTTGTACACTTAAAAGAGTTCATAGTTCAGTGCCAAAATCAGCAAATATCTTGTTCAAAAGGAGAATATGATTAGATTTATATGCTATTCGTGAAGTCAAGGTGCTTTGCTTTTGTTAGGCGTTTCTAATTAGAGTAATACTCTGCACCTTTTGTCTCTCACTTCGCTGATTTTGAGGACGAAAATAAGGCCATGGGTCACTAATTGTATGTCGGGTATGGAATGTCAGAACTATGTGGGTTCGAGACAGACAAACAATGAACAATAAGAACACTTGTAGGAAGAAAGCAAATAAACTAATAATCAAATGATTAAATGAGAGAATATGTTTTACAAAGAAAAAATTTAAGGCGTTTAGAACTCTTTTTCTAAAATGGATTACTAATTGTATGTCGTCGTGGAATGTTTATGTGGATTAGAATCACACAAAATATGAACAATAAAGCACACTTGTAAGAAGAAAGCAAATAAACAAATAATCAAATGATCAAGCCAATAAATATGTTTCACAAAAAACGATTTAAGGCATGTATTGACTTTTCATAAAAAGATTATCGATAGGTTAGTGAAATACAAACATATTTATATACTTTTATTTAGACTTTTGCTTGTTTTCAATGTTTTATATACTTTAATGTGCGTGTTATGTGTTTTATAGGTGAAGAAGTTTGGAAATGGTCAAATTGGTGAAATAGATAAATAGGAAGCAAAAGAGCAGAACAGAGTCCAAGTGAAGGAAAAGCAATTTGGACATATTGAATGTTGAATTTCAAATGAGCTTATTTCTTCTTCTACTCAATGTTTTTCATTTTGGAGGTTCTGGAGAGCTCTTTGGATAATCTACACCTCTTATGTTTCGAACTCCTCCCAAATAAGCTGGCATCTAGGTAAAAATCGAGTTACAAATGAACTTATGACAAAAGCAGGTGCTGAGTGACACAATTTGGAACAATAATCATAACTTGAACTAAAAAAACCTTCAAATTTAATGATTCTTGAAAATTTAAAAAGATAAGAGAAAGGGCTACAACTTTTATATGGATCCTAAAAAATTTGATTCTGTTTAGAAGATCTTCAAATTCACTACACAAAATAGACAATAAATACATTAGTATGGAATGTCGCAAGCCCTCTTGCGACATGGTCAATATTGCATTATGCAATGACTCATTGATAACGGGTGTATGGATAGGGTTAAAATACTGACCATATAAAAAAATATTATCCTATTTCCTCATACGACATTTAAGGTGCATCAATTCACCGACGTTTGTAATAAGTGAAGAGTAAGGGGGGATTTGGACTAAAGAATTAGTGAGAGCGTGTATAAACTATAAAGTAGTGAAAAATAAGTAAAAATATAAAAGAAGCAACTTCGAAAACTAACAACTAGCAAGAAACCATGAGAAGATAGATAGAACTCAAGTAGTATAGATGTATCCTTAAAACTGTGATTTGGTCTATTTCATAAATGTCTTATGCCTTGGATTGATCATCTAACTGACATTTATGTTCCAATCCTTAATTTTGTATTAAATTTCATTTAACCTTACTTAAATTTTTAAAATTATAAATAAATTCTATAAATTTTTTTGAAAAATTAAAAAAATAATAAATAATAAAGGGTTAATTACATTTACCACCCTTGAGATTTGATGAAATTACCAAACGAACCCTGTGGTTTCAGAAAACTACGACCACCCCCTGACTGAGCAAACGTTTAACAAATCAACCCCTCCCTCAAAAAAATATTTGTGTATTGCCTAATATGCCCTTAAAACTTTATCTATAATAATTATAGTATTTTAGTTAACTAAATACATATGTTAAATATTTAAAAAAATCAAAGATTTTTTTTTACATAAAAAAAATTCAAAAAGAAAAATCTTCTTTCTTAATTAATCAAACTAACTATTTTATTCTCCAAAAATAATTTTTTTTCTTCCAAAAATTTAAAATTTATATAGAAAAAATTTCTTGATTAAAGTTTGATCAATTTGATAAACTCATTTGTAATAAAGAATATGAAATTGATAATTTATAACAAAGAATTAAAAAGTGAAAAAAGTATTTATTATTATTTCATATTTACTTATATATTTTTGTTATTATTTTAACAAAAGAAGTTATAGCATTTTGGTCTTTTCATCAATTTTTTCACTCAACTTTAACAGTAGGGGGTGATCGTAATTTTCTAAAACCACAGGGTTCGTTTGGTACTTTCACCAAACCTCGAGGGTAGTAAATGTAATTAACCCAATAATAAATAAATTGATTTCGAGATCGAAATCAAAAAATGGTGCTCAATATCAAGTTTGAGTATCACCGCTCATGAGGTTGAGTAATTCAATTGCGGACCTGTCACGTGCAGGCCCAGGGCAGGGCTAGCGTGGCCCGGTTTGGGTGTCCGGAATTTACACCTTTTGGAGTAATTCAATTGCGGGTGTAATCATTGTCACCTCAACTCAATTATACCCCTGGTTTTTATCTAATTTACAAAACCTTTCTTTTTCTTTTACATTCAACTAATGTCCTCACTTCATAGACATTTTCAAATTTCATTGCTAGCTTTTAACTCAATTTTATACTTATCACATCAGAGCATTTACAAGATCATTAGCATATAAATAATTGATTGTTAATAATCAAAATAAATAAATTTAAGATCGCAAGTCTTTCAATTTGCATAAAATGCTCAAATTTAAATTAGTGAAAGTGGAAGTTGATTGCAGGTTGATTTATCGTTTGTGACCTTATTTTTAATTATTAATTATTTTGCATATCTACTTGACCAAAACTACTATGGTTGATTTGATTTTTGACTATTAAATCAGTCCATTTGAACACCATTAAAAACAAATTACCATATCTTTTTCCCCAAAAAAAAAGACAAAAAAAAAGGAAGAATGGACTGACCAGATTAATTAATCTACTTAGAATGTGGCACTTCAGTTTCTATCTACTATGAACTATTTAGTTTTACCCATAACTATTAGGGAAGTAAGGCTGATGTTTCAGTCCTTTCAAAACATTGAACAATGACCAAACATCACAGCGATATCTAGTTCATGTATCTACAATTGCAAATATGTTCAGAAACACAAATTACTATAGTTTAAAAACGTGGAGTTAGTAAAAGTCATTTTAGGTGGTTTGCAAAATCCGCCCAGGTACTATAATGTTCATGTTCAACTCTCAAATCCCTCCTCCCTTTGTCATTGTACACATAAAACAGAAAAAAGGGCAAACAAAAAAAGAGTTAGACTCAAGGTCATTCTTTAAAATTGATAAATTTTAAAGAATCCTGGCAGAAAAATGTAACTATCATCCCCTTTTCCGACAAACACTACTACAGAATATATAATTTAAAACGGTCTATTTAAAACGGTTATTAATAACCCGTTTTAGATAATTGGGGCGGTGGCATTTTTGTAATAAGAATTAGGAAAACGCAAACTTTCTAAAACGGTTACATTATAACCGTGTTAGAAAGACTCTTGATGTCAGTTTCTAAAACGGTTCGGGAGATAACCGTTTTAGAAACTGTTATCATATCCGTTTTAAGAACAGTTTCTAACTAACCGTATTAGAAAATTTCAGTTTTCTAACACGGTTAAGAGTTTAACCGTTCTAGAAAACTGAAATTTTAAATTATTTAGTACAGTTAGCGTGTAACCGTGTTAGAAAACTGAAATTTTTTTCTCTCTTTATCTTCACACTTTTCTCTGCCGCTCTCCTATAGAATAGATCTATAGATCGATGTGCAACTCTGAAGAAGTAAAAACCGAGCGGCGCAGTCAATACCAAGGATGACGACGGCCAAAACTCTCACATTTCGTACAATCAATACCAACCCATATTCGACCCCAATCCTCCTCCTCGTCCTCTTTGCTTCCGTCCGCTCTCGAAGCTTCTCTGAAGTACAAATCTCTCTCTATTCTTCTTTTTAAGTAAAAAAATTTCGAAATTAGTAAATATTTTAAATTGATGTTCTCTATTTATTTGTTCTTTTCTTGCTGGAGGTTTCAGGGCCACCGGAGTTTTTGAACAACTCAGTTGAAGAAGCTGCGAAAGATGTGGACGGGCAGAAGTGGCGCCACGGCCATCGCAGGAACCGTAGAGATAAGAATGATATACCTGATGGCAAATACCGTCGTACTATCCTTTTATTTGTTTTAGTACTCGATTCTTTAACCTTAGCTACATCAAAATTTGTAACTTTTTGTGTATTGAATGAAGTCTTAATTGTTTGATGGGTTAGTGTCTCACAGGGTTGTTCAATTTTAGAAAAAATCTTAGCTTAGCCTGTTTTATGTGCGTGCTAGACTTAAATAATGAAGACTAAGATTTCTCTTTTGTGTTGGTATTTGAGTTGTTCTGTTCTTCTTGCTGAATCTCTGTGTTTTAAGCTATTCTTTTTCTGTCATTTGGAATTATAGGTGCAGTGATGGAGGCAAAAGCTCAGTTAGTTGGAATCCACGAGAGAGTGAGGAGTGATTTTGAGGGCAACATCCCACGAACATCTTCCTCTCAACCTAGTGGAAAACAGAAGAGAAGCTGAGTTGTACCAACCGTGTTAAACAACAGACTTTTAAGAACGGTTAATCAACCATGTTAGAAAACAGACTTTTAAGAACGGTTGTACTAACCATGTTAAAAAATGTAGGACTTTCTAGTCCGCCCATATCTAAAACGGTTCGGAAAATCTAAAACCCGTTTTAAATAACTATTTTTAACCGTTTTAGAAAGTGAATTCTGTAGTAGTGAAATCATATAGTTGTACGATTTCATAGCGTTTTCTTGCCTCCTATTTGCATGAAATACAATAGATGAATATTCATGCCATCCAAAATTCTTTATTTGAATATTTTATTTCCTATCAGAACTAAGAGAAACCAAATCGCTAGAAATTTTTAGTAACTAATAAGTGAGGAGTTTGAGTATTAAAAAAAATTTCTTTGTTGTTTTGTGTGTATACCTAATATACTTCCAAAAAGTTGTAAAGGCAAAAAACTATGCAAAAGAAAAGTGTGTGTGTATATATATATAATTTTTTTTAATCTATCGCTTGGACTTTCGCTTCCAATAAGGTTGACTTTTACTGTAAATTCTAGTTAGTATTCAAAATTATCTTGTACTTTGTTCGATTTTGTTTTTGATGTATGTTTTTTTCATGCATAAAGCTGAAAAGATGAACTTGCATGTTTGAATTGATATGGAGATACAATTTGTTACAATAAAAAAATATGTTGAAATAAGAAATTTGTTGATTGTTTTGACGAATCATGTTTTAAAGTTGCAATTTGGGAGAACCAAGGTAATATAATTTTTTGGTGAGATTGGTTTATTCATCCCGTTTTTGTAATTTATGCACTGAATCATACCATTGTCTGAGTTCATTGTAGTCTCAACAACTTCCATAGAATCAGGTTTGGTGAAGTAGGTAAATAGAAGGTAAAGACCATCTAAGTAGGTGTTGGCTTCTTGTACTTTATTTTTCTTTCTAATGTTGAAAGCAAGCGGAATGATCTTTTGGTTGAACACTTATATATACGTACCACCACCGACGACAACAACAAACTGTAGAAAAATCACCAACAAAATTCATTATAGTTAAGCAAGATTTCACAAAAGCTTGCAGATAGTTATGAAAAGGGTGAAACTTTACCATGCATGATTAGTTCATTAATGAGATTGTTGTAGTATTGTAATGCCTTCGGGTTGCCAGGACCTCTTCCATCTAAAAATAAAAGATAAATACTCAATTTGAGAAAAAAGACGGGAAGAAATGTAGGATTTCAGTGCACGTAATGCAAATTCAACTGAATAAAAGAAAAGAAAAGTAGGATGCTACTAAGATACAAGTACGGCCAATGTTTTGTCTCCAAAACACCAATGTTCACAAGATGCCTGTAATTCTAGGGTTGAAACTATCCGTGAACACCTTTCATGGTAAGAATAAATTTGATTTCTTCTGATTATCTAAAAGTGAAATTCATTACCTTAAAATGCTATAGTGATTGTATAGTATAGTTATAGTTGATTATATAGTATTTTATTGATAAAAATATTTTATTAGAGGGCTATTGGAATATTACAAAATAGTGACATTTTATTTCGTCCACCAATACCCCAAACCGAATAATTGGAGTCATGGTAATATAAGAATTTTCTATGTGAAATGTTATTTTTAACGTTTTTTAATTAACATTTATTTTTTTACTACCATATTTACTCGAACGTCATGACTTTATCGATCTTTTAAGGATTTTTTTTACTATTCTTATCATTACTTATTACGATTGTTATGTCCAAAAACCTCATCGCTGTTTCATTGATGATCTTATTTGTTTAATATATTAGCTCTAATAAAAAATGAATTTTAGTTACTTATGCCTAATTTTCATCAAATTCTTTTTATTTATCAAATTTTAGGTTAAAAGCCAACAAAGAATATATATTTAGAAATTGTTGTTTCCAAAAAGCTTTATGAGAAAGAGAAGCAAATCATACACCAACTCCTTCATTCTCAAATTTGAAAAATCAGTCAGATATTAAGTTTAGCTCAAATGGTAATTTCACATTAATTCATTTATTGCTTATGTTTTTCTCTAAACTTCACATGAATGGGCATTAATGTATACGCATTTTCATTAATAGGTTAAATCTTTTTGGATTAAAGCTAAGCTAAAAATTATAAAATCAATGCAGAACGTCTACTTTCTAGCTTGTCCAAATTGTTCAAAAGCTTGCGTAGCAACTTACAGAAATGAGTTTACATATTTTTATTGCAACAAAAATTTTTCAAGTCCAAAAGCACTGTAAGCTATTTCCTATCTTGCAAATCTAAAGACCATACAAATATAATATGAAATACTTTTATTATATATTGTACGAGCTTACATTCTAACATATTTATTTATTTAGGTTACGTTTTGAAGTCGAGTTGTTTGATGGAACTGTTAGTTTAAATGCTTTTGTGGAGTAAAGGGAAGCACAAATGTTGATAGGAATGTCAGGTGAAGAAATCGTCGAAACAGAATTAGAGGTATCTTTAATCAGTAATAAATCTTTTTTACTACAATACTATATATGCTTTTTTACTTTCTATTCTTTTCATTTACAACAGGAAAAGAATTTGAATTGCGATCATATCAATGAAAAAGATAAAGATTTGGAGTTGTTCTTTCACATTAGAATATCCAGCAATGAAATACAAGGCAGAACTTTTTCACGAAACACAATCATAGCATATCTCCCATCATCCGAATTGTCTTTAACATCACAAAATTCTGAAGAAAAGTCCTCATCATCAGGTATTGAAAAAAAGTTGATAGCAGACGTGGCAATGCTAGAAACTCAAGAGAGTTCTTCAACAAAAAAAAAAAGCTTAATCAAAGTTTAGCTGATAAGAGAAGTCTTGATTCACCCGTAGATTCAATGCATAAAGGCCTAAAACATGTCAAACAAGATTAAGGTACTTATACTATGTATACTTTTTGGACCCTTTTGGAACTAAAATTTGATAGAAATTGTGTATATAGACACTGCAATAAACTAGATATTTTGAGACCAAATAGTTTGTATATATAAATTTTGCTTACTGCTAATGTGCATGGTATCGAAAATGCTCCAAATGTAGTATATATGTTGTAAATATTGGTTGCTTTATGAATATTAATTAGCTGAAGCATCCTTTCATTTTAAATCTTTTTTTTTATCATTTTATGAAGTTTATAATTAAAATTAGATGATATGTTTTCTCACCTTTAACATGTATGTTGGTCACAAAAGTTTCGTGTAGGTTTTGTACATATATCCATAGTTTTATTAAAATGCAGTCTTATTTAACTTTTTGAACTTGTAACAGAGAGACATGCAAATGTTGAAAACTTTATTTCTTATTTTCAGTTTCTTTTGTCCTTTTCTCGCCATTTTCATTCAATTCAGATTATAAGCACATTTAAGATTTCTTTATTTTGCTATTTTTCTATTCGATAAACAAGGCTCTCTTACTATTTGCCTTTTGCATTCATTTACTGGTCAAGTGTACCTCGAAATCTTATATTCTTTCCACAAATTTAGAATAAAGATTTTATAATATCTAAAATTGTGTTTCAGCCTTCATTAAACGTGGTTTATCATAATGGCATATATATTGAGTGGTTATACAAGAGCATGAAAGGATGACCAGATAAGTTAGATTGTGCATATTTGTTGAGTTGATTTTGGAAAAGGCAACACTTAAATCTCTTAAATATCAGGTGGCGAGTGTAAGTGAGTTTGTTTCCTGCTGCATTCATTTACTGGTTGGGTGTACCACCAAAGCTTATACTGCTTTCCACAAATTTCCAACAAGATTAGAGAATATCAAAAATTTTGCTTCAACCTTCATTAAACATATTTTATCATAATGGCCTATGTATTGAGTGGTTTTTTTGTTGATTTCAAATGGCAATCCATCTCCATGGCTGAATGTTGTCCACACCCCTGGTTTTCACTTTCTCTGTTCTTTTAGAAATTATGTGTCACAAATTCTTATATGAACTGTCTTTGTTTCACTTTTATGCTGATCATGTGCGTAAAATTCAAGTTTTACAATGAATAGGGAATTCGTACCTGAGACTCTTGTAATCTGTTAGGTTGCTTTTTGTAAAAGGCAATACTTGAATGTCTTCAACTTGAGATAGCCAATGTAAGCGAGTTTGTTGCCTGTTGCATTCATTTACTGACATAAATTGGTTTAGTGACATCTCTTTGTTACAAAATTACGAATGAATTCTGCTCATGTTTTTCGGTATAGACTATATATCAACTTCTTCATTTCAAATGGCACTTCATGGCTAAATGTTGTCCACACACCTCTGGTTTCCACTTTCTCTGTTCTTATGTAAACTTTCTTTGTTTCACTTTTATGCTGATCCTCTTCGTCAAATTCAAGTTTTACAATGAATAGAAAATTTGTATATGAGACCACTGACGAATTCCGAAATCATGATTTGGAGGACAAAATTACAAAGTAGAAATCCTCTTCGTCAAATTCAAGTTTTACAATGAATAGCAAATTTGTATATGAGACCACTGACGAATTCAAAAATCATGATTTGGGGGACAAAATTACATTGTAGAAGTTATATTTTAATTTTGGAGTGCAAAATTCTAATTTTCTTAAGAATTTAATTGAATTTTTTAAAATTTTTAAAAGGACCTAGCATAATTTTTCAAATCTCGGAGATGGTCACACCCCTATAGATCCGCTCTGTCTGATACTCTTGTAATATGTTGAGTTGCTTTTGGAAAAGGTAACACTTGAATCTCTTCAACCAGATGTGACCAGTGTAAGTAAGTTTGATGCATGCTGCATTCATTTATTGGTTAGGTGTACCCCAAAGCTTATATTGCTTTGTACAAATTTCCAATAAGATTAGAGAATATATAAGATTTTGCTTCAACCTTCATTAAACATGTTTTATCATAATGGTCTATGTATTATGTGGTTATACAGAAGCATGAGAGGAACACAAATTGGTTTAGTGGCATCTCTCTATTATAAAATCACGAATGAATTCTGCTCATCTCTCCCCACACCTCTGGTTTCCATTTTCTCTGTTCTTTTAGAACTTATTTCTCAAGTTCTTATCTAAACTGCCTTCATTTCACTTTTCTGCTGATGCAATCCATAAAAAACTTTTACAATAAATAGGGAATTTTTACAATAAATATGTTTAGTTGTTTTTTTGGAAAAGGCAACACTTAAATCTATTCAACTTGAGGTGGCCAGTGTAATGCTTATGGTATTGAAATTGCTCCAAATGTAGTATATATTGAAACTACTGGTTATTTTATGAACATGAATTAGCTGAAGCATCTTGTCATTTTCATTCAAGTCTGATTATAAACACATTTAAGGTTCCTTTCTTTTGCTATTTTTCTATTCAATAAACACGGCTTCTCTGGTTTCCACTTTCTCTAGTCTTTTTGATACAAAATCATGTATGATCACATGTTCTAGAAAATCCAATGTACTTGTTCTAATGGTTAAAGATGAATCTCATGTATGGAAGCCTGTAATAGGATGGAGAATAAGCCTCATGTTGGTCCCAATGAGATCCGAGACTCTAAAATGGGATAACAAAGGAAATCATGACAAGAGGCGTCAAATATTGTTTGCTGAGAGATTCTGCCACGTTTTAGTAATCGGGCTATATCTCTCTCACCGTAACTCGGAATGGGTTGATTCCATGGCATTAGAAAGCTAAGATCTAGAGCTAAAACTTTGATGTCTTGCATTTTTTCAGATTCTGACGGGATCAAGGTGAAAACACGCCGTGAAGTCGCACGTCACATCATGAAGCGGACAATTTCGGAATTTTAGAGTTTTGTGTTTTATTTAATTTTTAGTAATTTTTGTCTCACATGGTTAATAATCCTTGCATGGAATTAACATGTGAATTATTAGGAAGTTTCCAGTTTTATTTATTTTTAATTTAGGTTAATAAGTTGTTTCCAAATAGGAAAAGTTTCCTAATTTGGAATAATTAAGTGTTAGTTTCCTTTTCCAATTAGACTACTTGTTTAGCAAGTTAGGGTAAGCTTGTAGCCTATAAATAGGCATCTTAGTTGCGTTTTTTTTAGAGAGGAAGAATTTTGATTTGAGAAATAAAACAGTGATTGTTTTATCTTTGTGAATTTGATTTCCTGCGAAGGGTTTTCAAACTAACAAATCTGAGAATTGATTAGTTTGCGCGAAGCGGCTTTATCAATTGGCGTGTAAATTTCAATCTACTTGTTAGATTATTCTTGTTCATTGGTTTTATTCGAAGGTCCTGCAATTGCTTCCGTGACATACAAGCCGGGGTTTGGAGCGAATCGATCCGGGTTTCGTATCAAGTGGTATCAGAGCACAGTTCTTCGAACAAAAATCAGGTTTTCAATTTTTCCTTATAAAATTGAATTCAAATTGTTTGATATTCGCAAGCCTGTCACAAATTTTGTTTTGTGATTGGTGTCAAGCAGTTATATCTTTTATTTTGTTGGTTTTGATTTTAGTGAAAAAAAAATTTGGATCCTTGTTGTTCATATGAAGTGGCACAATTTGGATTTTATATTTTGAGATGTCATTGCATTCCGAAAGTTTTTTCTCTTTATTGGAGAAGTATGATCCCTATGGAGATCGCTATGGCTATCGTCGAGAGACAATTTACAGGGTGGAAGCGGAATTAAAAAAATTGGCAAGTTTGAGACAAGAAGCAACCTTGCAAGAACAGATTTGCAAGTCACAACCCATCCGGTGTGCTATATGTTCTGGGTATGGTCATCAAGAACGTGATTGTGCTAACCTTTTTGTTGAAAGAAAGATTAGGAAGCCAACGCCTAGGGTCTATGCTAGGAAGTGTTTGAGATGTATGGCTGTAGGTCATAATGCTATTAGTTGTCCAAAATGGTATGATTTGTATGTTGAACCTCCAAAGGAAGACCCAACTGTCAAAGTTGTTATTATACCATTGTTGGAATGTGTTGAGAATCATGGGGATAATGAGTTGAGTCCATTGGAGATGGGTCAAGTTAATGAAATTGTTGAAGCAATGGTGGTGACCATTAATGAAGATCCTTTGGTGGAGGAAGCATTACCTTCAATGAAAACAATTCAAGGGGAAGAGGTTGATCAAATTACTACTCTTGAAGAACCTTCTTGTGATGATGTAAATTCTTTTATTGTTTTAAGTGATTCTGCATTAATTGATAATTTTGTTTTATATCATGCTAAACAAGAAAAAGAATTGAGTAATGATTTGAATGACAAGAGCCTTGAGGTGAGGGTTATAGAAAAAGGCAAAGAGGGGAAAAATAATGAGTGTGAATTTCTATATATTTTGTCTTTTTGTCTTGACAATTTTCCAGGTTTTGTGTTGGATTCCCTTGTTGCCAATCAACAAGATTTGAGGACAAATCTTTTTCAAGTGGAAGGGAATGATACAAAATCATGTGTGATCACATGTTCTAGAAAATCCAATGTACTTGTTCCAATGTTAAAGATGAATCTCATGTATGGAGGCCTGGAATAGGATGGAGAATAAGCTTCATGTTGGTCCCAAGGAGATCCGAGACTCTAAAATGGGATAACAAAGGAAATCATGACAAGAGGCGTCAAATATTGTTTACTGAGAGATTCTGCCACATTTTAGTAATTGGGCTATAGCTCTCTCACCGTAACTCGGAATGGGTTGATTCCAGCGGCATTAGAAAGCTAAGATCCAGAGCTAAAACTTTGATGTTTTGCATTTTTTCAAATTCTGACGGGATCAAGGTGAAAACACGCCGTGAAGTCGCACATCACATCATGACGCGGACAATTTCAGAATTTTAGAGTTTTGCGTTTTATTTAATTTTTAGTAATTTTTGTCTCACATGGTTAATAATCCTTGCATGGAATTAACATGTGAATTATTAGGAAGTTTCCAATTTGTTTATTTTTAATTTAGGTTAATAAGTTGTTTCCAAATAGGAAAAGTTTCCTAATTTGGATTAATTAAGTGTTAGTTTCCTTTTCCAATTAGACTACTTGTTTAGCAAGTTAGGGTAAGCTTGTAGCCTATAAATAGGCATCTTAGTTGCGTTTTTTTTTAGAGAGGAAGAATTTTGATTTGAGAAATAAAACAGCGATTGTTTTATCTTTGTGAATTTGATTTCCTGCGAAAGGTTTTCAAACTAACAAATCTGAGAATTGATTAGTTTGCTCGAAGCGGCTTTATCAATTGGCGTGTAAATTCCAATCTACTTGTTAGATTATTCTTGTTTATTGGTTTTATTCGAAGGTCCTGCAATTGATTCCGTGACATACAAGCCGGAGTTTGGAGCGAATCGATCCGGATTTCGAATCGATCCGGGTTTCGTATCTACAAGTTCTTATGTAAATTGCCTTTGTTTCACTTTTTGCTGATCCTATGTGTAAAATTCAAGTTTTATAATGAATAGGGAATTTGTATCAGAGGCTCTTGTAATATGTTGAGTTACTTTTTGGAAAGGACAACACTTGATCTCTGTGAGTGAGTTTGTTACCTATTACATTCATTTACTAGTTGGGTGTAGCCTAAAAAGCTTACATTGCTTTCTGATGAAGTATGAAAATTGTCCTTACTGAGAGTTCTATTCAGAGGCCTTTGACCTCACCTCAAGAAGGGCCTAACTCACAGGTCGACTCTAGTATATGGCAGGAAGATTCCACCTCCAATCAAGTCGATCTCCAAATGAGCCCATCTCCATATGAGTCAATCTCCGAATGAGCCCTTCTCTAAATGAGTCAATCTGCAACAGATAACTCGTTAGTGAAACGCCCCAGGATGTCCTGGGGAGATTCACTCCGATGCCTAAGTCAGCAGTAGGTCTTAATAATAAGAATGAACTTAAATTAACAGTTCAGGGAGAGGTCTCTTCATTAATTGAACACAAGCAATATTTATAGAAGAAGTCATACCTTGATGATGTCACCAGCCAACTTTCTAGGCAAGTTACCAAATTAACCCCAAGTTCTGAAAATCCCCACATCAATAGCCCCCAGATCGGTTTGAATTCTTATTCGACCCGATCTGAGGAGTGGCCGAATTTAAAAGAGTGAATATTGTTATCATATACCCATTTATTGAGTATTTATCCTTTATTATATGTTATCATCATTATTTATTTTTCTCTGGAGGCTCTATTTCACGCACTCCCTACAAAGAATTTAGTCTTGCTTCAGTTGGATATTTCTATGTAGCAGATCTGCTTTTACCCCAGTTGGGTTTTTCTCTGTAGCAGACCTGCTTTTTGCCCCAGTTGGGTATTTTTCTGTAGCAGTTCTGTTTTTGCCCCAGTTGGGTCTTTTTCTGTAGCAATTCTGTTTTTGCCCCAGTTGGGTCTTTTTCTGTAGCAGTTCTGTTTTTGCCCCAGTTGGGTCTTATCTAGTCGTCCATCCTCCTCTCAGATCGCCCAACTTCTAGAATCACATCGGCTAGTTTCCTTGATATCTTATCAAGTAAGTATGTCTTCTCCGATTCATTCATCTCCTTCAATCGAGCTATATCATGTTTATAAGAATAGTGATACTTCTGACTCTTCTGAGAATGCCCGAACTTAGCTCAAATTGAATCCTCTGTAGAGCCCTCCATAGAAAGTTCACAAGAATCTCCCCTCTCGGCAATTGGCCTTACTGGGGTCACTTCTTAAGATAATCATACCGTGGAAGACATAATACATGGTAACAACCCTTTTGAATAGGAAAATTTTGACAATAGCCCTTCTGAAGAGGGAGATTCTGACAATAGCCCTTCTGAAGAGGGAAATTATACCAATAGGCCTTCTGAGAAGGGAAATTCTGACAATAGCCCTTCTAAAGAGGGAAATTCTGACAATAGCCCTTCTGAGGAAGAAGGGCCAGATGATAACCTTGTCCCTCATTGGGAAATACTTCGACTTTTTCCATAGCTATGTCTTTAAATTCTTCAATTACTACGAAAATGCTGAAAAAGATAGTTCGTCAATTTCACATCCCTTCTAGATGTATAGTCAGGGTCCCTTCTAAGGGTCAATTCGCGTCTCGGCCTCTTGTAGGCTTTTCTACTGTATATAAATGTCAGCTTCAGTCTTTCCTTAGATTTCCGTTGTCTCCGTTTTTCAGAAATATTTTAAATTACTAGAATTTAAGTTTGGCCCAGCTGACTCCCAATACTGTTAAGACCTTAGTCAGATTTGAAGCATTTTCTAGGTATTGCAAAGTGAAAAGTAAAGTTCCTCTGTTTAGACTTTTCTATAGTTTAAAGTTATCAGGTAGAGACATAGGATGGTTTTATTTCACCCACAGATCGGGTTCAGAGACTTTTTTGGCTCCCTACTCAGGGTCTCTCAAAAAATGGAAGAGTAAATTTTTCTTTATCAACTTAGAGCCTATTAGTATAGTATGGAGACCTCCTGGGAATATCACAGATAAATTTCCCACTAGTAAGGTGGATCAAAAAGATGTATCTACCCTCAATGGCTCTGAGGTAGACGCCCGAATGCGATTGGGACTTTCTCAGGTATGACAAACTTAACACTTGTCTTCTTTCACCTGTGCTCTTTATTTTTCTGGAATGCTTATCATTCTTATTTTCTGTAGGGCTTGTTCCTAGCTGTGGACTTATCCTCTCATTTAAAGAAGGTTTTCGAGGACAAAGAACATCTAACTGTTGATTTAGCCCAAGCCCAAGAGGATCAAGCCAAGGCCGAGAGACATTAAGAGAAAAGCAAAAAGGTCTCATCTGAGGCGCAAGAAGAGCTTCGTAAGCTGAAGAAGAAATATGACTCCTCCCGTGAGAAAGTTTCTATTCGTGAAACTCGCATCTCTAAGCTAACTAAGGAGAAGGAACTTCTGGAATCCAAACTCAAGTTCTATACTGGGAAAGATGCCTCTCAGCTAGTTAAGAACCTTTTAGGATCAGATCAATTCAGAGGTCTTGTGTAACTCGGTTTTGGACCAAGGTGCCACATCGGCTTACCAGTTGGTAAAGGGGCTTCATCCTGATTTGGATGTAAGCAGTCTGGAGGGCTACGATGAGAACTCGGCCAACAAACTGGACAAGCTGATGGAGGATCTCGCAGCTGGACGTGTGCACCTTCCAGTTGGGGATTTCATCCCATTCTATACGGCAAGAACTATTGCCACTTCGTTAGGGAGTGAAGAGGCTGGGCATATTCCAGTTGAAAATAGGGAGGTTTCCGTAGGGCGAGAGAATTCCCTTGACAAGGAAGACCCAGCTGCTATAATGAAGACACCCTTGCGGAATAATTTGTGTAATATTTTAGGTGTCTTCAACTTACTTATTTTTGTAAGGAATGACATTTCTCAGATTGATCTCTCAAGATTTCCCTTTATCGAACATACATATATTAATATGTTAAATCTTCTTCAGATTTTACACAAGTTTCATTATGATCCCCTCTGCATTTACTCTAATGGTAGTAATTACTCCCTGTTGAAGATTTCCTCCATCGAGGGCAATAGGCACAGAAAAAGGCCCAACTCGATTTATAGAAAAACCGTGATTTCGTTAACGATATTAGGAATTAAACCTTGAGAAACAAATTGCCTGATTAGATTCTCTCAGGTCTTACCATTTAGGAAGTAGGAGCTTTGAGCCTGCCTGAATTTCTCAGGTCTTACCATTTGAGATAGAAGCTTTGAGCCTACTTGAATTTCTCAGGTCTTACCATTTATGAGATAATAACTTTGAGCATGCCTGGATTTCTCGGGTCTTACCATTTATGAGATAGTATCCTTGAGCGTGACTGAATTTCTCAGGTCTTACCATTTATGAGATAGTATCTTTGAGTGTGCCTGAATTTCTCAGGTCTTACCATTTATGAGATAATACCTTTGAGCGTGCCTGAGTTTCTCAGGTCTTCCTCGTTTATGAGAATATCCTTGATCGTGCCTGAATTTCTCAGGTCTTCCTCATTTTTGAGATAATATCCTTGAGCATGCCTGAATTTCTAAGGTCTTGCATTTATGAGATAATACTCTTGAGCGTGCCTGAATTTCTCAGGTCTTCCTCGTTTATGAGATAATATCCTTGGGCGTGCCTGAATTTCTCAGGTCTTCCTAATTTTTGAGATAATATCCTTGAGCGCGCCTGAATTTCTCAGGTCTTGCCATTTATGAGATAATACCCTTGAGCATGCCTAAATTTCTCAGGTCTTCCTCATTTATGAGATAATATCCTTGGGCGTACCTGAATTTCTCAAGTCTTACCATATGTTTTTCAGCACGCACCTGAGAAAACTTCATCTCGTATTAGTTAATTTCCTGATAATTCATCAGGTCTTCCCATAAGCATTTCAGTACGTATCTAAAAAGATTTTGTAAAAAATAATTGATTGCCTTGTAATTTTTCCAGGTCTTGACTTGCGCCTTTTAGGCCATATCCGAGATGAGTTAATAAAAAATGATTGATTGCTTTCTTATATTTGTAGCATGAACTAGAGCTCTATAAGCTCCAGGTATAGAGTTATGAAACTCATACATGTTCAATAAGTGTTGGAGTTTTATAAACTCCAGATACAGATTCTTGAGTATTCTATATACTTTTAATGAAACTTGGAGTCTACTAACTCCAGGTGAGAAGTTTTGAGCATTTCATATATTTTTAATAAAAATTAGAGTTCTACTCACTCCAAGTGTGGAGTTTTGAGTATTTCACATATTTGTAGGGTATGAGGTAGAACTCTACGACCTCCAGATGGGGAGTTTGAGCTCCTTACATATTTTAAACGTAAGGTGGAGTTTTACAAACTCCAGATCGAGAGTTTAAATTCGTTCCATATTTTTAATAAGAGGTGGACCTCTATGAACTCCATGTAGGGAGTTTTAGCTCCTTAAATATTTCAAATATAAGGTGGAGTTCTATAAATTCTGGTAGGGAGTTACGGACTCCGGTAGGGAGTGATATGAATCCAATAGGGAGTGATGAACTCCATGTAGGGAGTGATGAACCCATGTAGGGAGTGATGAACCCCAGTAGGGAGTGTTAAACTCTTTCCATATTTTTAATGAGAAGTGGACCTCTATGAACTCCATGTAGGGAGTGATGAACTTCAGTAGGAAGTGATTAACTCTTTAAAACTCTTAAAAAGGGATAGACAGTGGAACTTGACATATATCCTTGGTGACTTGAGGCCTATATCTTAACTCAATGGAGCCTTCTTCAAACTACATGTGGTAGACTGCATGCACTGCAGTTCTCCATTCATCTTGTTTTAGACTAATTCATTAGGAACAGCCCTATTGGGCCGTGTTGTATGCAAAAGTTTTTGCAATGTCTTATTCAGTTCTCAATTTTAAGAATGTTAGTAGCTCCATCATCATCCTTTACAAGTTCACTTGAATTATAGTTATTGAAATTTCAAACCTCTTTAATTCTAAAATGGCAGCATAGACTATTTAGATGAGACAACTTGAGAGTAGCAGAAAAAGGCACCTTTTTGAAGAACATAATTGGACATTTTTCAGAAATTTTAAAAATCAAATTGTGAATTAGCATTCCTAAAAGCCTCCACGCTACTACTAGCCTGCCCAATGCAAGATCCCTTTACATATAATTGTGCAATATACAAGATAATTATGAGAATAAAGCACCAGCTATGCAAAGATGCTTCTGCTAAATTAATGCTTTTGAAAAATGAGGAGCCACACTTATTAATATTATCCTTAGAGTCATCCACTATACCATAAAAAGGTAGAAGTACTCGTGATAAACTATCATTTGAAAGGATAAGATATTAAAGCTAAATTACCAAATGCTCATATTTCTTCACTTAATTCCATGCAAGCCTGGAGATCAAGAAGCTTGGTAGCAGACAAGGAGCAGAACTCTTTTTCTCCTTTGCATGGAAGAACCTTTCCCATGTGCAAGCTCTTTATTATCCAGCTGGTAGACTGTATCAAAAGCAACAAAATTTGGACATTTAGGAAGTGATAGAAGAAATGGAATGCTCAAAGAATACTCATTGTACCTTACTTAACATGTGGTCAAAAGCAACAAATTTGGACATTTAGGAAGTGATGGAAGAAATGGAATAATCAAGATTACTCATTGTACCTTATTTAACATGATAAGTTAATAATATACCAACTTATATGCATGTTTTCACTTGGAGTTTATCTTGTTTTAGAGTGTTTTGTGGTCATTTATGTGTGATTTGTAGGACCTGGAGTTTGGTGAGATTAGAATGAAGAATATTCAAGGTTGAGATAAAGAAAAGGCAAAATGGATGCATAAGATAGGCACTGCCGCGACACCATATTGCGGCGGTGAGGATCAAATCCAAGGACGCTGCAGCGCCACAGAAATTTGCAGCACTGAAGCCCTGGCGCCACAACCCAGCATCACGGCAGAAGCTGAAAATTACACACTGTTGCGGCAGCCCGTCGCTGCACTGCCTAAATACCCTGGGAGCAGATTCTTTTCTTCCAACACAAGTTTCAGTCACTCTTTGTAAATAAATGGAGTCCAACTTGTAATTATTAATTCTCAACATTTTTAATTAGTATTTAAAGATTTGTAAAGACCGATTTTGGCAAGTGAGTAGGTCTGGTTCATATTTAAAGATAGTTTTGGCAAGAACTCACCTTTTGGTGCGTGTTCTTGCTGTTCTTCACTTTTGGAGAGAATTCTTGTAGACTCATCCGCTTTTAAAGGCTGGACTTAAATGAAAGATTGAATCTTGATCTTTGGTAGGAAATCACCTAAGGGGAGTATCTATTCCTTGTTTTTCATTTACTATGTTCATTATTATTGTCTTTGACATGCTTTTACTGGCCATGAGGGGCTAGATTATCTAGTACCCTTGGAATTTGAATATGGGTTCTTGAGATCTTGTTTGTATTGTGACTTTATGCTATGGGCTTTGATATTTATGGTTCACATGCATGTTTTGAATACATACATGTTGAGTGAAATGCTCACTTGAATGTAATGGGTCATGTTGATTGATGAATGTCCATGAAAAGCCCTTGACATGTGATGATCAAGATTTGACTAGCTAGACCAAAGTGGTTAGATCTTGGTTTCCTAGCTTGACCAAAGGGGAATTGGGCAGAGACTCATGTTGCTTGATTGAATACCACAAATCTAGTGAGATGGAGACATGAGCTAGGTTTGTTTTATCTTCGTGAGCTAGAGATAGTCATGAGGGTGAAAGGAAGCAATAGACACTCCCATTTAGGGGTGTAAAACGAGCGAGCTGCTCGGTCAACTACTCGACTCGAGCTCGAGTCGAGCTCGAGCGAGCTCGACTCGACGAGCTCGAGCTCGGATTACATATACTCGAGTAGCTCGCGAGCTATGTATATATATATATATTTTTTTATTTTTAATATTTATATTTATGTTTTAGTCCCTGTAGTTTAATAAATTATAATTTAATCTATTTATAATTATATTTTAGTCCTTAATTTATAGTAAATTATAATTTGACTGCATTAAATTTTAAAAAATTGCAAATACATCCTATAATTTATATAAAAAAATAAAAAAAATATAAAAAAAATAAAAAAAAAAAGAGAAAATACTCAAGCTCGATCGAGCTACTCGCGAGCTCAATTGCTCTTAGTCGAGCTCGAGTTCGAGCTCGATTATTGAAGCTCGATCGAGCTCGAGCTCGAGCTCGAGTAGGGAAATTTTTTAAACGAGCTACTCGATTAGGGGTGTACTCGAGCTCGACTCGGCTCGATTACACCCCTACTCCCATTAGCTAATCACCCATAAGCGTTAGCCACCTATACTACAAGTGATTGGGTATCCCAAGCCAATGTTACGAGGGTACACTTTATTACTCGAATTCTCATCATTGTTGCTCATTTTCCTTACTGTTTGATATTTAGTTGTCTTTCATTACTTCCACTGTTTATTTGCATTTTCTCTACATGCACACTTAACACTAGTCTACAAAGTTAACTCCCCTCCCTGTGGGTTGACATTTTTCTATGCTGAGGTTACCATTTAATTGGATGTCACCACATGTGCTCGTGTATTGGTTATTAATTTCACTGCCAAAAAGAAAACAAAGAAAAAGGATTATCGAATAACAGCGACTGGTACTGACCATGATTGGTATCTTCTGCTCCAAGGCGCAATGCTTCAGATGACGTGATGTCGTACTCTCATTTTCAGTAACAATTGCTCCCATGGAAATCCTTTTGCTGTCGAGATTGTCAACCAAACACTGAAGGGTTCGGAATACCCGCCCTCCGCTGTGCTAGAAAGCAGATTTAGGAGAAGTTATTAAATCAAAATGAGGACATTGAGGAGTGAGTGACTCCAAAGGAAACATTAGATGCATAACTGATAAGCAAGATATATGGAAATTTAATCACCAAATATCCTCATCTTAAGGTTTCGGCAAAAGCTTCACCTTGATAATCTTCCTCATCTCTCGGCAGAAATTGATTTTCCCATGAACCATGATGCCTACATTATCAAAGATAGGTTCACAACCTTTGTAACTGAAAGGCTTCCGAATTCTGCTACGTCTTCCACCAACCTTTTTGGGCAAAATGCTATATCTGAGAAAAGGACAAAAAAATAAAATAAAGATAAACAGTAGGACTGAAATGTCAATAAAATAATGAAATAGAGAACTAACCAAGAGAATCAAAGGAGGAGAAGAAGTGATGATGTTTAAGTGGAAAACAATTGAACTAAAAATATATTTGAGGAAAGAGACTGTTCATCATATTGCTCATACAATGCATAACTATGTAGCCACCCAAATACATGTAATAAAGCTAAGTGCAAATTAGATACTTGGATACTCAAACAGATGGTTTTTAGGACCACCTCTAACTGATTCAGTACACCCTCTATACCAAGAGGGGGAGAATAAGTACCTAAGGGCACACACAACAGATGAAACGAGAGAATAATTACTTAAGGCTAGAAAACTAGATTAGAGCAAATTATATCTAAAATGAAAGTACAATTCATCAAAGGCAATAAAGATTTAGAACAGAAGCAATTGCAACAATTTTCAATGACTTACCTTATAATTCCTCATAGGAAAAGTCAAATAATATCGTTTTTCCTGATCCTTCAAAGGAATTAGCGAAGAAAATATGTCTTCTGAATGCACATTGCACCTTCTAACAATTTGAAAATTGTAAGATGATTCATTCACCATTATTTACAAGTCTTCACTAATCTTCATGTTGTTCTAGTTCTTGAAACCAGAAGCCAAATAAGCTACTCATCTCACATTTTGAAACGTGAAATTTTAGTTATCTAGAAAGGGAAGAAAGTGCATATGATTCAATTTCTTTTGCCTGACATTTCTTATTTTTTTTCTCCACTTCCCTGCTTTACAATTGAAACAAAAGAGTAAGACCATTAAACCAACTTTAAAGGTTAGAGTTAGAAACTTACTGCTCAGGAGGTAAGATAGAACCTGCCAGAATTGAATCCGTGAGCCAATCAACTTTGAGAACATAGGCATTGATTGCACAGCCATACAAAAATTTGATTGTTTGTTGCTGGCATTAACATTAGAAGATCAATCAGAAATCAGGCAGGCATTTGAAGTGACCATAAATGCATGACATGTCCAAATGACATAAAATTATGGAAATTGTGACTGTTAATCTAGATTATGGCTGGCAAAATAGCCCCTGCCCAGTACCTGACCATGCCAGCGTGTAATTTGGGCGGACTTAACCCGTTAAATTTTGCCCACGGGTTAATTTGTGCTTTAGATTTTATATACCTGTCTTAAGCTACAGTGGGTATTCATAAGCCCAATTTGGCTAAAAGGGTAAGCCATAACTTACCAAGTAGCAGCCTTTACATCCATCCATGGCAGTATCTTTTGATCTAGATTATCCAATAATGGGCTTACAGTCAATCCTAAGCAACCAAGACTTAAATCTTAGTTTCACACAATAATAACAGGACTTAAATTTTCCTTCCCTATCTCCGAGTTGGTCATGAATTCTAAGTTCAATGACAATGTAAAATCACTTTTTCACTACAAGCACAAAATAGTTAGAATAATTTCACTAGCACATTGCTTGATGTTTCTTCCTTCAATCAATGTCTTTTCTCACTAAGAGATTCACATTTTCCAGGTCAGAGTGAAGAACGAAAAAGGATGACAAGAAGGAGATACAAGATAGAGTAGAAAGAGGAGAACGAGATCTCATTTGCCGCAACCTAGAACGAGATTTATGCTAACTCAATAATACTAGGCCTAAAGATGCATTGCTAGCCCATAATGTTATGAGTTTAATATTGATTCAGCAATGTCATTGTCCAGCATAAATACACAAAGTAAATTGAAGCACAAAATCTCAAGCTAATAAAAATAAACAGAAGCTTCTCTCTTAATCAAATAAATGGTTTCTGAGAACCTTGAATTCCTAATAAACACAAAGCTGCAATGAAACTCCCACTGGACTTACCAAATTACCATCCTACTGTACTAATTATACTCCTAAGATAGTTTACAAGTGTAAAAGAAACAGGTGCAAAAATTATGGCAAGGATATTCGTACAACTTCACATGACGCTAAATTCTAAGACTGCTCAACTTCCTCTAAGGTTCACTTCAGGATACAGGATGAGTTCCCTAACCATTGAAGAACTTCCGCCTGATGGGATGATACATTTCCGTACCTTTTCCTACTTTTGTTGGATTTAGTGAAACCTTAAATGTTCATGTGCCTAACCCACCCAGTATCAAGTTTACTACTGGAAACAGTTGGGAATATGTTGGTGAAGTTTTCCACAACTAACCTTCTTTGAACTTAGGACAACAGGAAGTATGCGAGGACTAAATCTTGAGCTTCTGTTTTCTCTTGAATCTGTTGGTGAAGGGATATCAGAAAGAACAATGCCGCCATATTTTCTAATAAGACCCTCATATTTCTTTTTCTTTCGATTGGACAATCCTGTTAGCAAGAACTCCATATTCTGGAACACAAGCCTCTTCCCATTCTTATCAAAGAAGTTTCTTTGATACCCTCTCAATTCTTGAGCTCCAGACTCAAAAGATCGATGTGTATGTCTCAATCTTTTGGTATCTCTGCTTATATTACCTACAGATGAAACATCTTTTGAGATAATACCTTATAAACTTAAAACTAAGGTTCAAACAAGGATTCAAATTTTTGCTTACAACTCTTTAGTGCTGCTTGCTGCTTTGGAAGTTTCTTCTCCTTGAAATTATTGGTCTCAGCTTCTGAAAAGTGTACACGTTTTCTTGCAGGAACTCGTAAAGCATTTTGACTTTGACAATTAGACTGCATCTGTTGGGGGTTCTCGCTATTCAAAAATTCCATAGGGCAATCCTGCAGTGCAAACTTTTCTACTCCATGGTCTAATATAGGGGTTGATTTTTTCTCTTTTAGCCCCACAATTGTACTAACAGCATCATTCTCCACAGAATCATTGCGGTTTTTCTTATCTGTGAAATTTGAGAAAAGGTTTGTCATTATTGATGATTTTGGCTTGGTTCCTGGATGGAAAAATCTACCACGAGAACTTTCTTTCACAAACGTGGTCCCAGGGTTAGCAAACATCACACTGTAAGATCTCAGTGAGGTCGCCTGCCGATGACCTGCAGGATACAATCCTCTGGAATAGGTCATTGGAACAGTAGATTCTTCTCCATTATCCAACTCAGCCATTTTTAATGTCCTCAGCTTTTCTTTTTCTGTCACATCCTCTGATGTTTCTCTAGAACCAATTTTAGTGGGCATGCCACCTTCAGTCTGTAGATTTGCAGGGGAGCAAATTATTTCACATGAAATACTACAGGGAACAACAGAGCCAAGAGGATCACTAAGCGATTGACTTGAGCATCTAATGACATCCTGAGGAAGTAGTGTCTCCTTGTCTAATTTGTTGCAAATGACTTCAGAAGGAATGTTCGATTGAGCAACGAGGGTGCTTGCTTTAGCTTGTTTTTCAACAGCTGAGCTCTCATCTGGAGCAACATCAGCAGATTCCGAGAAAAAGCTTGTCTCACCAATGAAAGCTGAGAAAATGTCTTGAACATTTCCATATCCCATTGGAGCACAGGACTCATCTTGCTAGAGTGGGGAAAATTAGAAAAAAAAAATTAATCAAAGTATCAACATGGTCAAAAATATATTATACAAACAGAAAATCGAGCCAAGTTAAGTAAGATTCATTTCATTTAAAAGTAATATGAGAAACAGCATTGATTGTCCATCCATTTCGAGATACTTTTATTCACTCCCCACTATCAGTTGGATTCTGTGTAAATGTGAGCCTGAAAGCCAGTCCTTTGTCGAATGCGACACGCCCACAAGCAGTACATCAGATAAAAGCATAAAAAAAGCAACCTTTAAACAAGCCTAAATCCATGAAATACTTAAAAATACTAGGTCGTTGCAAAAATTGTAAAATTGGTAAAAGAAAATTTTGTATTCAAGTATATGACAGTTAAATTTTTGGTCTTTGCACATTCCTAATTGACTGCTGTTGGAGCTGGAGGAAAATTTGGAGCTTAAGATCAACTGCTCAACCAGTGATACAAAATGCTGTAGGTCCTGGATTAAATACCTCTTTCTGGTATGACTTGTGGCACCCAGATGGGTGCTTAGTTGATGAGTTCCCTGTTTCATTGTTGAAGGATTTTGGAATTTCTGAAAAGGCCACAATTAGTTCCATTATTTGTGGAGAGAGTAGGAATTGGCCTGTTGGAAGAAGATGATCTACTGCATTTTTGAGGAAACCTGAATAGAAGTTCCTATCAAATGGCTTGCTCATTCATTATCTTCTCTATTAGATCAGCTTATCTGGTCCAGCAACCTTCTGCACCACTTTTTTGCTGGTCCAAATTAGTTGGTCTAATAGAGTTCTCCTGAGGTTTTCTTTGTTGCTCTGGTTAGTATATAAAGGAAGGCTTCATACAACATCTAAATGCAAATCATGGGGATTTGTTGATAATGATTCATGCATGTCTTGTAAAGCTGAAGTGGATGCATTGAGCATTTTTTTCTTTCTTTGCCCCTTCTCCTATGAGGTTGGAAAAGAATACTGTCTAGGAACTTACATATCGAGCATTATTAGCTATTCATGGAGCGAGAAACTGCCTTGATGATGTTGTCATTCCACAAGGATTACTGAGGAGGTTGTAAGATTATCTCTGGCTGTATCCTTGCATTGCATATGGAGGTCAAGAAATTTTTTGATCTATGAACAAAATGGTGATAATGTTGCTGAAATAGTGATAAATATCATCACTAACATTGGATGTACTGTTGATAGTTGGAGGAGTATCAAAAACTGTTAGGAGAAGTGGCAATTTAGTGTGGCTTGAGGATTTGTTCACAAAATTTTCAGAAATTCTGTTAGCATGAAACCCATTTAATCTTAGAGGATCTTTAGCTATCTATCTATTTGTTGGTTGTTGTCCAGTTTTGAAGCTTTGCAATCTTCTCTGTCTGTATCTTGTACATGTCCCAAAAAAATTTTAGCTTAATAATTCATGTCTAGTCATTAGTGTATACTAAAAAGTTACAACTCCTCAATAGAAACAATAGACAGATACCAAAATAATCACACAAGAACTAATGTTTGTGCAAATAGATAGCTTAATTTATATAAAAAATCAAACCATAAACAAGGAAAAAGCATATGGCAGGAAAGAGACAAATTTTACTCAACGTAGAAATGACACTCACTCTCCTGTCCTAGTTTAACGATTTAAGCTTTACAAGCTTTTCCATAGAGGCAAAGAAAGTTATGCATCCTTATCATTGCATGTAGAAATGCTCTTTCCATATACCCTAGTACTGATATAACAACAACAACTAAGCCTTTATCCCATTATTTGTCGGCTACATGGATCATATTTCGCCATTAATATGGTCCATGTCATTTGAGTGGCAAAGTTTTTACACCGGCTGCCAACTTGACGTAACCCTCCTCCTTTTACCGGGCTTGGGACCGGCCACTTATAGGGAGGCAAGCTACTTATAAGTAGGCTGAGTTATACCCTAGTACTGATCATGAGTGAAAAATTGAGTAAGTTCATAATTTCTTCAAGATTTGCCCTTTTGTATTGTGATTTTCCATTCCCTTCTCAAGATACACAGAAACTTTTTAGACTGGAGGGCAACATAAAGAAAATATTTTCTCCTTATTTACCTTTGGAAATTCAAGCTGGCAAACTTTTTAAACACGGTGGACTACTTTTGATTATAGGCAGGAAAAGTGCTTATACCTGTTCTACATGTTGGCCAAAGACCAAATGGACAGGATTTAGCCTCACTATGTAATTTCAAATGGAGTATGTAATCCCAATATGTTATTCAGCTTGGGATTCAAACAGGAACATATTTCTTCAGAGTAGACTTGGATGCCCCTGCCCTTTTTTTTTTTTTTTAAAACGCTATATATATATATATATATATGCCAGGCAAAATACGGTGCTGGATGTACCCACGCACCGTTACATAAGTAAATGCAGTAAATTTGGAGTACTACTCCATTACATGATTTCTAATTGAAGTAATACGTGAAAGATAAGAAAAGAACTGCCCACGATGTAGTGCCTTTCTTATCTCCAGTCCAAATGAAGTATCTCAGTAAATGTTTTATCAAGAGTTGGTACAGGTACTTCAAGGATAAACTCAACAGTTGTGGAACATTAGAAGAAAATTTGAAGAAAACTGTCAGCTAAAGTCATTGTTTGGCATCTTCATTTTGCCTCAATGCAGCGAAATTTGGGCAAAACTTCATGGATACTATTGTATCTTAGATCAATCAAACAATTATCACAGACTGGAGGCAAATATGCCTAACAATGTAAAAGACTCATTTAGAACTGATAGCCTAGGCTTGGTGCGAACACATGATGTTTTGGACACCATCTTCTTTAGATCATGTCTTATCACTATTTCAATATTTAATGTTAATCATGTATATCAAACAATTCATTTGCTGAATTGTGTGTAATGTTCTAGGGCTAGCATCCCTCCCCCATGTACGGGGTTTGCTACTAAAAAACAAAAAACAGGTTTGGAGAAGAGGTTCAATCAGACAACATAATTCATTGATCAGCCCAAGATCTGATCTAAGCATTTGTCAATGCGAGGGTATGGAGCATATAAATGGATGTAGGAAGGATGTCTAGGAGAGAATGTACTATACTGTAATAATCACCTTCCAAGTCCAACCACCAAACCAACGGCTTTGAAATCTTCCAGGAACTACATCCCAAATTTTATTATGTTTTTCTGCAAAGAGGAAGAAAGTGATAAGATAAGCAGAAATCATCATTCTTGAGAGGGTGATGAAGAGGCAGAAGGTAGCACAAAGTTCACCAGAAACTTCAGAAGACCTAGCCATGGAAGACTTTACAGGTGCTTCAAACAAATCTTCTTCCCCCACACCATAGTCAACTACCTGCACCAAGAAGCAGCATGTTGTTAGTTCTGACAGAAATTATAAATAAAATATCATTAAAATTTTCAACCCAGAAGTTCAACATGTAATGGATCTTCTACATATTAAATTCAGCTCAAAATTGCATTTCATCTACCTTCAACAAAGCTGAAACTTGAAGATTTTCCTGCGCTGAGTAATGTACTGTAGAATTATTGCAATAATCATTAGGGACTGAACCTAACCACATAGTGGAATAGCATGGACGTTTGTGGTGTGTGTTACCACAAGACATTTCTGATGTAGAATCATCTTTGACTTCCATGCCCTTTTCTAAGCCTTCGTCAACTATTTGTTTTCCATAATCATCAAGAGATTTGCCAATGCCAATTTCATTAAATCCAGTACCTTCATATTCAAAATTTCCTTCAGGTGTACCATTTTCTGAGGCAAGAGTATCTTTAACTTGAGATACATCATGGTCATCACAATGCTGATCACAGGGATCAACAAAAGTTAATCCAACATTCTCATATGCATCTTCCATAGTTAAGTCATCCAAGTCTGAGAGGAAATCAATTTCATCACTGTCCAAAGTTGGACAATAAGAGTTCTGTTTCCAGTTATCCAACCGTGCTTGTTTCAACTGAATTGCAGCTTGGAGTACTGTTGAAGACGGACATGGTTTTGAAGTTAATTCAGACATTATATCATGAATAATCAGAGCTTCGGATGCTGCAATAGATAGTTCTACTGCTTCACTGACATCATCAACTTCAGAACTTCCAACATCTTTTTTGCCGCTCACCAATTCATTTTCATTACAAGATCTAGCATTTGCAGAACAAGGCACTAAGAACGCGCTGTGTCCAACATGGGGTTGGTCATTCTTTCCTTCCAAACCAACTGAAGTTTCAAGAGGTTTCTTCGGCACAGCACAATTTGATGGAAGAGTATGTATTTCAGATGCATCTATCAATGGACTTGGTATGCCCTCAGAGTTGGAATTTGATGATAGATGAAGATGAAAATGAACTACCTGACAATGTCAAGAGACTTCAAATTAATTTATGCTTGGATGCATAACAGATAAAACATCAATCTTAGGACACAGTTGGAAAAAAAGATCATTTTATTCACCCATATGATTAAATGAAATATTACAAATTTGAGTTATATTCCTATTTTTCAAAACAAGCTTATTCCTTGATGAAGGATAATACAAAGAACAAGCAATAAGAAAGGTAGTAGGAAGAGATGAAGTAAAATTTATCCATTGTCAAAAAATTGTGAAATGAGTCAAAGAATACAAAGTTTGCAAGTTTTCCTTTTTGTCCTAAAGGACCGTCCCAACATCCTGCCTACCGAGGGGAAATACCTCCCCTGAGTAGAAATGTCAACTTTTCATTATTCTAGACATTGTTTTCTCTGTTTCATAAGACTAGCTACATGTTGCTTGGACTAAATTTATTTGCCACTCAATCAGCATAATTTTTTTTTTACTTCATCAAGCTTCTTAAACTCAACGCTGCGGATGAGTATAATTTAATTGGATAACAAGCTGACCCCAGGAGAAAAAAGAAAATTAGATCAGTAGCAAATTTTCTTATCTCCACTTTGTTTCTTCAATGAGATGTCAAAATATCAGATATTTTGGCGTTTCAATAATTAATTGCAATTTGCATAACTGATTAATTTAATCTGTAACTCTGTTTAAAAGTTGTAGTAATGTCTATGAATACAACAATGGTATGACCAAAATCTGAAAATCTATCTCAATGAAAAGGTACGCACCCATTCCACTAAAACAGCACAGCCCAGTCATATGAACACAGAAATGAATAAGTCATCAAATTTGCATTAAGAAAAATTTTTCAACAAAAATACCAAACTAGTAAAACAGAATGCAAAGGTGTAGAATAAGACTCAAGATTATGAGCAAACGTCACAGCCAAAGCAAGCATAGTAAAAGGGCTTGTAAATTTTATTTAAAATACAAGTTGCAACATTTTGCATGTCCTACTGCTACAGAGAGATGGGTCATGTAAGAAACTGGGACATTTAGATAATCTTATCTCTGGTTGTTCAGAAGTATGATCATTTGCATCCTCTAAAACTTAGTTAAGCTGGGTGTAAGAATCCAACAATCATTTAGACCAAATGTCATTTGCCATCATTTTGTGGGCAAGTATGCTTATACAAACAGGTTTCAACATAATTGCCACAGATACTTACAATAACTGAATGTGGTGCAGCAAAATATTACAATATTATGTAGTTATTAGTATAAGTAACTAAAGAAGCTCCAAAACAAAAACAAATTGTGTTCTTCTAAGATTCTTGAAAAAAAAAAATGCTTGTTTGTTTACCTGAAGCCTGTAACTCATAATATCATATGTAACCTAGCTCTCAAAAATGAAACCTAAAGTTCCTCAATTAGCCTCACATTAAAACAAATTAAAACCACAAATAGAACACAAGAAGGTGGAAAACTGACTAAATTTCAAAATCGATGCTATGTTCTGCAGTTTATTCAAGCTCTAATACACTCAAGCAAGCCTTGAAAATTTGAAGAAGTGACTAAATAAATCTCAAAACTGAATACCTCAAATCAGTGAGAGCAGAGCCCTAGCTTTAGTTTCATTGTTCATATGCTCTAATCGCTCTTGCATTGCAACCATCTCTTTAAGACCTTCCTCACATGTATGTATGTGTATAGCATAGAGGTAAGAAAAAAGGCTAACATTCAGTTATCATAGCTCAACATTATCTAGATATTAACTAATGTACTCCCTAGTGCTAGGCTACTACAATATCATCTAAAATTTAAAAAAAAAAATAGTGAGTACCACACTTCATCATCCTTCTTCTAAGACACCAAGTGATATTAAAGTTTCACATGAAGACCTAGTTTCCAATAAATGTGGTTTAGAAAGAAAAAATCTCTCCCAAGTAGCTGAATCCAGTTATATGAGGCAAAAAATTTAAACTCCTAGATAACCAGAAAAAAGTTACATAACCGAAAAAAATCCAGATGAACTGAAAAAACATAAGAAACTGACAGAAATATTGAACTAATCTGATTCATGAATTACTATATCAAAATTGGTATTAAATTCCCTGATTTTACTCAATGCCACATCCAACAAGAAAGACTTAGTCGATAAAGAACAGAAAGAGTCTGAAAATGAAGACAGACTTATCTGAGAAGACTCTCTTAATTAGAAAACAGCTCCTGTATCGATAAATGAGAAGAACAACTTACATTATCAGATGGCGCAAAGCTAAAAGGTGCATTTTCATCACTGGATAACAGCAAATGGCAACTTTGATAGCCACCTTCATCCCTTAATGAATTATTGGTTGTGTTCTCCTTGCCAATCTCTTGCCTTAAGAATTGCAGTTCCTAAAAAATTGCAACAAATAATAATGCATTAATATAAATTTGTACTTTCACGATGAGTGGTCCATTTTCACGTTTTCTTATTTTCTTTTTGAAGCAAGCAAGGGGAAGGAGATAACTTGTCCAGTGGTTACCTACAGGGTTAAAGGCAGTGACTTTTGGAGTGGATAAAGATGTAGAAAAGAAGAAAAATATTAGGCACATGTAAATTATATTTACTTGCATCTATTCGATTTCTTCCAATAATAAGCAATTAGTAGTTAGCAACTGCCAGCTGGGAATAATATCAAGTTTATTCTACTCCAACTCAGAAATACATATGTCAATATTTACAAAAGTATATGCCTAATCTACCAAGCTAATCAATTCCTAACATCAATCAATCAAAGAAGAATATATATCCTTACAATCAAGGAAGAATATATATGTTACAATCAATTCCAAATATAGTAAGAATATTCCTACAATAAAGTAAGATTATTTACATACTATATTTACAATAATATATTTCCTACCTACACCTCCACTCAAAGAACATTTCACAAAACCTTGAAGGGAAAACTTCAAGTTTGCAGAAAATGCTCTTGAGCAGCCAATAACTGACAGTGCCTTACTTTAGCTACAGAGAAAAACCAGTGCATCAAGCTCCTATTTCACAGTATTTGGATATAGATCTAAATGATCAAGTTGGTGGCACAAAACAAAACTGGAACTCCCAAGTTTGTTCCTCTACCAAAATAATCAATTTTGTACTCCTAAAACCCCAACACATTATAATTCTTCATATTCATTTACCTCATAAGGTACAATACATAGTACAAAAATGCTAGTAACAGTGCCACAATAAACTTATTTTCTGCCTATTTCTCAGCCAAAAACATAAAAGAAAGATAATCATGTAGCACGCATGTTCCTAATCACAAATTCTTTCTACTTTCAACTCCAATAATGTTGACCAAGACAATATTTCTCTCAAAATTTTGCTACTCATAGTTTTCTTGCCTATGAAATTTTCTAAAGCCCCATCCTTTAAGTGCATGAAGCCATTCATAATCCACTTTGAAACACACACTACCTTAATCAAACTGAATCAATAATCACTCCGCAAAACAACATAACAAAAAATGAAAAGGAAAAAAAACTACACCTTAACACGTTGCTCAAAAGGGGCTTCTCCTCTCGTGATACCCTCATCAACGGGTGCCACATTCTGTTGTTGAAGCCAAATAGGAAGCCAAGCCGATTCCTACACAAATATAAAAATTTTAACAAAATCTTCATCAAAGTTTCATTTTCTGTTTCTTTATCAAACCTATTAATCATTCACTTTTTCTCTTTAATTGCTTCTAACAATTTAACTACCCTTAGTCAAAACTTAAAACAGGGGAACAGATGATCCCAAATGAGACAACAGCAGAACCAAAAACACAAAATCTATGGTTGAATAGTGTGCTTAACCGGTGATACTTGCTAATAATAGTAATGCATCAGTAAAATCAAAAAGAAAATCATTGAAGTTGAGAATTCATCTGAATATCTATACTGTTCTAGTTGTATTAGAAAAATAAAATAAAATCAAAATACAGAATCAAAGAAAACTGAGAATTCAAGTGTATTTATCTTTTTGTTTACCTCGGAGAATTGAGGAGGATGAAACCCTAGTAAGCTAGCCATGGAAGCCTATGCAGCATAAAAGAGTCTTGAGCATTCTGAAATTGCGCCAACCATTCGCGCCAAATAACATCTATTGAATACTTGGATTGGAGCGATATTTTTCCTTTTTTTTTTTAGTTTTTAGAATTTTGCCTATTTTAATATTAGCGTAAATTATACCAATCATCCTTAATTTAGGACTTAATTTTGAATTTGTCCCTTAACTTCAAAATATTCTATTTTAGTTCCTAATCTTGCATTTTAAGTATTAAATAGTCCTCCGTTTGTTTTTCGTCCATGTGTAAACTTACGCCTCTCATGTGCGTGACACATGACAAATCAAATGGCAAGATGAACCAATTTCACTTATCATTTATTTATTTCATGCTTATTGTTCCTTAATTTCATCTTTTTGTCATGTGTCACACACGTGAGAGACGTAATTTGTCTACATATGGACAGAAAACAGAGCGAGGACGATTTAAAACTCAAAATGAAATATGAAAAACTAAAATTGAATGTTTTGAAATTGATGGACAAATTCAAAATCAACAGCTAAGTTAAGGGACAATTAGCATAGTTTACCTTAATATTAATTAAAAAAATTCCCTTATAATTTGATAAATATTTAAATTACTTCTCTTTTACAAATCTACAATTTATTTCATTTTATTTTCGAATATTTTAAAAAATAAACAAAAAACCAATGGTCTTGACAAAAGTTTACTTCAGAACGACAACAAAGAGTACCACTTGGGGATTTAATTGATAAGGCGTCACAAAATAAATATATTAAATTAATAAATTTTTGTGTACTTTGGAAGAGTTTGTATTAAAGGAGCGTCTTATTCTTTTATTATTAAATGGGGCGTAACTTTAATGTATTTATTATTAAGAGCGCCAAAATAAGTTTATTATGTTATATACTTAATAAAACTCTTTAGTACCCTTCTTATCAATTATTAGAGAGATTATGCTCAAATACCTAACTTTCTATATTTTACTATCCAGTCTTTTTTTTTAATGATTTCTTGTGGATAAAATTTGATAGTAATTTAGCTCATTATCAAACTATCTTAAATAATAAAATATATTTATCATCAAACTCTTTTAATTGTTAAGATTTTTTGTAATGTCTTAAATACAAAATATACTCATTGTCAAAAGTCTTTCAAAACGTAAATTTTTCTTGTCATGAATATATTTATTATTAAATTATCTTAAATCATAAATATTTTTTCCATGAATATATTAAAATTAAAAAAATGATTAAATAACACAACACCGCTCGAGAAATACAACAACTTTAAAATTAAAAATTACTAATAAATAATTATACGTGCTTACGTGTTTATCAAATAATTATATCAATAGAGGTAGGCTCATTGAAAATATACCAAAAAACTTAAAATTCATTATGATTTGTAATATTAGTTTGACAAATTCTTATGTATTTTTTAAAATTTAATTTTACAATATAACATAGTTTAATAATAGTTAAAATTAACATAAAAGTTTGTGGATAATAATTAAGTAAAATTAATATTAAAATTTATTGATAACACTTATGAAACAGTAAATGATAAAAATTTAAAATAGTTTAGAATTAGATTAATGTGTTTCAGTAATAAAAGAATAAAGGAAGTAATTTAGTATGAAAATTTATTGATAACAGTTATAAAACAGTAAATGATGTAGAGTTTTAAGACAATTAATGACTAGATCGATATATTTTAGTAATAAAATGATAAAGAAAATAAGTGTTTTGATCATGATGAGTTGTTTAATTGATGAAAAGGATAATAAAGTCATTGGTTAATTATTTAAACTAATATAGATATTTTAATGCCCTTAATAATAAATATATTAAAGTTGTGCCCCATTTAATAATAAAAGCATGAGACTCGCTCTTAATACAAATTCTCCCTACTTTTAAACCAAACTAAAAGGAAATAACTCAAAGGTGTCTAAGTAGGGGGTTAATATGAAAATCTCTCAAATTATAGGATTTTTTTATAATTTATCATAGTAATTAAGATAAAATACAATTAACTTTCTTAAACTATTATTTTATCTTGCATTGACCTCTTATAATTTTAATTATAAAACTTATTCTTAACCTTTTTAATTTGAAATAAATGAAATAATCAAATGAAGAAATAGATCCCAGTGTTATATCAGATTGCATAAAAATTAGTTTTTAAATAAAAAATAAATTTATTACTTTATTTAACTATTTCATAAGAAATGACTAAATAAATATTTATTTATCTCCAATTGAAAAGTCGAGTAAGTTAGGTGTGTATTTTACCAAAATAATGTGATTTTTAACATATATATATATATATACACACATAATTGTTGTTGTTTTTATTTTGCTTCCAAATATACATAAATTATGATTGTCAATCTTGACTTTAAAGTTAATATGAAACCAGGTCTATCTTGTTGGTGTTCAACAATGAAAGAGTTCGTGTTAATCATTCGAAATATTGGTGATCAATCATATGTGTGGAGGTTTGGAATTATATTGAAAACAAGGTTCTTAAAAGTTTCATTGAGGTTCGGAATTTCATGAAAATTAAAGTGTCGTTATCATGAAAATTGCACAATTGAGGACTTATGCCATTATGCCATGTTTTTGTATTTTGGGATTTGAACATATGGCCAAAATTCCTTGCATAGAAAGCCATGTGAATAGTTTAGGAGAGTTTCTAAAAGGGTTAAATGGAATTCACCCCTTCAACTTGTATATGGGGTGCAGTTTGACTCCTCAATGAAATAAATAAGCAATTTACCTAATTCATTTAAATTAACTAAATATAAAATTAATACAATATAATTTTTTTAATATAATGTCATAAATGCCCTTTTTAGTAGTAATTGATTTTCTTTGTTATCATTTAGAATTCCATTAAATATTTGTATAATTCTAAATATTTTGAAAATTTTCTTTTAACAAGTTCTTTAAAAGATTCTACACATAGTTATACATGATTTTTTTTGTAATATTTACCAATATGAGATATTTGACAATAATGAAAAATTTTGACTAAGTGAATACGGGGGTTTTGCTCTCGTTTATATTTCATAATAATTAATTGTAAGTTTTTTCAATTATTATTATTGGGAACAAGGTGTTTTCAAACCTATAAATTCTAAAATATATAAACAAAAAATTATCCTTCTACTAAATGATTTATATGGTGAAATAGTTTGCTAAAAAAAATTCTACACTTGATCAACATCATTTATATAGAATATAGAAAACATATGTTCATGAAATTTGTGAATGTATAAATAAAAGTTAAATAACTGCAATTCCAAACATAGCAAAAATATTTTCACACTTGTTTTTTTTATAAATAAAAGATGAAAATTTCAAAAATAGTAAAAGAACTCATCACACTATTTTATATTTTTAATAAATAAAATATTAAAAGAATAACATGTTTAGAATTTTTTTAAGAAGTTGCTAAAAGAAAATTCTTGTAAGATTTAAAATTATACTAATGTTTAATGCAATTCTAAATGATAACAAAGAAAATCAATTACTGCTAAAATGGGTATGTATGACACTATACTAAAGAATTATATTATATTAATTTTATAGTTAGTTAATTTAAATCAAAGGGAGTAAACTAATTATTTATTTCATTGAGTGGGTAAACGGCACTTCATATACAAGTTGAGGATGGTAAACTGCATTTAACCCTTTCTAAAATCATTCAAGTTAGTTATGAAACTTCTAAAGTTAGATAGTGTTAGTTAAAGTTGATTCAAATTACGAAGTTTTCTAATATTATAGACTTGCTAGTTGTTAGAATTCCTTAAGGATTAGAAAGTTCTTTTATCTTTTTAGTAGGGATGTAAACGTGTTTGTTAGCCTATATAAGGCCCCAAATTTGTGCAAAATATGAAAACAATGATGAATTAAAGAGCCTTTAAGATGTTGCTTTAAAATTTTTAATTTTGGGAGTGAACCTGTTGAATTCCCATAAGACTTTTATTTATTTATTTTTATCAAAAGCAATATTTCATTGATAATAATACTTACATCATAGTCAAAATTGCCTTAAAATACAATTAAGCTAACTAGCAATGTATCAAATGTGGCCTAAACCAAATGAAAATTTTAGATCCATAATTATGGAATTCTCAAATCAAACAATACTTTCAAAATAGTAATTAACAGAAATTGAAATAAACATCTTGTTCCTAAAAACTTTAAGCTAAAACTGAGAGAAATTTTATCCCTTTTCTAGTAGCTTTTAATTAAAACTGAACAAGATTTTTTACTTCTCCTTCTTAAATGTTGGTTAACTTCAACACTCTTTTTTTTTTATTTATATGGGAAGGCTTCTTCCTCTCTTTTTTTCCCCTAAAACAAAAATACTAAAACTAAAATCTATAATCACAAAAATATTAGAAATCCAAAAACAATAATCACAAAAAACCAGAAAAAAAAAACACAACTTCTCTATATTACCCGTATCTTTCACCTAAAAGCCAAAACAAAATTGACTTTTCGACCAACTTTATTGCTTTCGCCGCCCTCTTTATCAAAGCAAGTGGGTATAAGATGGCAAAGACCTAAAAATATGGAGAACACAAAATATGATCTACAAAAATATGGTGTTCATGAAGTAATAATGTCGTGTCCGTCCATTCTTCCACTCTGCCGTAAACACATTTTCCTCCATCATGACATGAATTTGGGGAAGTTCGCGGGATCTAAGACCATAGATCATTAATCACTATAGTTGATGTAACTAATCCATCCATTGATGAGGAAGAAAAAGAACATTGTTGCTAAGCTCCTCAACAACAAACATGTCTTCCTCTTCAGTTTTGAATAGACTCATCCAGAAGATGAGGGCTCTTTGTTAACCAACCATCAATGAATATATCTATCTAGAGTTTTAGGTGTAGGTGTTTCTAATTTTTTTTTTAATAAAACCTCCAAAATGGAGACATTTCTCTCACAAGAAGAATAAACACTCCTATGAGAGGGAAACCCAACACTCCTACGAGGGGGAGACCGGACAAAAAACTACTTCTAATAAAATAAAAGCGGGCTGTTGAGATGTTGGGGAGGAGGCGACAACGCCCCCTTTCTATTTTTCTAGAAAGAGAGTTTTTTCACAGAGGAAAGAGAGGATTTCTCTCTATTGATTTGCTTGCTTGATGTATTAGAATCATATAAGCCGTTAGAGTAACATTTAAGGATTAGTTGTAAGTTCATGAGTACAAGAACAAGTCAAGAAATTGATGACGGAGTTTTAGCTCGGGTAAAGAGTCTCACAAACACATCAAATAACATATAGAGTAGTGATTTGCAGAGTGACAAAATGAGATATGGCATATATGAAAAGATAAAACTACAAATCACAACACTTAAATTGTGTGATAAAATAAGGGATGATTTTGTTTTTTCATGTAAGTCATATCATTTACTTTGTATTTTCACTCGTCTTATCATTACCATATTCATCACTCGTCTAAAGTGTATCAATCTACCATCATTTCATAGCAAGAAGAAGTATAGGGGTTGATCCCAAAATGAGGGGATTCGTCTAATGATTTAGTGAAAGTGTGTTTAGTAGTAATAACAAGACAAACAAGAAAGATAACTACGATAAAAGAGACTAAACTGAGCTAACAACCAACTACAAATGTAAAGAAACAAAAGACTAACACATCTTGAATTGAAGAAATAATTAATCAAGTGTACCCTTAGATGGATGATTTTCCCTAGTATGTGTGCCTTGTGTTATTCATCCTATGGATTGACTACAATTAAAGGTAAATTAGATAGAAATGGTAGGTTTAATTACCTATCATACCATTGCTCTCTGACCCTAGACCAACCATCCCTTTGGGTGAGGGGAATAGCTAATCTAAGTTAATACCAATCGAAACTAATTTTTCCCCAATTTTGAAACTGACCTTTCTTAGCGTGTGAGATGTTGATTTCCTAGAAGTATCTTAGAACAAGTTTTGCAGGTACAAGTCCAACCAACCCAAAAGCAGAATTATTCCTGAAGATAAAAAAAACAAGCAAACAAACAAAGCAAAGCAAAGAAAACCATTTGATACAGAAGAAGACAAAGTATAATTTAGATCTTGGAGTTACAATTTGAGTATTCTATACCGTTAGCTATCACGTAATTGCTTCATATACTAGTCTACTTACAAAACTATGTCAACTTAAACAAATACAGATTCGCTCAGGCCACCACAAAATAGTTTTATTTCATCAAACGCTGCATACTACATACAAAACTATGTGAACTTAAATAAATATATAGTTCGCGGAAGGTCACCACAAAATAGTGTTATTTCATCAAAGCCTGGAATCGCCACCTACACATGGTTGCAAGCAAGAAAAAAGACGTATACTTGTAATTTGAATCGTCATGTCAGCGGTATAAGTCATCTGGTAGGCTCGAGGACCCTAGAATAAGCCAAATTCCCACAAAAAGTATCTGATCAGTATATCTTCAAAAATGGCTGCCAAACAAAATAAAAGAATATCAGCATAAATGTATATGGGAAAAGTATGCATATTTACGAACTAGTTCACATTTGCCACACAACCCTAAATCACATTTTGATCCGTAAATCAAGAACCAAAAGTCACAAATCATGTCTGTGAGACCCAAAAGGAAAAGACGAACACAAGAAAACAAGTGAAGGATTAAACGCATTCCAGATTGATGATCATGGCCTCGATCTCATAATGATTTGAACAGCCAATCAAGAGACATGAACTGACAGCTATGCTTCCACATAGTGCACTTCCCCCTTCAAATCAAAGATGAATGTTTCACTGTCCATGAGGATTTCAATGCACGCAAGGAAAACCATTATATTCGGATTGCTTCTTGTTATGCGGTTTTCTTTACTCTAATGTGTAAATTACCCTTTAGGATGATTTATTCTTTGGTTGGAAAAAATTAATTCATGAAAGTAACAAATACTGGAGTTCAATACTAGATATTTTCTGGTTTTACCATTGAAAAATTAACCTAGGCTTTGTATTCTTCAAGATGCATCCACTTGGTAGATGACCACTTGTTACCTCTGATCACAGGGCAACCACCTGCGAGAAAGTTAAATACAAATGAATTTTCTCTAGTCTTGCACTTTGCTTCAGTAAATCTTAAAAATTACAGTCTGTAGGATGCCAAACATTTTTCAAATTTCAATAGACACAAACAATAAACAGACATCTTTTCCACTTAAACATTTGACATGATAGTATATAACATCTTAAGGCTTCTTTTTTGAATTTGAGTGGTGTCTTATACCTTCTCTTCAGCTAAGAGGTACGTGGGAAAAGAGGAGGGATTGGGAGGTTGAAGGACATTCTTACCATGCAAACTTGATGGATCTAGAGTAGCATCAGGCCTCATACTCCAGAAAAGTAGTGCATCACCCATTTTTGGTTTCACAGAAAGCCCCCTTTTTGCGCATTCTGACAGCTCATTCCATCCTGGAACGGAGCTAAAATTTCCCTTAGAAGCAGGAAAAACTGTATCTCCACCTTCTTCAACATCTGATCTGCATATGTAATAGGAAAAATAAAACAGAAAATATATAAGAACTTCAAAAGTTAAAATTGAATGTATATGGCACAAAGTTTTAACAGCCATAATTGGATTCAATTAGTAAACAAAACTATACAACTCACAGGTACATCAAAACAGTAGCAATACGTTGGCCCCCATTTTTAGTGTTGATATCATCAAGGAAGTAATCAAAATGAGGCTCATACTTCTGCCCAACTTCATAGTGGAGAATCTGAAGACCTTCTCCATGTTCTGGAAAGTCATTCTGAGTCAGTTAGAAACAAGTACAGTAGGGCATGAGCCAGAAGCTTTATCCAGAAGAATACAAATTCCGAAGTAGCATACATATGAGGTATATCATTCAGGAAAACCTGAAGGAAATGATGATATTTCTATATAAGGTTTCTCATACTTTTCCTAAAGAAATAGGATTCATTCATTAATTATAAGGCCGGCAATGACATCATATAGAACCATTTGTATGATATTCTCAGCATAACTACAAATATTGGTTTAATAAAATGCAGCACAATTGCAGTCATTACACAGGCGTGTAGTAGACCAGTGCTTTTTCTAATGGTAGACAGTAATAGCTTAGGTTGAGCTACACAAGATTATAGGCGGATAAATACACTGCTGATGCAGAACATAATGGACACATTTTCAAAAAACTGCTGAAAAAATATCATAACCTACTCTATTAACTCCATTAAATTGGGAGTAAAAGTTCATTAGATTCAGGAATTTGCCATGTATAGGAAAAGCAACAAAAAACATTAGACAAAGTGACACATAGGGAAAGAATAGAAACAAAGAATAATAGAGATGACACTTTCTCAAAGAAGATAGAAAACGAATTAAGTTTATTTTCATATCTCATGAACTGTTTATCCAGTTTGCTCTTCCTTTTCCCCTCCTTTTTCTTCAGAACTACTGCAACATTCCGTTGCTATCCAACTCTACATTCCACAAGAAGCAGAAGGAAGATTTCAGCACTATTCTTAATCATATCAGATTTCCATTGTTAGCATGAACTGCTGATATCCACAGAAAAGATTTGGAGATGTCTACATCTCATAAGATCTGTAGAAGACAAAATGAACCCCCAACACTAAATGTTCTCTCAAAACTTAATTATGAAAGCTATCTTCGAGCAATCAGGAATATGAGCTGGAATAAAAAAAAATTCATTTTTTCAACTTCTGTTTCCCTTGTTTTAAAGAATACTACTACTTTCAGATAAGTGACATTGAGAAGTTTTAATGAAACAGAACTCATGAAGAAATCTAGATGATTATCATCTGTTACTAGAAATCAGAAACTTTAGGCAACTACACAGTTGAAGTATGCACTGAACCACTGATAATCACAAAAAGATATGTTAGGACAAGTATGAATGAGTGTGATTTCACCATACCACCACGTTCACACATTATATACACCATGTCTCTATACACTTATACAGTATGAGAGCTTTGTGTAATAATTACATCTAAGATCCAGAAATTGATAGCTTTGTGTATTAATTACATCTAAGATGCAGAAGTTGAAACTTCATGTACCTACTATCATCCAAAACAAAATTTTCATAAAAGAGCAAAAGGAGAAGGAGATCTTTTGCAATATAGCTGCAAGCTATTCTGCAATTGACACAAGTTTTGTATGAATGGCTGTTTAATTCGCATACCTACAGGAATGAAGGAGTAGTCCGCTATCCGTTTCTCAATGTCTCTGATAACTTTATCTCTTCCCCTCCTCAAGAACATTCCAGAACTTGTACGAACCCTGTAATAAGAAATGATTCCCTCAAATACCATAATGAGATTATTAGAGAAGGGGAACCTAGGACGGACGAATGAAAAGTTCATATTAGATATTCACTGACATTAAAATGCAACCATGGTGGATTGACAACACAAACCTGCTATCTTTACTCTTACCAGTTTTGCTATCTACAACTGTCGATTTGACCATGTGAGGCCTGGCAAGATTTATAAGATACTCGCATTCTTCCTTTGACTGTCAAATTGTAAAGATATTTCGCAGTTAAAGCACACATTCGCTTCTTGATCTCATGATTACTCACAATGATCTAAGATCAAATGCAAAATGCCAACAAAAAATAGCAAGCAACTAAAAGAAATGCCGTTTTCTTAGGAAGCATTCTAAACATGTCAATCAACCTCTACAAGTTATGGTTTTTCAGTATGTCATGAAATACAAAGGGCAAGTAAATGAAAATGAATTCAAGTTTTCTTCCGCTCAAGGCATTACATTCAACACTCAAGAAACAAGATTTATACAAATAAAATTAAATTATCCTTTGATTTGACAATTTGAAGGTCTCTTTATACAAACCAATCCTAATTAGAATTCTTCCATATTCTAGAATCACAAAAATAAACACAAGTCCTGAAAATAATTATAATTCTCCTTTGCATAATTTATCTTGAGAAACATTTATTTTCAACAAAAACCCAATTATATTTTTATTTTACGAAATGAACTCTGAATATAAACCAACCCTAATCCTTTTCCCTTCCTACAATCTTTATCATCGCCAGCATTCATTTTGGGGGGAAAAAAGAAAAAAAAAACTTTATTTAGAAAATGAACTCAATATACAAACCATTCCTAGTAAAAAAACATGTCATTTTCTGCAATTATTAAACACTGGAAGCCTAAATTTAATGATAGTTGTCCTTCAAAAACCTGTTCATTCTAAGCCATTCCAATATTGAAGTAACCTTATCCTCCAATCTTTTGGTTTTCAAAAACGAAGTGTATGCAAATCAATCCTAATCAAAATTCTATCTTTTTGTACCATTACAGAAAATGACATAACTCATAGCCATCCCTCCTGCAGTTGTGTAGGTTGAGCTTGAGCAACATTCCGTATAAAAAAATAATTAAAAAAAAGCAAAAAAAAAAACATATATAATCTTTTGATCTACAAGCTGAACTTTGCGTTCAAACGGATTCAAAATCAGTCTCTTTCTACAAGTAAGGACACACAAACCCCTTATAAAATAAAAACTATCCTTTCTTCAATTCTTTTATATTATAAAACATTGAGTTTTCGAAAAGACGGTCTCTACAAACAATCAATCCTAATAAAATTCTTCCTTTTCCTCATACAGTTAGCATCCAAAATTCTAAGCCAAATTGTTATAATCATTCTTCCTATCTCCTATTGCCGATAATCAAAATTACCAAAAAAAAAAAAAAACAAAAAAACAAAAAAAAGAAAGAGAGAATTTTAGGCCTCAAAAAATGAACTCAAAAATTTGTCCAAAATAAAAAGAAAACAGAGAAGCATTACCAAGAAATTGTGATAAAGAAAAGCCCTAGGCTCCCAAGAAAGCACCTCAGTCCATTGCTCATCTCTTTTCCCCAATCCTTCTTCTCTCTCACCGCTGAATATTTCACCATTCAAAAAAAAAAAAAAAAACGCAAAAATAACACATCATAAAACGAACTAAAAATGTTCAACGAATTATTATTAGTTTCAAATTGAAAACAAACCCAAAAAAAAAAAAAATACATGTCGAGAGCCACGCGCTTGAACTTCACAGATTCTTTGAACGGGGAGGGTTGGTCGTCGGAGGCAACGGGGAGAGAAAGAATGCCAAGAGCCAAAAGCATTAAAAGAACAATTGTTAACATCAGAAGCATTGATAGAACCAACGCCACCATCGACGCCGTTCTCTTCCCTTGATGCTGCCGACTAACCTTACCTTTCGCCATTTTTAAACTTTTTTTTTAGTGTTACACGAGCTTCTTCAAGCCGTAGCCTAACCACAATTGTGAGATCGCCAAAAAATAATAGTTGAATGATTGAATCGATGGAATGTTAGTATAATGGATTTTAGAATGAAATTTTTAGAAATGAAAGTAATTCCAAATTTGAAAAAAAAATTGGTAACTCCACTCTGTATCATTAATAGACGGCCAAATTTGGAAAAAATAATAATAAAAAAAAAGACATTCTAAGGTTTCTAAAATTTTTTAAGTTTTTTCTATATAAAATATACACTAACTTTTTATATTTTATATCGTTTCAATACTTGCATAATGCATAAGAATTTCACTTTAACTTATAAAATATAAAAAATTAATGTATTAGTGTATAAAATATCAAATATTAGCGAATAACATATAAAAAAATTAGTGTATTAGCGTATATAATATAATTCACGTCTCATATATGAGCCAGTCTCACAAGAGTTTTTGCATTTTTAAATTGACTCCTTTAAATTAAAAAGTTTAAAGTCATTTTATTAAAACCAAAATTAAAATCATGTCTTAGACTTAAATCACATATGTGAGTTAGTTCTTAATAATTATAAATTTGATTTTACTAATAAAAATAATAAAGACAAAATCAAGATTGAAAAAATGTGATAGATTCACCCACATTTATGGCATAATAAGTGTTAATTTAATTTTGATAATAGCCATAATAGAGACATAGTATAATTTTAAATCTAATAATGAAGGAGCTATGAATAAATTTATCATATAGGTGGCGTTCTGTTATTATTACGGTAAAATATTAAAAGAGGTGCGCATTAAATGATTGGTGTCTTAAAAAAAATTTATGAGAATCATCCTAATGAACATTACAATGTAAATTAAAACTCTACATTTTACTTCTATGTAATTGATTTTCTTTTGAAATATCACAATGATATGAACTTAAAATATTTTTTATATTAATCTCGTGTTACATTACTCTATGTTATACTTTTTAAAATTTTATCACATGGTCAAGTCAATTAATACTAATAATGGACTATTTAAATTAATTTATGAGAAATTTAACAAAAACCTCTTTTACATATCACATTATAATTTTGTTGTCCTTCATATGGGAAAAATAAAAAATGAGTAATATTTTTTATCCCCACCTAAGAAAAGTATAAAAAAGAGTAAAAAAAAGTCTCTCACATTTAATATTTATATTATTTTGATTTTTTGTCAAACTTCTAACAAACTTCCATGTTTATTAATCACCAAAACAATAGGCGACTTGTTTTTTTAAGTTAAGAAAGGAAAATTTGTTATTTCGGCTACCAAATGTTAAGGAATTTTTTATGTAATGGACTAATTCTGCGTTTTTTTGTTCGGGATAGTTTGGTCAGACTAAAATTGTCGATTCTATGACTTTTTGTTTTAAATATATAACTACAGTTTGCCAGAATCGTCAAACTTGAAATGTTCCCAAAACAATGGGCAGCATGCACCCGGATTAGAGGGGATTAATAAGTATTGGTTAAGATTTATAAAAGTCAAACGCACCCCATTTGCTATGTTTGATTTTCTGTATATGTCCTAGATCTTCTACTCAAAGGCTATTTTAGTGTCTAACTAAACTTTATCTTTATCTAACTTGTGAATTTAATACCTTTATTTTTGCCCCTCCCAAATTATTTTTACGCAAAAACTCCCATGAGCCGTGGCAGATTAGGATTTGGAGGGTGAAATTGTATACTATTAGTAATAAAAACAAAATTTAAATTTTGGAGGGGGCAACATTCAAATTTTTTTGAAGGACTTAATTGAAAATTTAAAATTTTTCATATGCATAAAACAAATTTTTTAAATCCTGGGGGGTGACTGCACCCCTATGGAGAGACCGGATCTCCTGTCCAACTTAACCCTGTCTTATTCCGTCTAGTGTTCAAAACGACGTAGTTTCACTAAAAGTAAGGACTAAAAAGTAAAATAACTTTATGATTATTAGACCCTAACCAAGATATGAGTTAACCCTACGATATAGTTTTAATGTTAGATATGATAAGACAGGATAATCTTGAACAGAAAATCCCATCTCACCTATGGCACTCCCCGGTCATCCGCCACTGCCTATAAGACCCTCGCATATATGCGACGGTGATATACAAATTGTTGCATTTGATACACGAATTTTTTTACACTTGATACGCAAATTTTTTTTATGCCCTAATATGATATACTTAATATGGTAGTCTTTTATACGTTATACGCTAATACTCTATTTTTTTTATACATTATACGCTAATTTTTTTATGCTAATACGCTAATTTTTTTAATTTATACATTAATTTTTGATACTTTATACGCTAATTTTTATACATTATATGCTAAAGTTAAATTTGATACGCTAATATGCTAATTTTTTATGCTTTATGAGCTTATTTTTTATACTCTATACATTATTTTTGATACCTTACACGCCAAAGTGAAATTTGATATGTTGATTTTTTTTATACGCTGATGTTTTGATGTTTGAATTTAGGGTAAATTATTTCAACCGTCCCTCAACTTTGGGTCTTATTTCGTTTTTATCCCTAATCTTTAAAACGTTCTATTTTCATCCCTCATGTTACATTTGTAGTTTTCAATGGTCCTACGTGTACTTTTCATGTTAGAAAAATTCAATTCCGATGACTATTTAATATGCATATGTTTATTTCTATCAATTTGTATGCACTTCTATTTGTTAAATATGTGTTAAATATTTATTTAAGTTAAATTTTAAGTGGAAAAAATAGATAAAGAATGATTTTAAATCAAATTGTAACACCAAAGACGAAAATAGAACATTTTAAAGATTATGAAAAAAAATAAAATGAATCCCAAAGTTGAGGGACGATTGAAGTAATTTACCATTGAATTTATATAAGAGTTATTTTACAAAGACTTGCCAAGACAAGGAAGAGGGGGATGGGGGGGGAGGGGATCAAGCACACTTGGAGAGCGCAGTACTGTGTTCGGGAAGGATGAATCGCTCCCGAAAAGGAATCTATTGATTCTCTCCTAATTGGCTGGGCCGTAGGTACGATGATTTACTTCAAGTCTAGGATGACCCAGTTGCGCCAGGGAAAAGAATAGAAGAAGCATCTGACTACTTCATGCATGCTCCACTCATCTCGGGGGATATAGCTCAGTTAGTAGAGCTCCGCTCTTGCAATTGGGTCGTTGCGATTATACACTGATGTTTGAATTTTTATACATTGATGTATGATTTTATATACACCGATGTTTGAATTTATATACGTTAATGTTTGAATTTTATATATGCTGATGTTTGTTTTGAATTTATATACGCTGATTTTGTGAATTATATAAGTTGATGTATGACCGTCTCATTTACATGAGTCTTCCCTTATTAAGATAAAGTAATACATGCGAATAGGAGGACGACCACCGCACGTGACCATGCTGCGATCACGTGAGCATCGCAAAGGCAAAAACGCCTTCTTCTCAAACGACGCCATTTTCACTATCTTCCTACCTGTCGTGTCCTAATAAATGCTATTGTAATTAATGCTCCTGTTAGGACAGCTCAATGTTTGACAACATTTAATTAATTCTCTCCTCTCATATCTCGCATTCTCTCTGCAACCTGTCTCACATTGTCTCTCATCTCTTCTTCATCTCTCATTTCTCACCTATCTCACCTCTCCTGTACTCTCTCCATCTCTCTCACCTCTTCTCCGCTCTCAAACATCTCTCATCTGTAGCCTTTTCTCTCATGTAGCTTGCTTTTCTCCGCTGCATTAATATCGCTTCTGTCAAATTCTTGTTGATGGAATATCTTGTTGCTGTGTTGCTCGATGTTGCTATGTTGCTCGATGTTGCTGTGTTGCTTAAGGAAACAGCTTCTTTGGATCCTCAGGTTTCTCCTACCCTCTGCGCTCTCATATTGTCGAATGCTTACAGACTTTTGGCAATGTCACCTGTCAACTCACAGAATGGGGAAGCCCTCGTCCCTGAATATTTAACTTTTTTTCCTTTCTCATCCTTTTTTTGTTATTACTGTTTTCGTTCTGATTTGTTTTATTCTCCTCATTCTCTGAGATTTTAATACTGTATATCTTCTGCCTCCGAGTTTCTTCAGCTCGGTTTCCGTTCGCCTGGTTATCGTCATCGTCATCGTCGTTTGTAACTTTGTTCTGATTAGTTGTACTCCTCCGGATTTTAAAAACAGTCATATTTTAAACAAATTGGATTCTCTGTGCTGGCTACCGCTTTCTTCTATCTCGTTTCTTCTCGTTTACTTTGGTATTTCTGCTATTTGTTTGGCCGATCTATGATTTCTCCTCGTATACTGACTGTGTTCTGCTGTTGTTTGTGCTTATCTACATTCATACTCCGGTGCTGCTTCGCCAACTGCTTTTGCTCTATTTCTACCTAGAGATAACAACAGTTTGTGGCTTATTATTTATTTGTTTCGTCGGTTTCTCTACAGTCTCTCCTTCTATCTCGTTTGCGTTTTGTGCTTCGTTGTTGCTGTATATGATGCTTTTGCCTGGTAATTCCGTTACTATTATGTTGCTGCTTTGTATTATTTGGTTGCTCTCCTTACCACTGTGTGCGATTCTTTTTTCCCTTTTACCTTCACTATTGTGCACCTCTGTGTAACTACAATTGTTATTGTTCTGACATCATCAGTTGCTTCGTTTTGCCGTTCTACAAATCATCCGATCTACACCTTTGTATGCCGTATGTATGCAATTAATGTTCATGGGGAACCTTATTCACCCTCCATTGCTTCTACATTTAATCATTATGCTTGTTCATCTTGGGGCTTCTGTGTTGTGCATCTCCACATAACTATAGTAGTTGTTCCAACATCTCTCGTATCTTTGTTGTTGTCTTGTGCACATCACCCGATACAGGCTCTCATATTAATTTATACTCGGTCATGGCGAAACTGGTTCACCCTTCCTTGCTGCTACGTTTAGTGCTTTTACTTGCTTATTGGCTAATAATAATTCCATTGAGGTCTTGATGGTGCTCTGTTTGTTTCACTTGTTTAATGTTATGTTATCCACTTGTTGTGCTGTCCACTTCGAATCCATGCGACCATTGTTTTGTTATCTTGGGGCTTCTGTGTTGTGCATCTCCATGTAACTGCAGTTATTGTTCTGGCATCTTCATACCCTTCGTTTTTGTCTTGTGCATATCACACGAACCACATGATCCACACTTTATATCATATGAAATTAATGATTTGTTGCTGAAAAGCTGGTTCATCCTCCGTTGTTACTGCATTTAATGCTTTACATGCTTATCTCTTGGCTGATAACGCTTCCGTTAAGGTCTTTATAGTGCTCTAACTGTTTCTCCTGTCTACTGTCATGCTTTTTGCTTGTTGTGCTTTCCACTTGACATCCATATGACCTATGTTTTGTTATACTGTCAACAGGACTCAGCTTTTTCCTTCTACATTCTTTCAAGGATCTGTGCTATCATCTATCCTGGAGGTAAGATGGACCTACGTTCATGGTGTTCTTTGAGGAGTGGTGTCCTTGAAACTATTTCCTCTTCCCATGCTTTCTGCTGGAGCTTGGTTTGTTTTTGCTACTTGTGCTTGTCTCTTTGTGCATATTCATATTCGTTCACAAACAATTGATTTGTACTTGTGAGTAGACATTTGTGTGCATGTGTATTCTTTACCTGATGCTGTTTGTTTGTTTACTCCGTACCGTTTAATTGTTCTTAACCTTGCTACTGCTGTTAGATGGATAAAAATGGGCTGCGTCATCGGCGTTATGCCCAAATGTCTCAAGAACAAAAAAAATGCACTTTTGGCTTGGCATAGTCAAGCAAGAGCGGTAAAAAGACAAAGGCTGCTTTGTCAGGGAACTGGCAGCTCTTGCTTTACGCTAGGAATTAATTACAATAGTGCTTCCAATATTCATGATTCTGCTGTGTAGGGTGAGATATGTGATTGTTCTCATCTTGTGCTGTGTGAAAACTAAAATGACTGTCTTGATTGCGCTACTATATATGTTGATTGGTCGCCTTTTCAGCGCAATACGCTTATCTTTCACTTAGACACTAAGACTTTTGCTCACAGATGCAGTTGATGCATTACCTTTTAGCTCCAATGGGGATTTAAATATGGGAGATGTAGGAGTGAGTGGGATAATAGAGGTACCTGCACAGGATTATCAAGGTAACTTGTATTAGGATTCAGATATAGAAATTGTCGTTTTTGGTTCTATTGTGAGCTACCATCTTATACTATAATGTAGTAAATTAATACTGCAAATAATCGGAGCATATGAAATGTGTTTCTGCTGCAAAAATGCCCTCTCTTGGTCGATACCCTGTGCTGCATTCTTACTGTCATTCTTGCCTGGTACTATACCCATGTGATTTGCCAAGATAGTTTTGCTTTCGCTGTTGTTCTCCAACTAGGCAATAGAGCATGTTGTTTCCTCTGTTTCCCAAAAGTGCTCTCAGTAGATACCTGATAAAACAAAACCTCCTCTCGTATGTGGTGCTTTTTATGCTGTACTGTCCTCTTTTTTTCTGTGTTTTAGAAAAATGTAAAATTTTTAACTGTTCGTGTTGTTTTGCATGCTGTCCTGACCATCTCTCTATGGTAAAAAACTTTCTCTTCCACTCTTGAATGTGTTATCTCTATCTCCGTGTTCCTGTACCTGTATATTATGTTCAACTTAAAATTATATTGGTTTTTCAGTGTTGCATGTGCCAACTGATTTCCAACTCATTTGCTTGTTGTCTTTTCTTTGTTTTAATTAACAATCAGAACTTTAACCTTTTCTCTGTCGGCATGTTCCATAATGTTTGCCTATGGCCAAATACACTCATGCACATTTTGTATGCTTTTACTAAAACCGATAACAGCTTTGTCGTTCCTCGATGTTTAAAACAACGATATGCTTCTACTGTGTTTTTTTTAAACGTGGTTTCGCCTTAATGTTTAGAACAGATCATTCACCATAACTGCGCTTTTTCGATATTGTTTTATTACAAAAAAAACTACCTTCAAATTGTGTTCTGTTGAAATGCTTTCCAATTTTTCTCTTCATACAAAATGATCCCCACTTAGTTTACTTGTTGACTTTGTTTTAATTGGCATCCAATAGTTTATCCAATGTACCGTTCCAATGTGTCGCGCTTGGTGTCATTTTAATAGTAGGCTTTTTGCTACAAAAAGGCAGGTTATGACTAGGAAAAATATAGCTACGAAAATTTTGGTACTCCCCATTGCCATGAACTGTGGATATTGTGGCGCTGCTAGATTTTATTTGGAACCCCCTGGTTTTTGTTGTTTTGAAAGGGCTGTTTCTTTAGTGATTACTCCATTGCCATATTTGTTACGGGTTTTATTTGAGGGGAACAATGAGCAGTCTGTCCAGTTCAGGAAAAACATTAGGTCCTATAGTAACAACTTTGCGTTTACGTATTTAGGCGTGAAATATGACAAGGAACTAACCAAAAACAAATCTGGGATATACACGTTCCGTGTGCAGGGCCAGGTATACCACTGTTTAGGTAGCTTAGTCCCGGGTGATGACAAGTTAATTGGTGTGCAGTTCTACTTTTATGATACTGAAAAGGAAATTAATAAGAGATTTAATGCTTCGGGTAGATTTCGTGAGGACACATTAATGCTGCTTGTTGACGCCCTTCACGAAAATCCATATACAAAATTTTTTAGGAATCTTAGGCATGTTTCACATGTTGAAAAACATACTATAGTCTTGAATGGCTATCCAGGTTTAGATTAGCGTGTCTATAACCTGCCTTTTGTTTCGTAAGTTGCAGCTATATTCCAAGAGGACCAACTCGATGATAGTTCTAGAACAGCCCATATACGGGTTTATAGCCATACGAATGTCCCTTATACAATCCAGCATTACTATGCGTGTTATGACAGCCTTTAGTATCTGTTGTTGTTCCCACGTGGATAGTCGGGTTGGTATTTTGGAATTAAAAAATCTCTCAGCCATAACCAGCGTCGAGATTCAGCCCCTCCGCACGAAAATGTTGCCATTGATCCGTCTTTGGTACGTGATCCAGGTGAGTTACTGTATTCTGAACATCAAGGTGATTATTTCTACTACAATTTCGCACATTTCCTACTTTCCCTTGATATGTTTTCTTATATAGTGCTCTTGACTAAAACGGGTTATTGATTACTGTGTATCTCTTCTTGTAGCTGCTGTTCAAGATAACAGGGGCTAACAGTTTGTATCTGCAAGAGAATATTACTGTTATAAACTCCAGATGAGATGAAATGATCAATCGATGCTTCTCAACTCTGGTAGGCTTTTGCAGCAGTTTGTATTTTGACATGTATGTAAAAATAGGAACGACGTGACTAGATTTTGTAAGGAAAAATCAAAATGAAATTAGGTCTGAAATGTTAAATGGTATAGTGGACAGTGTTGCTGTTGGTGAGTGACAAGCGTGTCGTTAACCTTGCAATTTTTCCCATAAACTAACGTAGTAGTGATGAGTGGGGATCGTATCCACAGGGAAGGGAGATTTGGTTCAAGAATTCGAAGTGTTTCTCAAAATGTGTTGCAGATTGCACAGTATCAAGACTCAGTAAAATAAGAGAAGTACTCAAACTCAAAATAGTAGAACACTTGTGAGAACAACAGATAGAAGTAACAAGAATTCAAACAAATGTCCTAGAGTTTATGAATCAGACTACTGTGAACTCAATACGATTGCTATTCACTTAACCTCATGTAAATCTAATTAGGAAGAGACGATTGTTGCCTAGAAGGCTAGAAAACACTTAGCATGACGACCACAGTGTCCCCTATACTCCTTAACATTTCACTTTTCCCATGTTGAGGCCTAAGAAAAATGGATCGCAGCATCTCAACTTCATGTTTCTAGCTTTTAATCATGCGATTTCCCAAGTCTCCCATGGCGATGCCTAACTTGAGTGTCTAATATTAAGCTAGCTTCACAAAGTCAGCCTTCACCTAATTTTTAAGACTCAACGACCTCCGATTGGCATGACGATCACATCTCGGATCGTGTACAAAGTAAAACAGGCGAAGGAACTCCATAGTCAAACAATACGTCCATTGTTCATGCAAATTCCACTGTTAATGGTGAATCAAACCTTGAATTGGCATGGCGACCTCAATCGAAGTGCAATTCAACCAAACACAAGTGAAATTATTATAAAACTTCTCAGATTTCAACAATTAAAAACATGTATGAACTCTTCTGTAGAGATTAAGTCAATTGCATAGCTTTTCACGGTTCAAATTCACAGTTATCCAATCAAAACCCTAGGACTTCAAAGATCTAGCCGAGAATCTTTATTTCAAATTCATGATCAATATTTCTCAACATTAAGCAATTCATCATCAATAATTGAAAAGATTATAGAGAATAACTTGCTTTGTAGACTTCAATTCTCAAGTGAATTACAACGTTCGGATCAAATTCTCAATCGGAATTGAAACTGAAGATCGATCGGAGAAGATAGAGATTCTAGTGAGAGAAAGTAGAGAGAGATAATTTCCCGCTCCAAAAAATCAAAAGATGGTTATGAATTCTAGAATATTCGTCTCCCCTAAAAATGTTAACTAATTCCTCTATTTATAGAGGGTACAGAAAAAACGTAAACAGTACGCAAACGTAAAATGATTGAGTAATTACAAAAATGCCATCGCAAAGAATGTCTTCAAACAGTGCATGAATTTCCAAGTCAGCAGCCTCACGCCTTCAGCCTCTGTCTCTAGCGCCTTCAACTTCTATCTTCACGCCATCGAGCCTGCACTGGTCACGCTTTCTTTCTCTCCTGCACAAAAATGGCAAACCCCAACACTTAGCCGAATTTTCAACCAACAAATAAACATACTATTTGAGCTTTTCCATTGCGAGGTCTCGACGTGCAAATGTTGGTGTATGGCGAGACCTCGCGGCGAGGTCTCGCCGTGTGTGTGCGTGAGTGGCAAGACCTCGCGGCGAGGTATCGCCATGTGTGGTGTGTGTGGGTAAGGTCTCGCGGCGAGACCTCGCAGTGTGTTGTGTGCGAGGTCTCGCCACTTATGTGCAAGTGTGCAAGAATTTAGGTGAAGTGCAAGTGTGAAGTGTAGTGTAGAGTGAGCTGTTGTGAAGGAATGAATAATGCATGTAAAGCATTCTCAAAACACGAAGTACAAAATGAATGCTTACACAAAGTTGTAAATGCTATAAAGAAAACACTAAAACCTGAACTCATAACTTGAAAGAACAAATGCAACAAGACTAGATAAAATTTATACAGAGAATGAGTGAAATGTGTGCATGTGTGGAGAGGGAACTCGTCGCATGATCATGCGACGAGGTGTGTGAGCTCGCTGCACGATGCATGCGGTGAGCTGTGGAATTGCTACGCTCAAGCGCGCGCAGCTTTGTGCGAGAGTGCCCCGCGTGCCATTGAGTGCTGCGTGCATATGCGCGCAGAGAGTGTGAGAGTGCCGCGCACCAGCGCGCGCGGCAGGTGCGGCAGTGCTGCGCGCCAGTGTGCGCAGCGAGTGTGAGAGTGCTACGAGCTAGCGAGCGCGGCAGATGCAGCAGTGCTGCTCGCCAGTGCGCGCAGCGAGTGTGTGTGTGCGGTGAGCTTGCCGCACAAGCTATGCGGCGAGGTGTGCGAGTGCTGCGCGCACTTGTGTGTGTGTGCTGAGGCTGCTCGCAGTGCTCGCGCAACGTGTGTGAGGGTGAGTGCCGCGCGCACTATACGATGAACTCGCCGGATGGTGTTGCGGCAAGGTGTGCGAATTCGCCACATGAGCTGTGCGGCGAGGTGTGAGTGTGTGCGTATGTTGCGCGTATGTGCGCGCAGCTGTGCATGGGTGTGTGCGTGAGTGTGCGAGTGACAATTCCAGCAAAACAAGCTACTTCTAGGCACACTATGTGTGTCTTAGCCTCTGAATTGAACTTGGTGATGCACATAAGAGTTTTAGCTTTTCCTCTTATCTTTCCATTGGTTCAAGAATCAGCACCATTGGATATCTGTGGCTCAAGATATTCATATTTTATCAAACTATGGCAAAGATTCCAACAACGAAAACCCTAGAAACAACAATCATAAAGAAGCCCTCGTTTCTTATAGTTACACATAGAATTAGAAATAAGTCAAAACATGAGAAATGAAGTATACTCAAATATCTTTCCAGAAAATCCAAGATCTCCTAATGTGGATTAGAAGTGAAGGAGTTACACTCAAAACAAGTTGCACAACAATTCTGTCCAAAACCCTAATTCAACCGAATAAGCATTTAAGCAATTTTTTAGGGTTTTCTTAATTTTCCATCTAGACATATATTAATCCATTTCATCATCATTTTTGCCCTTTTTGCACACTTGAACAATCCCAAATTTCAAACCACATGCATGCATAAAATGGCACAAATCACTACACAATTTGCATGAAATTCAAGACAAAAACCGAGAGATATAACACATATTAGTTGGTCTAAAACCAACTCATCAGTGAGTGTGATAGGAAATGTGTTGGTCGTAGGGTCTATTTGCCTTTATCTTTTATAGATGGTCCCAGAGATATGCGTAGAAGGTATTTGGATGCAATGATCTTGGTGCAGCAATATGGTAAACTAGATATTTTTTTAACTATGACTTGTAATCCAAACTGGAAGGAAATTCAGGATAACTTGCAATGTAACCAGAATGCATTTGATCGTCCTGATTTGTTGTCTAGGGTTTTTAGGGCTAAGTTTGAACTTCTTAAAGTTGAAATTGTTAAGAAAAAATTGTTTGGGGAAGTTGCTGCATTTGTTTATAGTATAGAATTCCAAAAGAGGGGCATGCCTCATGCTCATGTGTTGTTAATTTTAAAACCTGCATTTAGGCATTTGAACTCCGAAGCTTACGATCGTATTGTTTCTGTTGAAATACTTGATTCTGTTCATGAACCTTATTTATATTCTGTTGTAGTTAGACATATGATGCATGGCCCTTGTGGACATTTGAATAGCCAAAACCCATGTATGAGAAATGGGCATTGTAAAAGCAAATATCCTAAAGAGTTTGTCCCTTATACCTCCCATGTTGATGATGGATATCCACAATATCGTGGACGAGATAATGGTAGGAAGGTTATCGTGCGCCGTCATAAATTAGACAATCGATGGGTAGTTCCATATAATCCTTATTTGTTAGCTCTTTTTGATTGTCATATGAACTTGGAAATCTGTGCGACTGTTAAGATGGTCAAGTATATTTTTAAATATGTTTATAAAGGACATGATCTTGTGAGTTATAATGTTGTTGCCCAGCCTGAAGGGCAGCCCATTGATGAGATTAAGAACTTTCAAGATGGGAGGTGGATTGGACCGCTCGAAGCAATGTGGAGGATTTTCTCCTTCAAATTAAGTGAAATGCACCCTACTGTTTATACACTTCAGGTTCATCTTGAGAACTCACAGGTAGTCTGTTTTCATAAAAAATCTGATCTTAGATCAATGGTTCAGTCTGGTAAATTTTCAAAGACTATGTTACCTGATTTTTTTTATGAATCGTACAAATAAAAGGGCTATACAATTAAAGTGTCTGTATAGGGAATTCCCTCAATTTTTTTTTGTATGGAACAGCACGAAAAAACACTGGACAGAAAGAAAACATAGGTCTGTAATTGGTAGAATGGTTAGTTTGAGTCCTTGTGAAGGTGATCATTACTATCTAAGATTATTACTCTCGCATGTAATGAGTCCGACATCTTATTTTGATTTGCTTACTATTGATGGTAATTTGTTGCCTTCGTTTAGAGATGCTGCTCTAAAAAAAGGGCTTCTTATACTCTGATAACTACATTGACAATACACTTGATGAGTGCTCTACTTTTCATATGCCATCTGCATTCAGATTTTTGTTCGCCGTCTTATTAGTATATTGTTCGCCAAATGAACCTAGAGAACTGTGGAATAAATTCCAGGCAGAATTGCCATTTGACTACAGTAACGTTAGTATATATGGTAAACTTAGTGATATAGAAATTATAAATCTTGTTTTAAAAGATATAAACAAAACTTTAGAACAAATGGGGAAAAGTTTGGGTGACTATTGTTTAGTACCGGCATCGTTTCTTATTGGCGATGCTGTGGAATGGTTAACAAGGGAACTTGACAGTGAAATTAATATTCAGCTTACCCTTGAAGATGTAGCACTTTTTTCTCAATTTAATGCTGATCAAACAGCATCGTATAATTCAGTGGTAGAGGCTGCGTTGTTGGGTCCAACTAGGTGCTTCTTTGTTGATAGCCCGGGGGGGGACTAGCAAGACATTTTTGTACCGTTCTATTTTGGCGACTATAAGGAGTAAAGGATTTATTGCGATTGCTGTTGCAACTTCTGGAGTTGCTGTATCAATCTTACCCGGTGGTAGGACAGCACACTCTAGATTTAAACTCCCTTTAGATGCTGTTAGTAGTAAAGTTTGTCAATTGAGTAAACAAAGTAGTGTTGCTAAAATGATTGTTAAAGCTAAATTAATATTATGGGATGAGGCTACAATGGCTGAGAAATTGGTTGTTGAAGCTTTTGATCGTTTACTAAGAGATCTAACTGAAGTTGTTGAACCTTTTGGTGGAAAGTGTGTTGTGTTTGTGGGGATTTTCGGCAAACTTTACCAGTCATTGCTAGGGTAACAAGAGAAATACAAGTTAATGCTAGCATTGTGAATTCGTCTTTGTGGCCTTCAATGCATAAGCTATCATTGCGGCAAAATATGAGGGCAGCTTTAGACCCTGAGTTTTTCGAGTTTTTATTAAAGGTTAGAGAAGGGTTGCTTCCTATGGATGAGGATGGAAATATTACACTTCCGACTGATATAGTTATACCCTATGACAAGGGAGAGGCATCGTTGAACAGGTTAGTAACATATGGCCATATGTATTGTTACGTTTTGTATGTTTGCTTTTATATATTATATTTTGTCTTCTTTGTTCACCTTTACATAATTATCGTTTTAATGTTTTCTGATTAATAGGTTGCTGGACTCCGTCTACTTAGACTTACAGTTGTTTTCGACAGATCCTTATGAACTAATAAACATGTGTATTCTTTGCCCAACAAACATTTCAGTCGATGATATTAATGAAATGATGATAGATAGGTTCCCTGGACAGCCTCATGTGTATACTAGCACTGATAAGACTGTTGATCAAAAGCATCAAGTCGATTTTGGAGATTTTCTGAATTCGTTAAAACCCAAGGACCTTCCTCCTCATAAATTAGTCCTAAAAGAAAATTGTCCTATTATGCTATTAAGGAATTTAAATCCTGTTGAAGGTCTGTGTAATGGCACGCGGTTAATTTGTCGTGAACTGAGTGAGTATACTATTTGTGCAGAAATCGCTACAGGGCAGTATATTGGTAAGAGGGTTTTCTTACCGAAAATCCATTGCTGAATAGTGATGCTAAAAAATATGGTGTTTCTTTCAAACGCATTCAGTTTCCTGTAAAATTGTGTTTTTCTATGACCATAAATAAATCTCAGGGACAAACGTTGCAATATGTTGGTATCTATCTTCGTGAACCTGTCTTTTCGCATGGTCAGTTATATGTCGCTCTTTCAAGAGCAAAAACTTCAAGGGCTGTTAAAGTCCTTGTTTTGCCACCTATGATTGATGAAATAAAGGTTGATTGCCGGACAAGAAATATAGTCTTTCACGAAGTTTTTGATATGGCAACACAATAGAAAAAATTAAGCATTGTTTTGGTACATGATTCTGACTACCTTGTTGCACCTTGTAAATGTCATTGTGCAGCAATTGTTTGCACAGTGTAATATATTGATATCTGATTGAGTGTATCTTATTTATTTATTTGTGCATCAGGATGACAACTAAGATTCCAATTGATTAGTTGTGTAATAGAATGAGGCCTTGGTATGCTGTTATCACTGTTGATGAAAAACTGCAATCATTCCAGGGAATTAACAGCCTAACCAGGGTTCAGAAATTCATCTTCTTTGATTCAAAGGTATGTTGTCTTCTACCACTATGAAAAGGGAAAAAATCATAGATTTTATATATGTTTCTGATAATCTGAACTCAAAATTGCTTATTGTTTATGTTCTCATAGGGAGCTAAATTTGAAGGCATAATTTTTGATGCCGACATCCAATGCATGGCACCTAGACTTCAAGCTTTGAAAAAATACCGGATTGGTAATGCTGATGTGAGACCGGCAAATGCAAAATATGCTCGTGACGGTATTATAATGCAGTGGGTGATAAGTTTAAGGACATTCATTGAAGAGTTTTTGAGAAGCCAACCATTATGCGTTTGGACTATAGCTATATGAAGTTCGATAATCTTAGCCACTACATTGATGATGATGAAAAGAGCAAACGAGTGGGTAAGCAGTCTTTTAGTATGTTTGAGTCGTCTAGAATTAGATTTTACTCCTGCATATTTAATTTGTAATTAATGGGCAGATGTACTTGCCATTGCTATTGACATGTTACCTGTGAAGGCTGTTATAAAACCATGGGGTGAAAATATTGTTCAAAAGTTTGTCTTGCTCAATGAACAGTAAGTATATATACATTTATTGTGCTGACGATGGTTGTTATCTATCTACTATTGGAATAAGTTTTCATTGTAATGATTATTACATCTTCTACTTCTGGTTTTATAATCTCATTTAATTTCAATAATGATTATTTAGGATGCAGTCCATCATGCTTTCAATGTGGAATCAGTTTGTGTCTGTTGAAGGACAGTCAATTATTAATGACCTTCGAAATTTTTCTGTTGTTATCTGCCGATGCGTTAGGGCTTCCTACTATAATGGTGAATCCTATTGTGCTTATTGATAGGTTGCGTGTGGAAATTTTCGATACGTACTGATTTTTGGTTGTGATTGGAATATTTCCCTAGGTGTTGAGCTGGCGACATGTCTGATTCTATGGTACTTGTGAACCCACGTGATGAAGAAGCAATGCGATTAAAGAATTGGTAATTTGCATCTTCACTTGCTTACAGTCATTTTATTCATTGTAATGTTCAAACTCCAAAATAGTTTATTGTGTCGTGTCAATAGGGTGGCGGCAACGAAAAAGAATTGAATGAATTTGTACGAGCAAAATCGTATCTCAAATATGCCCCTGATACTACATTGCGCGAGGACAAACATGTCACTCTGGTTGCAAATATTTTGTGTACTCAGAATGTCGGTGCAATAATTCCATTTTTAAACTTATTACTGCAAATTTTTTAACTCCCTTTGAGCACTTCACTTTCCTGAATTCTATTTGTTACATACATTAGGTTGCATTGGTGAAAGTGAAGATATCATTTCAGAATATTATGCAGACTTATTGGTACATGAGCTGCAAGAATTGCTATGCTTCTACATCAGCATCTCTTGGTTATGAATACCACTGTAATTTCTGCGGTGAAAAATAGCTGCCATAGCCTAGGTTTGAAAATGAAAGTTTATGTCTATATTAACACAAAGATTTGCTTCATGATGTGCTTGTTTCACTGATACTCTTCTAAATGTAGGTGTCATTTAGAATTAGATATGACTAATCAGAGTGGAACAATCACTGCCTCACTTTTTGATGAGTAGGCAAAAAAATCCTTGGTTTCTCAGCATTTGATGCAATGATGTACACGGACAATTTGAGAAGTGCTATATAAAATTCATAGTGTGGTATGTTCACTGATGTTTACTAATGTCTGGTTATGTTTAATGTTTGTGTCTTTTTTTTTATGTTGTTCCCCAAGGGTACAACTCCTTCTTTGGATTCTATGCACAAAGGCCTTGATTCAAAGAAATTCCTTGTTCATGTCAAGCAGCAAAAGGCAAAAAATGAGGGTTCTTCGAGGCGCTACACAATACTCAACATTTATGAGATTGGGTTGAGTAGCCCTACTTACAACTTTACCTCAAGTGACCATGCTATAGATGAACCAACACTTTCACGTCCTGAAGTCAGTATAAATGAGACTGCTTCTCAAACAGTGGATAGTGTATACGCTATAGGTATTCATAGTTAGTTAGTTATAATAATATATATATATATATCATATTCGTTCATTTTATGATAAACAAGCCAATATATGGATTTTTCCTGCATTTGAATTCAGATAAGCATACTACCAAAATTAGAGCTCGTAATTCTCTCGCTAAAACGATTGAGTCAACTTTGACCAATGATGAGGGTATGTTGGAGACTGTTTCCGAAGGAACTAGCAAGAGACAGAAAAAGAAGTCTGTACCATAAATGAAACAATGCAAAATATGTTTGCCATGAGAAGCGGCTGCTGTTAGCTTTTTCTTGACAAATCCTGTTTGAAGATCTTTTTGTTGAATATGCAGCAATTTTATAAATTAATAGTCTTTGACATCTATGTTATTAGTGTGGCAATTAAGTAGCTTTCTTGAACTACTCTTATCCTTATGAAAACTGTCTAAGTAATTCTCTTAATGGTGCAGTAGTTTTGCTTACCATGTTTTGTTTGTGGCAAAACTGTCAACCAATTACTGGGTATTATACACCTCTCTAAATTGATGTATCGTACTATTCGTCTTTGTGTTCTGTTAAAGGGGCTATCTTAATCTGAATTTTATGTGTCTTTTTTCTCCATTCGACATATTATGTGTTTTTTTCCTTACTTTGATGAGGTATGTAATACGCTTTGAATAGCGTTTTTTACATGGTGTGTAGATCGGGATGATCATGTAATGGCCATAGTGCAACTCACAAATGGGTTGTTGAGTTATATTTCGTACTTTGTGTTTTCTACAATTATAGCATTTATGAAAGAATGCATTGAAGGACAAAATAAATGGTCCACTAATATGCCATTATCATATAATGGCCATAGTGCAACTCTAATATAGCATGCTGAATTAGATCTCTTTATTTTGCTTTCTTGAAACACAATGACAGCATTTATGAAAGCATGCATTGAATGTTCAGTTGATTAAAAATACATGGTCCAGAAATGGTCAGCAACTCTTTATGGACACATGCATTCAAGGACATAACCTATGTCCTATTGATGTATAGCAACACATGTTCTGCCATACTATTGATTGTTCAGTATATTTGACGTTTGTGAAATGCAGCTTTATCTACTTTTTATAAAAGAAAAGTGGTCTGAGAATCCAATGACAACTGAAGCAGGTGTGCATAGTAATTAATAGCTGTAGACCAATTTAGGTGCAAGTAATAATTAATATCTACATACCATTTTATTTCAGCTTGTAGATATTGTTTGCTTTGAGAAATATGCATTTCTGTTTAATCTGCTCACAAGTAAAATTCGTAGCACTGTGTTCATCAATGGCAAGGAAATGTGATCTACATTGGCCTTTCGTTTTCTTAACTTAGTGTTTCGCTTTCCTTACTCTTGTAGGTATGTTATGCTTTTGTATTATTAGTAAAAGACTATATCATTTGTTGTTATTTCCCGTAATGTGCAACTATATGGACCATTCTATATTTTAATATTTATACTTTTTAGTCATAAAATAGTTTTCACCATTCATCGACCATTGCATAATTTTATGTAGTGTTTACTCTATTCTCTATCTTTAGTACATTAGTTCATAGTACTGCACTACAACTATTCTTCAGTGCTTCTTGTTGTCATATCATACTTAATAAAAAAATTCTCATGTTGTTTAATTGTTATAAGTATTATATGAAATGTATTCTTTCTATGTATATTCAAGTGCTCTATTTAAGTGCTATGTTTGTTTTAAAAGTTCCTCAACATCCAATATAGAGGTTTACATTGTCCCATTAAGTGAAAAGGGCTTTTGTTTGATTTTTTCCGTGCTAAAACGCAAATATACGACCCTATTGTCTATCTATTAGATACGTATTTTCTAATTCTATTGCCATGACATTTTTTATAGTTTTGGTAATGTGTGATAATAGAAACAAAATAATTGCATTTCTTTAAGATTGCATTAACTAACTCAGTGTTTCCATGTTTTTCTTGTAGAAGTTGTTCCATAAAATGAATGTATTACGTAATCCGTTTGTTAAGTGGAAAAGGTTGGAAAAGTATAATGAAGTTAGGTATTATTTTAAATCATTTTCTGGTGAACATTTACATGTTCTGAATGTCAAATTTGCTGACAATGGAATAGTAAAATTTGTACTTATTGGGAGCTTTTGGGACCGATATCCGTTCTTGAATAATTATTTAGTGAACCACACTTTTATTCATTGAAATCTGTAGAGGATTGGCTACAAGTTGTGTTGGAGAAATTTCTTGATAACTTAACAATGACTAACTATTACAACTGTGGAATAATGTCTAACTATTACAAAGAAGAGAACTCTTCAAATCATGCAGCAATGCACTTTCCTTTAGACTTTTATTTGCCCTTTATTGTGCAAAGTTTCTAGCAAATAAATCCTCAAGATAAGATGAAGTAAAGAAGTATTGTTTGCACTAACAATAATTCTTCCCTTAAGACAATAGTGTGTTTACAAAAGTTGTATTTTCTCAAAGAGAAAATTCTGCAGTCTTTTTTCCTCAAGAACAATCCTTTATAAAAGACTTAATTAATTGGCTTGAATCCTTAGAGTAGTTGTTAGTTACTATTGGATAAAATCTATCCAATTGTTGTGTCTTTGTTCAGACATTAACCAACCAACATAACCACTTTAAGACACATAACATAACTGTTTATGTGTTTAATCTGAAAACTTCCAAAAAACCAACCAAATTGAGTTTATCTCAATTTTCAGTTTTTACCCAACGTCGCGCGATGTGGGAGTCTCCACGTCGCGACGTCCAATAAAGCGTAAAAACAAATTTCTCAAAAATCTGCCCGACGTCGCGACGTGCGACTCTCCACGTCGCGACGTCCAAATTTTAATAAATTGAAATTTTTAGCAGAGAGTTACATCGCGACGTGGAAAACCCTTCCACATCGCGACGTACGTCCACGTCGCGACGTGGGAGTCACCAAGTCGCAACGTTGGGAAATTTAGCTGAATTTAGCTTTAACCAATTTTCAGATTCTTGATTGTTCCAATACTTTCAATTATTGAAAATATCCAACAATCCCCCGCCATTTTCAATATTTTGAAAAGTCTTTAAAGAATCATAAACAACTCTTGATAATCTATGAATTCAATAATGGTGTCTTTCGATTGAACCATTATCTATGTACAAAATTCAATAACTAGTCATATGAATTGGTAGACAAGCTTTGAACCAACCATATATTTGATTAGCCACTTTAAATTGTACACATAGATTCAACATTACTAAATGTCCTTGAATATGCAAGGTCTTTTGCACTTATCCTTCATGAGTGTTTACAAAATTAAAGTCCAAAATTTTGTTGATGCCACAACTCATACACTCATATAGGCAAGCTCTTGATGCCTCCACCATTTTTGGCATTTCCAAGACTTGTTAAGAACCTTTTTGTTCAACCTAACTTCCTTGGTGGACAATACATCATTACTACACCTTGGGATGATATAATGTAATGTTCAAATCACTATAATAGTGTACTTTCACTCATTGAATCTAAGACTAGAAGTTGTAACTAGCGTTAGATTGAGGTTTCCACTATTAGTGACTTTATAGAATGAACTTTTACCCCATCCCTTTAGATGTGCTTAAAACCACATCTCTACTTAATCCTTTTGTAAAAAGATCAGCTAAATTGCTTTTAGATGACACAAAGTCTAAAGCAATTACTCCACTAATGATCAAACTTCTCACCATGCTATGTCTTAGACCAATATGTCTAGACTTACCATTGTACACTTGACTATATGCTTTAGCTAGCATAGATGCACAATCACAGTGAATTAAGATTGGTGGAACTGGCTTTTGCCACATAGGAACTTCAATAAGAAGATTTCTTAGCCATTCAGCTTCTTTACTAGCTGAAGCTAAAGCTACAAATTCAGATGCCATTGTGGAATCAGTTATGCAAGTTTGTTTCTTGGATCCCCAAGAAATTGCACCCCCACCTAATAAGAATATCCAACCACTTGTAGATGAATGATCATCTTTGTTGGCTATCCAACTAGCATCCGAATAACCTTCTAAAACTGAAGGATATCCACTATAACAAATGCCATAGTCTTTAGTTTCTTTAAGATACCTTAATATCCTAGTTATGCCCATCCAATGATGTTTACTTGGATTACTTGAAACCTACTCAAAACCCCTACAGCATAAGCTATATCAGGTCTTGTGCAAGTCATTGCATACATTAAACATCCAATCACTTGAGCATACTCCAATTGAGATATTGGATCACCCTCATTTTTGACAAAATCAATATTAGGGTCCAATGGAGTTAAGGCAGGTTTACAATCAAAATGATTAAACCTTTTAAGGATTTTCTCAACATAATGAGATTGAGATAACAAGATTGAATCTTGTTCTCTTTTAATTCTTATACCAAGAATAACATCTGCCTCTCCCATATCTTTCATTTCAAATTTTCTTGAAAGCAATTCTTTGGTTTTAACAACTTGTTCCAAGTTAGTTCCAAAGATTAACATGTCATCCACATAGAGACATATTATTACTCCTTGACCATTATCATACTTGCTATATATGTATTTATCGGATTCATTTATTAAAAATCCACTAGCAAGTATGACTTGATCAAACTTTTGGTGCCATTTTTTTGGTGCTTGTTTTAGTCCATATAAAGACTTAACAAGTTTACACACCTTACTTTCTTGTCTTGGTGCAACAAATCCTTTAGGTTGATTCATGTACACTTCTTCATCCAAATCACCATTTAGGAATGCTGTTTTAACATCCATTTGGTGAATTATCCATTTTTGGATTGAAGCAATTGCAAGTAGTAACCGAATAGTAGCTATTCTAGCTACCGACGAATAGGTATCAAAGTAGTCTAAGCCATACTTTTGAGTAAAGCCCTTAGCTACTAACCTAGCTTTGAACTTGTCAATGGTTCCATCAACCTTCATCTTCTTTTTGAAGATCTATTTACATGCTATAGGTTTAGAACCTGGTGGAAGATCCACCAACTCCCAAGTTCCATTTGTTCTTATTGAGCTTATTTCTTCATTTATAGCTTCTTCCCAAAATGAGAAGTTTTGAGACTTCATAGCTTCCTCAAATGTTCTAGGATCAGCTTCGGTATTAAAACAAAATGCCACTTTGTTACTTAGTTCATCTCTTGTTCCTTCAACAAGATAAGTAACAAAATTAGAACCAAAAGACTTAGCCCTCTTAGTTCTTTTACTCCTTCTAACTTCAATAACCTTTTCTTGATCATTTGAAGTTTCATTCATTGTCAAACCATTTTTGGAAACATTATCCAACTCTTTAGCTATTGAGGTGAATCTATCTTCATCAAAGATAGCATCTCTAGATTCAATAATTGTGTTAATTGATATTGAATCATTAGGCTCTATAACCATGAATCTATAGGCCTTACTGTTTTGTGCATATCCTAAAAAAATGCACTCAACACCTTTTACTCCTAACTTCACTTTCTTTGGTTCTGGAAGTCTTACAATAGCCCTACAACCCCAAACTTTTAAGTGTTTAAGATTAGGCTTTTTAGTGAACCAAAATTCATAAATGGTAGTTGAGTTCCTTTTGTTAGGAACTCTATTCAATATATAACAAGCAGTAAGTACTGCTTCTCCCCAAAATCCATGGCTCAAACCTGAATTTGACAACATAGCATTAACCATTTCAGTTAATACTCTATTTTTCCTTTCAGCTACACCATTTTGTTGTGGTGTATAAGGAGCTGTAATTTCATGTTTTATACCACATTGCTCAAAGAACTCTTTTTGGTATAGTATTCACCACCTCTATCGGTTCTTAGGCACTTAATTTGAGTACCACATTGTAACTCAACTTCAGCTTTATAAGCTTTGAATTTTTCAATCACTTCATCTTTAGAATAAAGCAAATAAACATAGCATAATCTAGTATAATCATCAATAAAAGTAGCAAAATACTTTTTACCTCCTAAGCTAGGTGTGCTATGTAAATCACATACATCACTATGAATCAATTCCAACTTATTTGATTTTCTTTCAATTTTAGGAAATGGTTGTCTTGTAATCTTTGTAAGCATGCAAGTTCTACATTTCCTATCATCTTCTTTATAATATGGCATAAGATCATTTTTCATCATTTCAATCATTCTTTTGTAATTTACATGACCTAATCTATTATGCCATAAAGTAAAAGAAGACTCAACCAAATAAACAACTGAAATTTCATTCATCTTATTTATAGGTAGTACATTCAACTTGAACATCCCATTACAATGATAACCCTTTCCAACAAACATCCCACCCTTAGTGAGTACAAACTTATCAGCCTCAAACACTAATTTGAAACCAAATTTGTTCAACAAACTTCCACTAACTAAGTTCTTCCTAACTTCTGGTACATACAATACATTTGTCAAAGTTACAATGTGTCCAAAAGTAAACTTGAGGTCAATCTCTCCTATGCCTTCAATAGGAGTTGTTGAAGCATTTCCCATGTAAACCACAGCTTTTGTATCATCCATGGGCTTCAAGTTCTTGAAGAAACTCTTGTTCTTGCACACATATTTGGTTGCACCGGTATCAATCCACCAAGGAAAGTCTTCTTCTACCATGTTGATTTCAGAAATCATGGCAACAAAATTTTGAGCCTCATTTTTGGATGACTCACCCTTGTTGAAAGACTTGTTCTTCAACAATCGACACTCATATTTGTAGTGTCCTTCCTTGTTGCAATGAAAGCACTTTCCTTTCTTCTTCTTTTTGTTCTTGGATTGATCCTTGCTTTGGAATGACCTCTTGCCTTTGTTTGACTTGTTTTGTTGGCCTTCTCACACCATGTGAACTTTGTTGGAAGGTTCATTGTCCTTTTCATCTTGCTTCACTTGAGGTTTCTTATTTTCCTGCATTCTACATTCCTCTTCTATACGAAGGGACTTAGCAAGATTGTCAATACTCATTTCCCCCTTCTTGTGTTTATACTTCTTCTTGAAGTCTTTCCAAGTAGAAGGAAGTTTTTCTATTAAGCACTAACTATAATAGTCTCATCCATGTTCAAGTTATGTTGAGTAAATTTATTCAACAAGATTTCAATTTCAGAAAATTGATTCATCACAGATTTACCATATACCATTTTATAATTCAGAAAATTTGAGACAAGAAACTTCTTACTTGAAGCATCCTCTAGCATGTATATTGCTTCCACTTTGTCCCAAAGTTCCTTTGTAGTAGCAATGGTGTGATAAGTGTCAAAGAGTCCATCACTCATTGCATTTAGAATGTGTCCTCTACATATCTCATCATCATTCTCCCATTTCTGCCTTTTCCTCATGTCTTCAAGAGTTTCTTCCACCCCAACAGCAAGTAGTGGCTTTGGAGTAGTAAGAACATAGAAAAGGAATGTAGAATGGAAGAAACTCTTAAAGACATGAGGAAAAGGCAGAAATGGGCAACCTTGAGTGCAACAATGAGGAAATTCACCCTCTTTTGCCATCTTGTGAATTGGCCTCCATCAAACCTCTCCAACTTTGTGATGTTGGATGTGAAGTCTCTTCCACCAGCCATTGTTTTAAGGATAAAAGTCTAAAGATTGTTGGAGAAATTTCTTGATAACTTAACAATGACTAACTATTACAACTGTGGAATAATGTCTAACTATTACAAAGAAGAGAACTCTTCAAATCATGCAACAATGCACTTTCCTTTAGACTTTTATTTGCCCTTTATTATGAAAAGTTTCTAGCAAATAAATCCTCAGGATAAGATGAAGTAAAGAAGTATTGTTTGCACTAATAATAATTCTTCCCTTAAGACAATAGTGTGTTTGCAAAAGTTGTATTTTCTCAAAGAGAAAATTCTGCAGTCTTTTTTCCTCAAGAACATTCCTTTATAAAAGACTTCAATAATTGGCTTGAATCCTTAGAGTAGTTATTAGTTACCATTGGATAAAATCTATCCAATTGTTGTGTCTTTGTTCAGACATTAAGCAACCAACATAACCACTCTAAGACACATAACATAACTGCTTATGTGTTTAATATGAAAAATACCAAAAAACCAACCAAATTGAGTTTATCTCAATTTTCAGTTTTTACCCAACGTCGCGACATAGGAGTCTCCATGTCGCGATGTCCAATAAAGCGTAAAAACAAATTTCCCAAAAATCTGCCCGACGTCGCTGACGTGCGACTCTCCACGTCGCGACATCCAAATTTCAATAAATTGAAATTTTTGGCAGAGAGTTACATCGCGCGACGTGGAAAACCCTTCCACATCGCGACGTACGTCCATGTCGCGACGTGGGAGTCTCCACGTCGCAACGTTGGGAAATTTATCTGAATTTAGCTTTAACCAATTTTCAGATTCTTGATTGTTCCAATACTTTCAATTATTGAAAATATCTAACAAGTTGTTATTAGAGCAGATCCAATTGCTTTTGTTAATAAGCTGGATAAGCCAACTAACACAGATTCGAAGGAATCTGAAGAAATTGGGAGACCATGGTGTTTTCTTCTTGTTTGCACAAATACCGGCAAACAGGTATTATATTTCACCACATTTTATTATTTTAAAGCTACTTATGTACTAATATGTTTAATTTGTAATATAGGAAATCCCATGCCAACTATACGATGCGCTTGGATTGACAACAAATTATGAAGAAATTGAAATTTTTGATGGCCTGCAAAAATGGTTGTTAGTCATTCACAATCAGCATTATCATCAATGATGGCGTGAATATTGTCTCGCTAATATCATATAACCAAAAGATCGTATCTTCCTAAGGTGTCAAAATAAAAAACAATTTGATCAAATTCATATCACAGCGTTCAACATTCAAAGTTTTATGTCGTGGACCTCACCACTTGCTATGGTTTCAAATTATAGAACAATGATACTTGGTAAGATTTATAGATATACGTGTATATATAACATGATGTGTTATTATTTGTTTGTTTTCTCATATTTTTGACTTCTTCTTTTAGGCTAGCAAAATTGTAATGGCTGCCATGAAATTATTTCCTCCTCAATCCATCCGTGGTTTTGACATGATATTTATATGAAGTGTTGTTTTTTTGTGAAGTTTAAATCATCAAATCGATCTACACTGGTTAGTATTTCTATTTATATTTCTTTCCCTTTTCGTATTCCTAACTTTTACTTTTTTTCATAGAAATTGCCACCAATCATGAAGTCGATCCTTGGCAGAGAATATGCTCAAATCGTCTTGGCCATTGGGGAGAAACAACATGCCATAAAATTAGAAAATAATACGTTAATGGATAATTGGAATTGTTTTATGGTCAACCATGCACTTATAAACAATGACGGACTTTTGTTTATTCCACAATCTGTTGATAATGGTGTTCTTATGTATGCTATCTTGATTTTTAGCATGTACGGTGTTGAAAAGTTGTACCTTTGGCAGTTTAAATTTATTATACATATTAAAAACCCTTATAATACTTGTTTTCATTTGCCAGCTAAATTGTATATTTAAAATGCTATGTTTAATTTTTTATTTCCTTTTAGCATCGTTACAAATATAATATGGTTATACTATTAACTATAAATGTGGAATCTACACAGACAACAACTAAAACTATTAATCAATTCCTGTTTCAAACTAATTTGTACACAATTATATAGTAATCCATGCATCAATGACAAACTTAACAAATATAATATGAGATGCTATGTAGATATAGAATAGTTTTTTCAGCAAAACTTGGCTGCCATCAAAAAATTGCACAAAATGATATTCGGCCAAATTGTATAGTGACCAACGCATTAACATAGGCCCATTCTTAGCTATGTTGTCTTTATTGGGTTGATTATTACTTTAGCCCTATTACAAAATGGGCCTTCTTAATCAATTATAGTAGTTAATTAGCTAAACAGAAAAAATGGCTTTTAATCTCTGAAATAAACCTGATCCCATACATCGCATCCAAGGAAATGAGTCTTCTTCCATAAAATCCCTAATTCTCTATATCATTGCTTGCAGCGAATGAGAGCTTCTTTGGCAGTGAAGCAACCCATCCTCATTCAACTTATCAAATCGATCCATTGACAGCATTATTTAAGCGATCGCATCCATCCTGCATTTTTAAGGTGATCGATGGATGCATATTTCTTTTTCTGATTATGAATACATATAAACGATTCTCACATTATGTTGTCGGCGATAAATATGAATGTATTTCAGATGGGTCATGATTGATCTGGTAAGAGAATACCGTATTCTCTTGTTCAAAATAGCTTTTTACAATATATAAGTTGTAAGATGTACAACATTTTTTATACCAAACAGTAATTATTTCGGCTTTTTTAAATATGAAATTCTTTTTCCGTATACATCCATGGCTTACTAAACAGTTACAAAGGTTATACTGCTTTCTAAATGCCATGAGCATAAACCGTTTTCTAATTTGTTATCTCTGTCAGAACCATTCTGGTTCTCCTCATTTGTAATTTTTAGTGCATAATTGGCTTGTTTTCTATTTCAATAATTGCGAATTGGTAACTTTAACTAAAATGATATGCGGCATTTTATTTAACCATTGTAAAATATACATGCTATGTTATTTACAGTTTATTATTGCCTCACAAATTTACTTATATTTGCTTGTCTGTTTTGATGTGTATTTACATACAACATTAATTCAAATGATTAATTATACTTTCTATTACTTTAGAGGATTAGGGGTTAAGCAATTATTATAGACCATGGAAGCTATACAGAATCAACAGATTGATGTTTTGATACGAATGGCCTTGGATTGAAGCCCTTGACCACACGACCCTCACCTTTGGATCGTTGTTCCACCAGAATTCACGAATAAGACAACACAAACTCAACAATGCGGAAATAACAACAAAGAAAACAAAGTGATATGGAACGACAGTTTTGATTGTAAGCAATCAAACCCAACACATTATAACAAAAAGAATTCAATTCAACCTATGTAAATCAAAAGTTGAAAAGTTTTCAATTTGGCTTGTTCTTTAAATCAAGAACGGGTAAGTTCTTCCTAAGGTCTTAGCTAAAGAATCACGAGTCTTATGAACATTCAACTGAAATCAATTGAATAATCACGTTCTTCACAACTTTTCACAGCTGCAAATAAGTTTAGAAAAGCTAAAGTTTTCTCAAATTTCATATATGAAAACCGTGTAACAATGATGGCCTTTTATAGGAGTAGATTCGGCCATTAAAGAAACAAACTCTAGAAGTTGCAAAATACAACTTGACTTCTAAGCTAACCAATTACAACTTAGGAAACTTTTCCAAATTGGAATTGGAAACTAACAACTAACAAACTATCTTTCCTAATTCGGTTGTGACCAATAGGAAGCAAAACCAAATTACTTTCCTAAACTCCAAGAAGCAAAAAACAATTTGACTTCTTAGTTTCCTAATCCTTTACTTGCCATTATCATGCAAGATAATTGGGTCAAGTAATTTATTAAATAACCAAATTAATTAAAGCCCATAATTATGGTTCGGACTTAATTAATTAAAACAACATAATAATTAAACCTTAATTATTACAAATGGCTTGATCCATAAAACAAAAGCCCAAGCACGCCTTCTTGGTCTTCAAAAGGTCCATGAAATTCGCGACGATAATCTGCCAAAATCACATCACTCATCTTGGTAGAAACGTTTAACGATGATAACATCCAAATCTCGTAAAACTTAAAACATAACAGTTGTAGCTCTATCTTTTATCGTTCCAGGGCTTCTTGAATCACCAAATTCCAAGTTATATCGAAGGAGATATGTCAAGAATACCAAACTGTGGCAAAATCTTTCAGCACATAAAATTTGTCTTTGACACCTTGGACATGGACACAGTTCATTCTCATCATTCCTTCCCTCTTCGGAAAGGATTCGTCCTCAAATCTTGAAATTGATGCGAATTGTTGGCCGAGGCTCTAGCTCTGATACCAATTTGATACGAATGGCCTTGGATTGAAGCCCTTGACCACACGAAACCCTCACCTTTGGATCGTTGTTCCACCAGAATTCACGAATAAGACAACACAAACTCAACAATACGGAAATAACAACAAAGAAAACAAAGAGATATGGAACGACAGTTTTGATTGAAAGCAATCAAACCCAACACGTTATAACAAAAAGAATTCAATTCAATCTATGTAAATTAAAAGTTGAAAAGTTTTCAGTTTGGCTTGTTCTTTAAATCAAGAATGGGTAAGTTCTTCCTAAGGTCTTAGCTTAAGAATCACGGGTATTATGAACATTCAACTGAAATCAATTGAATAATCACGTTCTTCACAACTTTTCACAGCTGCAAATAAGTTTAGCAAAGCTAAAGTTTTCTCAAATTTCATATATGAAAATCGTGTAACAATGATGGCCTTTTATAGGAGTGGATTCGGCCATTAAGGAAACAAACCCTAGAAGTTGCAAAGTACAACTTGACTTCTAAGCTAACCAATTACAACTTAGGAAACTTTTCCAAATTGGAATTGGAAACTAACAACTAACAAACTATCTTTCCTAATTCGGTTGTGACCAATAGGAAGCAAAACCGAATTACTTTCCTAAACTCCAAGAAGTAAAAACCAATTTGACTTCTTAGTTTCCTAATCCTTTACTTGCCATTATCATGCAAGATAATTGGGCCAAGTAATTTATTAAATAACCAAATTAATTAAAGCCCATAATTATAGTTCAGACTTAATTAATTAAAACAACATAATAATTAAACCCTAATTATTACAAATGGCGTGATCCATAAAGCAAAAGCCCAAGCACGCCTTCTTGGTCTTCAAAAGGTCCATGAAATTCGTGACGGTAATCTGCCAAAATCACGTCACTCATCTTGGTAGGCAATTTTAATTATGATAACATCCGAATCTCGTAAAGTAAAACATAAAAGTTGTAGCTCTATCTCTTATCGTTCCAGGGCTTCTTGAATAACCAAATTCCGAGTTATATCGAAAGAGATATGTCACGAATACCAAACTACGGCAGAATCTTTCAGCACATAAAATTTGTCTTTGACACCTTGGACATGGACACGGTTCATTCTCATCATGTTTACTGGGATATATTTGGAGAAATACAATTCTTTCGGGAGTACAAGAAATCGTACGAAAAATGACTTGTGAGTTACGTCTATTTTACTTCTGCATTTCTGCAGCTTTCATGTATGTTTATAGTCCAATCTATTAATTATATTGAAATTCTAAATTTTACATCGTGAACTAAATGTTACATTGCTAAATTTATTATGTTTTTAAAACTATTATTGGCCCAATCAAGCGATTTAATTATTTATTTTTTTTGTATCCTATCCCTCAACGGTTCACTGACAAATTAAAGGAGATATTACCGCTGAGAATATATGTGCAATGCCTCGGAAAGGTTTCTTTGGAGTTTGATATAGTGAGCCGTTCTAATATCTTTTACTTTGAGGGACAATGGAAGACCTTCGTGTGAGACCTTTGTATAACAGAGGGGGATCTGATCGTGTTTAGCTACACAAAAACTCGTTATTTAGATGTTAAGGTGTTCAGTTCCGCAGCTGGTTGTGGGACAGAGGAATCCTACTATATTAATGGTAGGATTGGTGATGGTACTCGTGGCTATGGATATTCAGGTGATGCAAAAAGAAAAAAAATGATGAGTATTATGTGCAAGCCCGTCAACATCACTATGGCTGTAGTGTTTCCTATAAATCAACTTCCCTAGGAGGACAACTAAACTCTGCAAAATTTGAAGACTGCTTTGAGTAAGTATTTAAATTATATGTTGGTTGAAAGTTGTTTATATCATATATTGGTTATTTATATATCTTTTTGAACGTAATGTTGTAGGCGTATATGGGGAGGCATTCCAGAAGTAAAGATACGCTTGTGTACATATTTCGATAGTATGTGGTTCTATTTGTACATGCAGGATTTGGAATGGACAAAAAAGAAGGATATACTCTCAAAGAGATATGTTCTTATTCCCATCATTATGTGGTGGGTATATTTAATTCAACTTTTATACATTTGATGACATACTTTGTAATAATGTTATGTTCAATGATCATCTAATGGCCAGGTCTCATTGGAGCCTTTTAATATCGTGCAATTTTAATAAATTGCCACGGTCCGATTCCATGTCTCCTTACATGTTGATGTTGAATTCCCTTCGAGATTTGAATTGTAGCAGACTTGAACCAGAAATTAGGAGGTAAAGCATTAACGTACAATTTACTACAACATAGCATCATTGCCATTATGCCTGACTTACTTTATCGTTTGTCAATAGGTTCGTTTTTGACATGTGTAGAGTAATGAATTGTCCTCTAAACAATAGAAGAGCTCAAAAAATTCCTCTATGTATTCCCAAGGTAGTAATGATTTCTTTTCATTTTTCGAAATGGGAGTATTTCATTTTAGTAAGTACATATAATGTTTTATCGTTTTAGGTCCCCCAACAGGATAATGCTGAAGATTGTGGGAGGTTTATTCTATTCTCCGCGAAGCTCTTTCTAGATAACGCTCCATTAAAACTTTCGCTCTCTGATGGCTATCCATACTTTGTGAGTAATCAAATTTTTTCATGAGTCGAGCGATTGTTTATTTGGATAACTCTTTGTTCAGCAAGCTAAGTGCGATATAATATAATATATATATATTCAAAGTATTTATTCAGTTTTGTTCACATTTTATCATTATTTTAGATGCAAGAAAACTGGTTCACAGCTGAAGAATTGCATCTTTTTTGGTCTATGTTTTACTTGGATACAAATTGTCTGCCGTCGCCTACGTGAAACATCAAGGCTTTCATGATACATTGCATCTATAGTTTCCAATGACTAAAAATGTAATATGACTAATGGCCATTTTAGATGATAGTAGTTGGATGACAAATTGCTTATTATTTCATTCCAAAAATTTTGCTTCAGTTATATGTTTTCAATGTATTACCTACATATATTTTCTTATAATTTACTTTGTGCATATCCGTATAACAAACATATAGATTAATCAATAGCATTTCTATCTTGGATATCCATAGCCAATCAATAGCATTTCTACATATATATTCCTATTTCTATCTTTACCAGTTCTGTGTCAATAAAATCCATACAATGATATGTAAACTCATTCGGAAAAAAATACATTATATGGTTGTTTATAGATAGTTACTTTATTTGATCTAAAAGTTGTTTTGTATATTTACATTGTGGAAAATGCTTAATCATGACTTCAAAATATGTAATGCAGGACTTATATCAAATTTAATTCTTACGAAAAAACATGCTAATATCGTACCTATGTTAACAACTTTTACAAATATTTTTTTTTTGGTTTTTTTAGTAGTGCTTCTTAAATCGTTATGCCTTCAACATTATGCTAATGCTTTGTTATATGTATGTATGTATATGTGTATTACCAAAATATTAATTAATCATAACTATTTGCTCAAAGGGCTTCAATTTCATATATAATCCTTTGCATATATCTTAATAAATCATAACAACTGGATGAATACAGTACATACATGCAAACTTTTGAGCTCCTTTCCTATTTCAATGTTTTCCAATTTCATGCCAATAAAGTCTATGTATTGATATTTATATTCATTTAGAAAAAAAATGTTATATGAATTTTTATAAATGCCTACTTTATTTTATGTGGAGTTATTTTTCACTATTAAAATTGGTGAAATCGAGTAGTAATCACTTCGAACTATATAATGCATATATTCTTTCAAATTATTTCCTTGTGGAAATTCATGCTAATATCATGAATATGTTAACGACTTTTAAGCGTTTTCCTTTTTGATATCTTCTTATTTTTGCTTCTAAAATCAAAATACATTTTACCATGTAACTATTGAGAATTTAAAAAAATTAATTTGCTCTATAGTGTACAAATTCTAATAAGTAATCAAGAGGGCATTGTATGTATTAGGTATCTATATTGTAGAAAGTCCAATAAATGATCAAAAGGGTATTGTATGTATTATGCCCACATAAATTATACACCATAACTTCACCATTTAGAAAGCCCACATATTTTCCTACATTAAACCTAATTGTCATCATCTTCTTCATTTACCCCCATTACCCACTGCCTTCTCTTCCAATTCCAAGATAGGCGATATCAATTCCGATTTTCTCAAGCATTCCGTCGGATTGAAGCCTGGATCCAAGAAAAGTAGGTATCGTTCCCATCTTTAGTGTCAATTAATATCTTCTGTATCAATTCCTTTTAACCAGAATTCAATTGTGACTATTATAAATTCCATTTTTTCTTAAGACTGCTTATTGGTTATGAATTTGAAAAGAATATAAGTATGGCCATTTATTTACTTCGTGTCCAATTATCGGTTAAAGACGTTTTTTACGCAGGAATGGATGACACTTGCAATAAACAATTTGCGGATGTGTATTGGAGTAAATTTCAAAAGATTCGCTTCTACAAAGTGTTCAAAAAAGAATTCCACAAATGCCTTGTAAGTTTAATTTATGATGCTTTTCTATTGCCAAAATCATTTCATCTTCGTCCCAGGCAAATATTGTCAATCAAAGTGCTTTATAAAAAGTTTGTTTGAAATCGAACTTGAGTTGCAAAGTGTAGTGTCCAACTTATTTGTGTCCTCGTTGTTGTGGAATAATGGGGTGATCACCAGTTTCTACATTAACATTTGCTTCTGACAATATAGCTATACTAAAAGGGTGATCACTGGTTTTGACAGTAACACCTACTTCTTATGATGTAATTTAAAATTATGAACCATACATATCAAGTGAACGCTACATTTTGTATGTCAGTTTGAATGTGATAGTTGTTACAAATATATTTAGATTAGCTTTTATTCCAGGTCTTGCATAGCCATTAAATGTATTTACTTGATTACCTTCTTCTTATGTATTAATAATTTATGACCAAATTTTATAATGGGCAATCTGGATTCTAGCCTATCCCAATGCGAAGCAAACTTTACCAACTACTATTACTGTAACCCACACTGGAATGCTATCGTGAAAATTCGATGTGGTGGAATCTTCAAATGCTTTGTACTTTGCTGGACAATGGGAGGGTTTTGTCAAAGACCATCAGCTTCAAGAAGGGGATATAGTAACTTTCAAATACGCAAAACATCAGTCTATTCGTGCAATAGTGTTCAGGGGTGATACCTCATGTGAGAAAGAGTCGAGTTACTTTACTGATTCTCGAACTAGCACTGGTGTCTACAACAGAAAAAGAGATTCTCACTTCTTTCAGTCATTTCAAGAGGAGCCCTTTCAAATCGCAAGGTACTAAAGATGCACATCATTCTCATATTGAGTTGAACAAATCGGAAACGTAGATATAACCTTTGGTTGTTTCTAAAGAACACAATCATCCTCATGATTGTCCAAAAAAAAATATCGAGTCTGATTTACTATTATAATTAGTTTCTTGTAATGATAATAAGTCTGATCTCTCAATGATAGTTTCGGCCTCGTCTCAATCTCAGCAGTGCATCCCTCCTAATATGTCAGCCCGAAAAGAGTGCAACTCTAAAGTAAATGCAATGCGGTGCACAAACAAGCTAGATACCATTGTGTCAAAAAGAAAGAGATCAATCCTCAGTAGCCTTCCTACAAATGACAATGGTAGATTTTTTATTCCAAATTGTATACTTTTATTAATTGGTAATTAGTATTATTTGATCAGTCGTATTATATAATGCATCTTATTTTGAATTAGTTTATTGTATGTTATGTGCTCTTTACACTGCATTTAACGCATTTATCTTTGTTTAATGACATCTGTCCAAGCCTATAAAAAAGGAAGCAAATACAAAGGCAGCAATGGTAACTAGACTTCCAAAGGCAATATTATTGCCGCATGAAACTACAGATAATCGCGCGAAGGAAACATTGAAAATATGATCATTGTGATGGCCAGATCATATGTATCAGAAGGATTTACGTTGGTAATTTCTTCATTATGCCTAATTACATATACTATTCCCATTATTATTTAGCATAATATAGATATATTGTTTAGCCAAAATGACAGCTTATCTGGTTCTTAATCCATTAATATAATATTGATATGTCTTTTCCCAAATCTGGTGAATGAGTAAATGTTTCATTAGCTGATTACTATGACCACACACTTATCAATACGTGATAGTGGTTGCATTGAGTTTTTTTAACATGCTAGCCACTAAAGTTCTTTTATACAAGTGCAGACTTTAAAGTCCCAGTGGGCGCGCGTCTGTACATGCCCAAAAAGGCGCAGCATATTACCCTCAGCAGCGATGGTCGGCAATGGACAGTTAATTACCTTGTAAGAGAGAAATGTTTTGTATTTGCTGCTGGATGAAAATAGTTTGTGCTGGAAAATGGAATCCAAGTAGGAGACATGTGAGTTTCAAGTCATTGATAAGAGGCCAAAGAAATTTGTTATTGATGTCAATATTTCCCCAGGTCCCAAATCTTAATAGGAAATTGTTGTTCTTGAGACATTGAAGTCATTTTTATTTCAACAGACCACTTATAAGTATTTTTATTTTGTAGTCTATTTTGCATAATTTTTGTTGCAGTTCCTTGCGTAAGCACAATTTTAGCTTGCTGCATTTTACACATTTGACATGTAAAACTACATCACTTCTACAAATTAGTTATCTACAACTATTATAAATGCGTCTATTTTCCTCTCACTATTTCGAGTTTATTAGGATGACAGATTATTAAATCATTCCCATATGAAGCTATGTTACTATAAACACTTGGTGCAACTCATACATGGTAATAAATAAACCAGGTATTAATAATATCAAATCTCAAAGTATGAGAATTAACTGGATTTTTAATTTTTTCCCGTCTTTTTTTATAATTCCTATACTCATAAAAAAAATCAATAATATAATATACATGAGCTAGATCCATGAAGATGACTCTGTTGATATGTATTTTTTATTGTACTGGACGGTAAAATATATTCATTTTATACCCATATAAATTTATTTTGTACCTATTTAGCCAACTCATGGCTTATATAAATATTTTGTCAATAGATTTAGACTTATTAAATTAATTACAATGTTTTTATTAAAATTCACAAATACCTAACATATATTTCATATATCAAGACTTATTATATTTTTAATGTATTACTAAATAAAATGATTATCTAATAATTTTTTGACATCTCTATTAAATCTTCAAATAGATATCTAAATTTACATCTCAATTATGTTGCTAAAGTAACGATGAATATTTTTAAATAAACATTTTATTAATGCTAAACAAAATGTCCAAACTTGATTGTTCTTTGAACAATTAATACTCAGTAATGCATTTCTAAAGTACAATTAATTATATGAGCAAACTGCCCAGATGGTCACTAAACTTTCTCGAAATCCGCCTTTTGGTCACTAAACTTTTTAAATAGCCTAAAAGGTCACCGATCTATTAAAAAACGCAACTTTTGGTCCTTCCGTCCAAGAGCTCCGTTAGTGGAAACGGAATCAGGGTTATTTTTGTCCGCACAACAAAAAGACAAGGTTACAATAGTAAATTCAACAAAAGCAACCAACAAACACTACAATCCCTTCCAAATCCCTCTCAACGGTAAATCTCTCTGAACGTAAATCCCTTTGAACGGTAATTTCTCTGGAAGTGAAAATCTCAAGTTTCATAAAAACCTGTTCTCTTTAATGGGTTCTCTTTCCCTCTTGCAAAAACGGAAGCTTTATCTCCTTTCTCTTAACAGATCCAGAGGATTCAATTCCTGTTGCAGTATAAAAAATTCCAAAAGAATTTAAATGGGTTTTGTAATTTGAAGCTTTGAAAGAGTATTTCCTTTTGTGAATTATGGTGCAATTTTTGTGGGTTTCTATTGATTTCAGAAAAGGATTTTGAGGGATTATAGTGGCTGATCTTGAGCATGTCAAACTTTTTCCTTTAATTGTTTTTTTTAATTCGTAGGGAGTGCAGTTTGCTCTATCATAATTAAAAGGGGATTCATCAACAAATCCTGCACACCAATAGAGAAAAGAGAAAACATCTGTGCCTGAATAGCCATGTCTCAATTCAATTCAAGAAGGTCGACAACAGAGAAAAGAGAAAACAAGAAGCCCTTTTCTTCAGCACCACCAATACATCATTAGAAACAACAAAACAAGACAAAGTGCTTGAATAGTTCTTGAGTAAAAAAGGGTGGCACTAATACTGTATCTCAATGTATTTGTACTTGTTCGTGCGATGGAAAACTATGAGGCAATGCCTCTGTCATCACAGAGGCAGACAGAGGCACAAAAAAGAAAAAAAAAACAAGCAAAGACGGTGAAAGGTGAAAGTGGGGGTGGCTGGCTGTGGGGTACTTTGAGGAAGGCAAGTGCAGATGATAGAAGAACGAACAAAGGATTCAGGCACGACTCCAACGCTTGACGGATAGAAGCAATCTTCCCACTTGGGACTAGATGACTTGAGCACTGAATCCTATTCAGAGCAGGGTATGAATAGTCCAATAATCCCACTATCGGCCTATGATTGATAATTCATAAGAATGGATTTATGGTTGTTGATTTAGCTTCCTTTGTGATAAGAAGAGTGAGCGAGGTTAGCTTCAACAACATCTCTTTATTCTTTGCTTTCCGGATTCCGGGGTTAGGGATTTACCTAATTCCCTGTATTGGAGGATGATTTGTTTGATTCATATTTTGATGAAGAAAATTGATGAAGAAACTGATGAAAATTGCAGAAAAGGGGATTCTGATGTTGCAAAGAAAAGATGATCTACGAAGATAATTGGTTGCAATATTGATGGATTCAAGACATATTTGAAGATGAAAATTTAACACGTGGATCGATTTCACACCTTTTGGTGCTGTGCGGACAAAAATGCCCTTCAAAAAGTTGATTTTCGTTTCCACTAACGGAGCTCTTGGACGGAAGGACCAAAAGTTGCGTTTTTTAATAGATCGGTGACATTTTAGGCTATTTAAAAAGTTTAATGACCAAAAGGCGGATTTCGGGAAAGTTTAGTGACCATCTGGGCAGTTTGCTCTAATTATAATTTCAGTTCGAAAATGTGTTTAGTATGTATAGCATGTGAAAATGTGTGGAAAATGTGCATAAATGTATAGCATGTGAAAATGTGTTTAGTATGTATAAATATGTCGAGTTAATGAAATTGTGTGTAGTCTGTATTAATATATGTAACGTGTAAAAATATATAGTGTGTGAAAATATGTGTAGTATATATAAATAAGTATAGTTTGTAAAATTGTGTCAAGCACGTATTAATATGTGTGAGTAATATGTCTAAAATGTGTGAAAGTATGTATAGTGTATAAATATATGTGCATTATGAATAAGTGTGTCTACATGTTTGTTTAAATATGTGCACATATGAAATGTGTTAAAATGTAAGAAGAATGTGCAAATATTTCAAGTGTGTGCAAATGTAAATATTATATGCAATATATATAGCGTGGAAAATATGTGAAAAAATGTAAAAAATTATAGTATGATAAATAATTAAATATGTGCCAATATATAAAAATGTGTTTATTATATACATATATGAGTAGTATGCATAAGCGTGTATATAAGTATGTATAATATGTGTAGTATGTAACGCATATACATTGTACTGTGTGCAGATGTAAGAATAATTTGCAGATATTTATAATATGTGAGAATGTATATGGAGTACGTATATACGTATTGTGCACATTATGTGCAAAAGACGTACAAATCTATAGTGTCCAAATAAGTGTAATATATGCAAATATATAAAAGTGTTCATAGTGTATATATATATATATATATATATGTATAAGTATGTGTGCACAAGTATTGGCAACCATGTATCTTATGGAAATGTTTAAATATGTATAGATATGTATAGCGAGTAAAGTTATGGTAGGTTTGTAGAAATATTAATCGTAAATGTTAGTGTATGTATTGTGCAACAAATATTATATTACTTACATCTATTCTACTGAATTAAAATTATAACGAAAAATAACATATAATTACAGCACGCTGGCGCGCTGATTGCCAACTAGTTATTATCATAATAATAATAATCATCATCATCATTATTATTATTACTATTATTTCCCTTATTATTATTATAATCATCATCATCATCATTATTATTATTACTATTATTATTCTTATGTGAAATGGGTTCATGACAGACACGAGTGGATTTTTTTTTGTGTATCACTTTATATTTAAAAAATTCGCATATCACGTCGCATATACAAACATGTTTCATAAGAATTTTTTTTTGTTGTTGTTACTATTGTGTTTTTTTAATTTTTAAGTGGCAAACCACCCTTTTTTGGGTGAGGGATGCCAACCCCAATTTATTTATGATTAATATCAAAAGAGTTAACGGTTGACTTAATTAAAGCGATCATAACCAATGAATACAAAAGAAAATTAAATAAGGGATACTATTTCCCTTACAAGAAGCCAAAAAAGTACAAGTAATGACTTATCTAACCCGGAAGGATAGGAATCCAATTTAGCTTCAAAGCCCCCTCACCAACTAAGGCAAACCACTCACCAATATATATGATACATAATCTTGCTGGAGACACCCACAACTTGCAAGTGTTTCAGCCAGTTTATTGTCTTTTGTGTAAATATGGAGAAACTATAACTTATCTGATCTAATGTAAGTTGTATAAAGAGCGGAGGCCATCCCCAATTTTTTTGCCGTTCTCACGTGCTTTGGGGTAGTACTCCAACTTCATCATCACATAAGGATAAAGCCACTTGGTGAAATAAAAAAAAACAAGCGATAGAAACGACATCGTTTCTATCACGTATTTATGGTTTCCTCTTCTTTTTGTTTTTCCTAACAAATGGTCACCTCTACAATCAATTCTCTCTTCTTTAGTCTTTGACGCTAGGGTTTCTCTCTTCCTTTTCTCCTAAGACAGATGTCCAAATAAGACAAAATTAAAAATTCGCCATTTTCTATCCTCTTTCTCTATTGGAAAGAGTTTTCCTTTTTCTCTTTGTTTTGTTTCCTTTCCAAATATTTCCTTCTACCTTTCCACTTCATCATCTTTCAGTTGAATTTTTTCATTCATTTAGCCATCAGTATATTAGCGGGGAATCTGGATGACAGTGTGATGGATTTTTCATCCTATGCAACCGGAATTTGCAGCCATGTTAGATCCATACTCATTGATTTTAGTGTGTATTTTTTTCATAATTTTCTTCAATCATTTTTTTAACTTTGTTTTGTGTTTTCCATAATGCAAAGTTTTCGATTTTTGCTAAGATGAGAAGAAGAACAAATACTTCGCTAAAGAGGCTCCTTCCTGTTTTAAGAGTGGGGAGTTGGTTTTAGACCAACTTATATGTGTTATATCATTTAGCTTTTGCCTTGTATTTCATGCAAATGTGTAGTGTTTTGTGCCATTTTGTGTATTTATGTATTTTGAAACTTCCAAGTGCTTAAATGGTGGAAAAGACGAAAAACAATGATGATGAAATGAAGCAAATGTGTGTTTTGGTTGAAAATCAAGGAAAGAAGCCAAATTCATTGGAATGGTGTTTGTGGAATTTGAAGAAAACCCTAAATATGCCTATTTGGCTTAGCTTGAAATTGGACAGAATGTAGGTCGTATTTCATTTGAGTTTAAATCTTTCAATAATAATCCAAATGAGGAGATCTTGGATGTTCTGGAAAGCTCTTTGAGTGTACTTCATTTCTTATGTTTTAACGTTTGTCTAATTCTGTGCAAAAGTATGAGAAATGGGGGCATCTTTATGATTGCTACTTTTAGGTTTTCATACTTGACTTCATATTTCCATAGTTTGGTAAATTGTCCATATCTTGAGCTACAGACCTCCGATGATGCTGTTTCTTGAACCGGTAGAAAGCCAAGAGATAGATCTAAAAAGTTTACCACAAAGTCCAATTCATAGCATAAGACATACATATTTTGCATAGAAGAAGTTTTTTGTGTTGAAATGGTTGCATCACACATACATGCACTCACCTCGCATGACACTTACACTCACCTTGCGCGCACTGTGCACACCTTGCCGCACAAACTGTGCGGCGACCTCAGCACACACTCGCACCTCGCCGCATACATCATGCGGCGAGCTCACACACCTCGCCGCACGCATGTGCGGCGAGCTCATGGCGAGCTCACGCACAGTGCACATAGCTTCACCACATCTCAGTATTTTGGCCATAACTTTCTTGTCCAAACTTCGCATTGAGTGATTCAAAAGGATATGGCAATCTAAGACAAAGGGCTATAACTTTGATGTTTTAAGTTTTTCCCAATTCACAATGCATCATGGCCAGATCTGGGTTGGAAGTTGCTGCACATTTGCACATTTTCGCACAACACTTGCTGCCCACTCTTCATGCACACTACTTCTGCACCACAGCACACTTCATGCACAATTTATGCACCACAGCACGTTCATGCATACCTCATAGGCACTACACAGCAAACCACAACACATAGTGCACAACACTCTTCACACATTTCACTAAACACTTACACCCCTTTTGTCTTCATCACATCACATCTTCATTTTTTCATCACATCACATATCACTCATTCGTCTATCACTCATCTCACTCAATCTTCATCACAACACTTCACAAACTTCACAATCTGAATTCTCACTACACGGCTAGGTCTCGCCAACATACCCACACAAGGCGAGACCTCGCCACGAGGTCACGCCCACACCATTTTGCACGGCGAGACCTCGCCACGAGGTCTCGCCCACATACACACACAAGACGAGACCTCGCCATGAGGTCTCGCCCATCAAATGCACAAGTGGCGAGGTCTCGCCAGGAGACATCGCCTTGGAAGATTTCGTCTTGGCGGCTGGAAATTTTTGCTAACTATTGGAATCGTTTTCTTGCACAGCAGGTTGATGGAGGCGTGGTGGAAATGGCTTGGAGGCGTGTGAAGATCGCTGATGGCGTGTGAGCTGAAGGACTGAAAGCGCGCTAGAGCTGATGGAAGCGTGGAAGGTGAAGGCTCAGAGACGTGATTTTGTCATATGCATGGTTTTTTGTTGGTCATTGCGGTGAGAGAAAACGTGGCTGTTGGAAGCTTGAAGGCGCGGAAATCCATTGGCGAAAGGCGCGAAGTGATGCTTGAAAGGCGCGAAATCCATGGGTTTCGTGGACTCTTGCTAGCACAATGGCATTTTTGTAATAGTTTAGTTATTTTACGTTGCGTACCATTTACGTTTCTGTATCCTCTATATATAGAGAATTAGTTAACCAAATTAGGAGATTATTGGAGAATTTTAACTAACTTTTGAACTAGAGAGAGGAAGTTTCTCTCTCTAACTTTCTCTCTCTAGAATTTTGGCTTCGTTTTCAATTACGATCGAGGATTTGGACCGGTCATTGTAATCTTCTATTCAATTAAGGAGAAAATTCACAAATCTTTTGTGAATTGGAAGTATTTGAAGCAATTCAATTGGTAAACTCTTTCCATTTAATGAAAATGAACTATTTCTCATTGCAAATTGTTGATCGTGAATTGAGAATGGAGTTCTGTAGCTAAATTGATGATGTTCTAGGGTTGGAAATCGGATGAATGTGTAATTAGACTATGCAAAGTTTTGTAATTGACACAATCCATAAAGAATGAATTCCTACTTAGAACGAATGCATGAATTTTGTTAAGTTTCATTTATTTGTGCTTTTGTTGATTGAGTTATGCTTTGATTGTGTTCGCCATGCTGAGTCGAGGTTAAATTCACCAAGAGGAGTTGGAATGAATAAGATGAGAACCTTTAGTAGGATAACTGAGTCTTCTCACTAGATTTGTTTGATCATGAATGGAGATGCGGTCGTTATGCCGGTGGAAGTTCATTGAAACCATAGAATAGGGTGAGAAGAGACTTTCCACGATTAACGAAGACAAATGAACCTATGTCAGGCCTCACCATAGGAAGACCTTAGAATTTGTATGCTAAAAATAGTGAGTCTCAGGAAGTTAGTTTCTGCGGGTTTCAACCATCACTCATAGGTCTCGCCATGGGAAAAAGTGGTGCCAGGGCGTGTACGATGTCATGCGGTCGCCATGCTGATGGTGTTCTAGACTCTTAGGCAGCTGAATCTCCTCTATGTTCTACAAGTGTGTCAATTGCATTGCATTTGATAGTCTAATGCATAGCCATCCGATGTAATAACCCTAGGACATCCATTTCAAACCTGACTTTACTTTCGTGATTTTTACTTATTATTCTACAGTAGCATTTTATTTATGATTGGTGACATTTGTTAGAGCAATATTCGAATTCAAGAATCCAACCTTTCCCTGTGGATACGATCCCCACTCATCTCTACTACGTTAGTTTAGGGGTAAAATTGCAAGGTTAACGACACGCTTGTCAATTTTTGGCGCCGTTGCCGGGGAAGGCACGGTTTCTTGAATTTTGATTTGCTCTGTTTTCTTTTCTTTGTGTAGATTAGTCATTCCGTTATGTTTCATTTTGTCAAATTCTATTGTTTTTCTTATTTTTGTGTTTCGTTGTCTACTTTGGTGTAATTGCAAGTGCAGGATATTGAACTTAACTGAAATTGAATATTGCACACCACAAGTATTCAAGCATGTCTAGGTGGTATGGGGACTATGTTGAGTCTTATCCATTTTGCCCACCAATTGAGGTGGTTGACACACGGTCAACACCTAGAATGTGTGAGGACTTCTCTCCACCACAATATGAGGAGCAATGGCACAATCAATCACAAAGCAACAAAACGTATCTTATTGGAAACCAAAGACTCTCTGTGGAGGACATGTTTTCTCAGCTTTTGGAAAGATTTGATAGAGGCTCACAAAAGGAAGAAATGAGATTTTCTCAAGAAGAAGAGTTTCCAAGAAGCCAACAAAGGAATACTCAACTAGATGCATTGTGGAGCAATGTGGAAGAACAAAGTGAGATACTAGTTCAATATGCACCATGCTATCCACAAGGTACACCTCTAATTTCTAGAATACCAACTCCTGAGAAATATCATTTTGAAATGCAAGTTAATGTTGAATGGGGTAAAAAGAATCATTGGGAGGTGGAATCTACAAATATTGAGGTTTTCTCACAAAAATGTATTGTTGATGAACCTTTGTTGCATGAGTCAAATTTAAGCTGTTCTTTTATTGAGGATGATGTCTCCTGTGATGAACTTGATACAGATGAAATTAGAGCTTTGTGGTTTCTTACTGACAAGATGGAAAGTGTGTCCAATACTGAGTCTTGCATTAATTTTATGGAATTCCATGAGTCAAATGATGTTGATAACCATTCATTTGAGTCTTCTCCTTTTGATAGCTTTGTGAATTGTACAGAGACACTTCTTGAGAATCATTGTGATATCTTGAATAAAGATAATGTTGTAATGGCTAATGAGAATGTCAACACATTGATTGAAACTCTTGTTGAGGCACCAATTCTTGAAATGGTGATTGAATCTAAATGTCTTAATGGTGACTCACAAAAAGTGCAAAATGAGATATTCTTGTTAATTGATGATAATGCTTTTTGTGTTGTTGACAAAGAAAAGACTCAAGAATTTCCCCATGTTAGTCTAGATGATGAAGATGTGAGAATTTATAATGAAATTGCTAACATAGTGGAAAATTGCTTTGTAGATGAATCAATTTTTGAACTTACTGGTGGTTTTGAACTTACTGATGAATTAGTTGAGACCATGGATGTACAAGCCTTGGTTGGACCTTGCAGGATTAAAGAGCTTAGTATGGTGGAAGAAGTAATAGAGCCTATTCTAGTGGAGTAAGTAAAAGAGATGCCTCATATGGGGGAGCCTCAACTCTTGGTTGAGCTTTGCAGGGTTACAGAGCCTAGTTTGGTGGAAAAAGCGAATGATGTGACTCCAATAGTGGAAAAAGTAAATGAGGTGCCTCCAATAGGGGAGCCTCAGTGGTTCAAAGTAAAAGTTATAGAGGTGGTTCCCCATGTGCATAAGTTTAAGCACCTCCTTGAAAATATTCCTCAAGTGCCATACAGGAGGAAGAAGGTTGCTTATGAAATATCTTTTTTATGGTATAGAGAGGGTTATTCCGAATCTTGAAAAAGAAATCTTACACAATAAAGTCTAGCTGGAGACTAATGAAACCCAGAACTACTTCTTTTTCATATTACCTTTGATACAGCATTTTGATTAAACTAGTTTGTTATGTTGTTTTGCATTTTCCTTATGCTCACTAAGGGCACTGATGTTGTAGGGACTTGCACATGAAGTAAGTTGCAAGGGAAATAAGCCATGCACACATGAGGCTATGTATGGGGGAGTGGTGCCATGGACCACTCCCACAATGCACACGATCATTGTGTTTTACATTTCAAGCATAAATAGTGCATGTGCCACTTAGTGTTGTTAGTTGCATATTTTTTACACCACTATGACCCCTAGTCATGGGACACTGCATGCTACTTCCATGTCTTGTTTACATTGCACCAACATGTGGTGTGCTTGAGTCTGTGGTTTCTAATAAGCCTTGTTTCACCATGCGCAGCAAATTTTTCATGATATATCAATAACAGGGAGCTCTTAAACCTATCTTTACTTTACATTGTGGAAAATGTAAGTTTTAAGTGTGGGGGAGTGAATGTTTGCTATGGTTTGTGTCTCTTGGACTTTATATGCTTACTTTCTCTCGTGAATGAAAATTTTTCTGTGCTATGTGATGTAGGGCATGCTACTTTTCATTTTTGTTGTGTTATTTTGATTTTTTTTATGTTATACCCTGCTTATATTGAGTTTTCAGTTTTTGGGCAAATTTTTAACTTTTTTGGCAAAATTTGGCAAAGTTTTGGAAATAAGTGTTGTGTGTCATTGATGGTTTGGGTGTGATGTGTTTCAATGAGATTTAGTGTTGGTGTGTGTTTGAGTGAGTGGACTGGAAAGCTAATATATCATGTATTTGAAGCTTTGTTCCTAGTTCACTATGGCATATTTCAAGTTCATCACTTTACTCTTTTTGATGTTGTATGCGAAAATGTTTTGTTTTCTGACACTAAGTTTGAAGAAATTGGTACATTTTGCTGGTTAAGGAACGATGTTAAGGTAAGATAGATATGCCATGCAAAAATTCAAATGACATAGGAGGTAATGTGTATGAAATTTGTTCTTTTTTCTATGCATTTGTCTGGAGTTTCCAGTGTTCGTGCATGTTCAGTCATTTTGAGACCCTTATGAACATGTGCATACACAAGAGAGGAAATGGAGAAAAAGCCTTTGGCAATTGGAAAAAAAGAGCCATAAGACCCTGGCAAGCAATGAAAGGGTAAAAACAGCCACAAAATCCAGGCTAAGGCACCAATGGGTGCAACAAATAAGCACCAATGTGCAAATAAGGGCAATGTCCCATAGAGCACCAATGTGCGCATAGGTTACCATTGATCTTGTGACGTTGCATGTTCATAGGAGTAGTAAATGAGATTGATATGTACTGGATGGCAAGTGAGACAACTAGATGGTGTATAGCAAGGGAATAGATGAAGTGCATGTTCCTCAGCACACACTTGCACGCATGACATTTTGGTCTTTATTCATTGTGCCTTAGTTGATAAGGTGTACTGAAATCTGAGAGATAGGTGTCAGGAAACGTTGCATAAGTTTTGTGTGGAAAATAATTTGATGAACTTGGAGTTAGGCATGGTGGGAAAGGAGTGAGGTGTTCAATGCGTTGTGGTGAGAGTTTAGAGCATGAGTTTTGCTTGAGGGCAAGCAAAAGTTCAAGTGTGGGGGAATTTGATGAGTTGGTTTTAGACCAACTTATATGTGTTATATCACTTAGCTTTTGCCTTGTATTTCATGCAAATGTGTAGTGTTTTGTGCCATTTTGTGTATTTATGTGGTTTGCAACTTCCAAGTGCTTAAATGGTGGAAAAGACAAAAAACAATGATGATGAAATGAAGCAAATGTATGTTTTGGTTGAAAATCAAGGAAAGAAGCCAAATTCGTTGGAATGGTGTTTGTGGAATTTGAAGAAAACCCTAAATATGACTATTTGGCTTAGCTTGAAGTTGGGCAGAATGTAGGTCGTACTTCATTTGAGTGTAACGCTTTCAATACTAATCCAAATGAGGAGATCTTGGATGTTATGGAAAGCGCTTTGAGTGTACTTCATTTCTTATGTTTTAACGTTTGTCGAATTCTGTGCGCAAGTATGAGAAACGGGGGCATTTTTATGAATGCTACTTTTAGGTTTACATACTTGACTTCATATTTCCACAGTTTGGTAGATTGTCCATATCTTGAGCTACAGACCTCCGATGATGCTGTTTCTTGAACCCATGGAAAGCCAAGAGATAGATCTAAAACTTTTATGCTTACCACAAGTCCAATTCAGAGGCTAAGATATGCATATTTTGCATAGAAGAAGTTTGTTATGTTGAAATGGTTGCATCACACATACATGCACTCACCTCGCACGACACTTACACTCACCTCGAGAGCACTGTGCACACCTTGCCGCACAAGCTGTGCGGCAACCTCAGCACACACTTGCGCCTCGTCGCATACATCATGCGGCGAGCTCACACACCTCGCCGCACGCATGTACGGCGAGCTCACTCACCTCGCCGCACGAATGTGCGGCGAGCTCACGCACAGCGCACACAGATTCAACACATCTCAGTATTTTGACCATAACATTCTTGTCTAAACTCTAAATTGAGTGATTCAAAAGGATATGGCAATCTAAGACAAAGGGCTATAACTTTGATGTTTTAAGTTTTTCCCAATTCACAATGCATCATGGCCAGATCTGGGTTGGAAGTTGCTGCACATTTGCACATTTTCGCACAACACTTGCTGCCCACTCTTCATGCACACTACTTATGCACCACAGCACACTTCATGCACAATTTATGCACCACAACACGTTCATGCATACCTCGTAGGCACTACACAGCAAACCACAACACATAGTGCACAACACTCTTCACACATTTCACTAAACACTTACACCCCTTTTGTTTTCATCACATCACATCTTCATTTTTTCATCACATCACATATCACTCATTCGTCCATCACTCATCTCACTCAATCTTCATCACAACACTTCACAAACTTCACAATCTGTATTCTCACTACACACACAAGGCGAGACCTAGCCACGAGGTCTCGCCCTCATACCCACACAAGACGAGACCTTGCAACGAGGTCTCGCCCACACCATTTTGCACATACACACACAAGGCGAGACCTCGCCACTAGGTCTCGCCATCAAATGCACAAGTGGCGAGGTCTCACCAGGAGACATCGCCTTGGAAGATTTCGTCTCGGCGGCTGGAAATTTTGGCTAACTATTGGAATCGTTTTCTTGCACTGCAGGTTGATGGAAGCGTGGTGGAAATAGCTTGGAGGCGTGTGAAGAGCGCTAATGGCGTGTGAGCTGAAGGACTGAAAGCGTGCTGGAGCTGATGGAAGCGTGGAAGGTGAAGGCTCAGAGAAGTGATTTTGTCATATGCATGGGTTTTTGTTGGTCATTGCGGTGAGAGAAAACGTGGCTGTTGGAAGCTTGAAGGTGCGGAAATCCATGGGCGAAAGGCGCGATGTGATGCTTGAAAGGCGCGAAATCCATGGGTTTCGTGGACTCTTGCTAGCATAATGGCATTTTTTTAATAGTTTAGTTATTTTACGTTGCGTACCATTTACGTTTCTGTATCCTCTATATATAGAGGATTAGTTAACCAAATTAGGAGATTATTGGAGAATTTTAACTAACTTTTAGAGAGAGGAAGTTTCTCTCTCTAACTTTCTCTCTCTAGAATTTTCTCTCTCTAGAATTTTGGCTTCGTTTTCAATTACGATCGAGGATTTGGACCGGTCATTGTAATCTTCTACTCAATTAAGGAGAAAATTCACAAATCCTTTGTGAATTGGAAGCATTTGAAGCAATTCAATTGGTAAACTCTTTCCATTTAATGAAAATGAACTGTTTCTCATTGCAAATTGTTGATCGTGAATTGAGAATGGAGTTCTGTAGCTAAATTGATGATGTTCTAGGGTTGGAAACCGGATGAATGTGTAATTAGACTACTCAAAGTTTTGTAATTGACACAATCCATAAATAATGAATTCCTACTTAGAACGAATGCATGAATTTTGTTAAGTTTCATTTATTTGTGCTTTTGTTGATTGAGTTATGCTTCGATTGTGGTCGCCATGCTGAGTCGGGGTTAAATTCACCAAGAGGAGTTGGAATGAATGAGATGAGAACCTTAAGTAGGATAACTAAGTCTTCTCACTAGATTTGTTTGATCATGAATGGAGATGCGGTCGCCATGCCGGTGGAAGTTTATTGAAACCATAGAATAGGGTGAGAAGAGACTTTCCATGATTAACGAAGACAATAAACCTAGGTCAGGCCTCACCATGGGAAGACCTTAGAATTTGTATGCTAAAAATAGTGAGTCTCGGGAAGTTGAGTTGTTGCGGGTTTCAACCATCACTCTTAGGCCTCGCCATGGGAAAGAGTGGTGCCAGGGCGTGTAGGATGTCATACGGTCGCCATGCTGATGGTGTTCTAGATTCCTAGGCAGCTGAGTCTCCTCTATGTTCTACAAGTGTGTCAATTGCATTGCATTTGATAGTCTAATGCACATCCATCCGATGTAATAACCCTAGGACATCCATTTCAAACCTGACTTTACTTTCGTGATTTTTACTTGTTATTCTACAGTAGCATTTTATTTCTGATTGGTGACATTTGTTAGAGCAATATTCGAATTCAAGAATCCAACCCTTCCCTGTGGATACGATCCCCACTCATCACTACTACGTTAGTTTAGGGGTAAAATTGCAAGGTTAACGACACGCTTGTCAGAGAGCTTTTAATGTTAACAGCTAATATTTTTTATTTTAATTAATGGTAACAAATGCTATGTTTTTTTTCCAAATGAGTTTTTTGAGGTTTCTAATATTATGAGAGAATTATGAAAGATTAATTTTTTTCCGAACTAATTAGTTTCTTTTGAGGAAGGTCTTGTTGATTTGGTATTGCATTTTTATACCATGGATTTTCCTTCTTCCGTGTTTGTCGACTGATGAGTTGGTTTCATACCAACTAATATGTATAAATATCTTAGCTTTTGCCTTATGTTTTCATGCAATTGTATGGTGTTTTGTGCTATTTTGTGTATTCAAGTGGTTTGTGATGTGGAAATGTTAAATGGTATAAAAATGGGTAAAAATGATGGTGAATGAGGTGATGTGTGTCTAGGTTGAAAATGAAGAAACTTAAAGGTGCTTTGCTCGGCTAAATTAGGGTTTTGGCAGCTTGGTTGTGCAACTTCTTTTGAGTGTAACTCTTTCAATTCTAATCCAAATAAGGATATTGTGGTGGCTATGGAAATCTCTTTGTGTGTACTTCAATTGTCATGTTTTACCTTTCTCCAAATTCAGTACGCAATCATGAGAAACTAAGGCTTCTTTGTTGAGCGTGGATTAGGGTTTGGTTTTTAGGGTTTGTTCTTTCTGCCACAGTTTGGTAAAATGGGTATGTCTTGGGCTACAGGTATCCAATGATGTTGATTCTTGAACCAGTGGAAAGTTTAGAGGGAGATCTAGAATTTCTATGTTTACCACCAAGTCTAATTCCAGGGCTAAGACATATTTATTTGGCATGGAAGTAGAGCATTATGTTGAAAATGGACACTTAGCCACATAGTTGTTCTCATATTTGCACTCACCTCACACTTCATGTTTGTATGGCACCTTCACTCACATACACTCACTCACTCCACACACACATTGCCGCACATATCCATGCACTCACCTCAAGCACTCACTCACACTAGGCGGCGAGATCACCTCGCCGCAACATACACAAGCACTCATGTAGGCGGCGAGGTCACCTCGCCCACTATTTTCTCACACACTCTTTCACACACTCACGTTGGCCTCGCCGCCATACTCTCGCACGCACCACTAGCACACATCATGCGACGAGATGAGCTCGTCGCATGAATCATGCACACTTTGCCGCACAAGTGTGTGCGGCGAGGTCACCTTGCCACTCACACATCACCATTTCTCATGCATTATATATACACTTCATCATTAATCATTTTGGCTATTTCCGTGTTGTTTCATGGTGTTCTTGCCTTCTTACTCTCATTCTACCATATTGTCATTCATGCTTTGTACATAAGTTGCTCAAGATTGATGTCCTTTGCCTTTCTTATTATGAATTCATGAATTGTTGTGTTTTATTTCGTTATTTGCAAGATCATGCACTCATTCTCCATTCAAGGTTTGATTAAGTTTCTTGAACATCATGCTTTCCATTTACATCCGGTTTGTACACAACACTCTTGGCCACATATAGTTCATAACATTTTACACACACTTCACTCTTCATTGCATTTCATTATTCATGCTTGCAAATATTCACAACACCAATTTCACTCACACTCACCTTCACTCCACAAAACTCACAACACATCACTCATTTGCACATCACAAATCTCACAACACTCGCACACTTGCACCAAAGTGGCGAGACCTCTCTAAGAGGTCTAGCCAACTTGGAGATTATAATGGCGAGACCTCTTAGAGAGGTCTCGCCGTTTTAAGGGTTGCATGGCGAGACCTCTCTAAGAGGTCTCGCCGTTTTGAGAAATTGTGTGGCGAGACCTCTTAGAGAGGTCTTGCCATGAAAATTGGTTAAAGTGGCGAAACCTCTCTAACCTCTTAGAGAGGTCTCGCCATGTTAATGAGAAGAGTGTTGGTTTTGCAATGAAAAATGGCAAAGTACTTAGGAGTTTTGCTATTTTGGTGTGTGTAGGTGGTGAAGGCGCGAGGGTTTTGGCTTGAGGGCGCAAGGAGGCGGATGAAGGCGCTGGATTCGAGGCTCAAAGGCGTGAGTGGAGGCTTTGACCGTGTCATTTTTGTTCTCTTTTCTATTCTTTTCTTTGATTTTCATTTTATGTTAAGGCATTACAGTAACAATGTAGTCAATTTACGTTTGCTTACTGTTTACGACTTTTGTAACCTCTATATATAGAGGAGATAGTTAGTAGATTGGAATATTCAGGAAATTCATATTCTAGTTTCTGACAAAACTTTTGATTGGAGAGCGCGGGAATTTTCTCTCGAGATTTACTTTCTCTCTCTAGCATTTTAGCTCCGATTTCAATTCCGATCGAGAATTTGTTCCGAACATTGTAATTCTTTTCTTAATTAAGGAGGAATTCATGGTTTCTTTGTGAATTGGAAGTAATTGAAGCATATCATTTGGTAAATTCTTCCCAATTAATGAATATGATTTGCTCAGTATTATCTATTGACGATCATGAACTGGAAATGGAACTTTGTGGCTAAATTTGCATTGTTCTAGGGTTTTGATCCGGATGAAGTGTAATTAGATGATGTAATGCCGTGCAATTGACATAAATCATTAAGAATGAACTCATACTAGAGAATTATGCTTAAACTTTGCCAAGTTTCACTCATTTGTGGTTTTGTTGATTGAATCATGCTTCGATTGTGGTCGAAATGCTAGGTTGGGGTCTAATTCGTCAATAGGAGTTGAAGTGCTTGAAATGAGAACCTCCGGTATGGTAATTGTGTCTTCTCACTAGTATTGTTAGATCATGAACTGAGATGCGGTCGTCATGCCGGTGGAAGTTCATTGAGACTTAAGAATTGAGTGAGAAGAGACTTCTTGAGCATCACGAAGACAAACGGACCTAGGTTTTACATGCTATAGTAGTGGATCTTGGGAAGTTGAGACTCTGCGGGTTACAACCTTCACTCTAGGCCTCGCCATGGGAAAGAGTGAAGTCAGGGAGCGTAGAATATGTTGTGGTTGCCATGCTGATCATAGTCTAGGTTCTCAGGCAGTTTGTTCTCCTCTTCGTTTTCCCGTGTATGTCAATTGTCTTGCATTTGACTAGTCTATTTGCATATTCATCCGGTATAGAACCTTAGGACAGCTTACTAAGACTTGTTACCACATTTCTGTGTATTTTTTTCTAGTCGTTCTCTGTTATTGTTGTGTTTGTGCTCATTGTCTGTTCTAAATGAAATCAATGTAATTCTTGAAACCAATTCTCCTTCCCTGTGGATACCATCCCTCTCGCTACTACTACAGTTAGTTATAGGTTTAATAAGAGAGTACGCGATACACCTTCTCAATTTTTGAACCTCCGGTATGGTAATTGGGTCTTCTCACTAGTATTGTTAGATCATGAACTGAGATGCGGTCATCATGCCGGTGGAAGTTCATTGAGACTTAAGAATTGAGTGAGAAGAGACTTCTTGAGCTTCACGAAGACAAACGGACCTAGGTTAGGCCTCGCCATGGGAAAACCCTAGGTTTTACATGCTATAGTAGTGGATCTTGGGAAGTTGAGACTCTGCGGGTTACAACCTTCACTCTAGGCCTTGCCATGGGAAAGAGTGAAGTCAGGGAGCGTAGAATATGATGTGGTTGCCATGTTGATCATAGTCTAGGTTCTCAGGCAGTTTGTTCTACTCTTCGTTTTCCCGTGTATATCAATTGTCTTGCATTTGAGTAGTCTATCTGCATATTCATCCGGTATAGAACCCTAGGACAGCTTACTAAGACTTGTTACCACATTTCTGTGTATTTTTTTCTAGTTTTTCTCTGTTATTGTTGTGTTTGTGCTCATTTTCTGTTCTAAATGAAATCACTGTAATTCTTGAAACCAATTCTCCTTCCCTGTGGATACCATCCCTCTCGCTACTACTACAGTTAGTTATAGGGTTAAATTGAAGAGTACGCGATACATCTTTTCAATTTTTGGCGCCGTTGCAGGGGAAGGCACGGTTTCTAGAGTTTGATTAAGTGATTCTTGAGTTTCATCATTTAATTTTGTGTGTTTTGTTTTGTTTGATTACTCTGTTCTTATTTTTTATATTTTTTGTTCTGTTTCCTTGTTATTGTTGTCGTTTGTGGTTTTTGTTTTGTTGTCTGTTGTTTACATTTTGAGTTTTTGCTTTTGTGTTCTGAAATATTTTGGTTATACTTCACTCTTGGTGTTATTGTATGCCCAGGTTACGATCTTCTGGTGATCCTGAGTTTGCATTAGACCTTGAACTACAGAAGACTTTGAGAGTTCAAGCCAGACAAAGAGAAATGGCTAATCCTGGAGTGAGGGCACCACGTTTTGGTGATCATTATGCTGTGAATTTTGACAATAGGTTTGGACAGCAAGACATAGATGTTGAAAGTTACCACATCCCTACTCAGATTGTATCAATGATTACTCAGGGCCAATTTTTCTAAGGATTAGACAATGAAGACCCTAATGATCATCTGGATTTGTATTTAGGTTTGTGTAGTACGTTCAAGCTGCCAAGAGTGGAGAGAAGTGAAGTGCACATAATCATTTTTCTTCTTTCCTTGAGAGGTAAAGCAAAACATTGGTTTAAGACCATTGGGGGAGCAGATGCAACAATTTCTTTTGAGGAACTTCAGAAGAAATTCTTGGCGAAATATTTTCCACCAGCTAAGCTTGAGAAAAGGAGAATGGAGATCATGAATTTTCAATAGCAAGATAGTGAATCATTCAGAGAAGCATGGGATTTTAATGATCTAATCTGTCAATGTCCCAACCATGACCTTGGTGAAATCAGAGAATTGAATACGTTTTTCAAAGGTCTCACACCTAAGTCTTCCATGATGGTAAAAGCTTGTGCCAATGGTGCATTAAAGGATAAGAGTGTGCTGGAGGTTCGAGAGTTGTTTAACCAGATTGCTGAGGATGAGTATCTCTTTCCTGAGAGCCGTAAACCTCATAGTAGAAGACAACGAGGAGTTCTAGATCTTGATAAGAAAACTTCGTTGAGTGCCAAGTTTGAAGCCTTTGCCAAGCAAGTGCAAACTTTGAAAGCTGCTCAGACCAAGGCTCCAGTTCTTTCTTGTGGTTTGTGTAAAGGTGAACACCACACTGACGAGTGTGCCATCACAACTGAGTCTCTTTAGTACGTGAACAATTACAACAACAAACCTCAGTATGGTGTAAATTATTCTGGAGGAAACTATTCCAGTGGTAATAGACCATACAATGGTGGACAAGACAACTGGGGACAGCAACAAAATCAAGGAGGGCAATACTATCAAGGAAATGACCAAAGAAGAGCAACAAATGCACCTCATAGTTTTGATCATCAAGCTGGTACTTCAGAGCAAAGAAAGCCATCGGTTGAAGATATGTTTCAAAAGTTGATGGAGAAGATGGACAAAAATGAACAAAGGTTTGGGGGGTTTGGAATCAACTGTCAAATACCATGAAGCTACTTTAAAAAACATTGAAATGCAACTTGGACAACTTGCAAATGCTGTACATCAAAGACCAAGAGGAGCACTTCCAAGTGATACAATTCCAAATCCAAAAGGAAAGTAGACGTGTAATGCAATTACATTGAGAAGTGGAAAAGAAATACACAAGCCTAACAAACCTGGAGATGAAACTTCTGAAGACAAGGAAGAAGACAAACTTCATTTTGAGCAAGAGTGTGCCAATGAGGACATGGCACCAAAGAAGGAGGGGGTGCAAGATAATGTAGTTGGAGAAGCAAACAAGAAAATTAGGGGACCTCCTAGCCCTTACAATTATCCTGAATTTGCACCTAAACCTCAATTTTCTGAGAGAGTGAAACCAAAACCAAAGAAAGAACCTCAGTTTGATAGATTCTTGGATATGGTTAGACAAGTAAATGTGAGTTTACCCTTGTTGGATTTGGTGACGGCAGTTCCTAAATATGCACAATTTCTCAAGGATCTGATATCCAACAAGGAGCAGATTTTGAGATGTGAGGTACCTTTGACACTCACGAAATATGGTGGAGCATGGATTGGGCACAAATTACCACCAAAGTTGAAAGACCCTGGGAGTTGCACTATCCCGTGTAAAATTGGAACAAGACTCTTTGAAAAAGCTTTGTGTGATTTGGGTGCTGGCATTAATCTCATGCCTCTATCTATTGCTATTGATGTTGGACTTAAAGGCAGAATTCATCCAGTGGCTGTGACCCTTCAATTGGCTGACAGATCTTTGGTCAAGCCTACTGGAATGGTTGAGGATGTCCTGGTGGGAATCGATAAATTTACACTCCCGGTTGATTTTATTGTTCTGGATATGGAAGAGGATCCGGAAGTTCCTTTGATTTTTGGTCGACCCTTCTTAGCAACAAGCGATGCTGTGATTAGGGTAAGAAACAAAACAGTTACGTTTAGAATCAATAATGAAGAAGTTGCTTTTGAAGTGAATTATGCTATGAAACATCCATTACATGTTGAATCTTGTTTTGCCATTAAGGCTGTAGCGTGCTCTTCTTTGCATGAATTGAATGTTAAGCATGATTATTCTGTTGTTGATGAGTGTCATGATTGTGAAGGTGATTTTGATGAAATCAAATTAGATAATGAGGATAGAAATATTTTGGCTTAAATTGAAAATGATATTGAATGTTGTGTGATTGATGAATCCATTTTTGAAATTCAAAGTGAAATTGTTGAAGTGGTAGATGAATGTGAGATGAAGGGAATTTTGACTGAAGTGTGTTCTAATGAATTGGAAGAAAATGTTGAGTTTAAGCTTCCAACTAATGAAATGAATGCATCTACTTAGGTGAGAAGCAATGAAAGTTTTTGCAGGAACGAAAAGCTTATGCTATCTATCTTGGTTCCTCTAAAGCTGGAATTGAAACCTTTGCCTCCATATCTCAAGTATGCTTTTCTGGGAGAAAGTGAAACACTACCCGTTGTGATCTCTTCTAAACTTGAAGATTGGCAAGAAGAGAAATTGATGTGAGTATTGAGGCAACACAAATTGGCTTTAGGATGGACCATTGCAGATATAAAGCGCATAAGTCCTAGCTTGTGCATGCATAAGATTCTTTTGGAGGATAACTTTGTGCCAGTGAGAGATAGACAAAGGAGATTGAATCCTCAAATGATGGAAGTTGTCAAGAAAGAAGTTATCAAATTGCTTAATTTTGGAATGATTTTTCCCATCTCAGACAGTGAATGGGTGAGTCCTGTTCAATGTGTTCCGAAAAAGGGAGGAGTTACAGTTGTGAAAAATGATGCAAATGAACTTCTTGCAACAAGAATTGTTAGTGCCTGGAGAGTTTGTATGGAGTACAGGAAACTTAACAAGCCAACAATGAAGGATCATTTCCCTCTTCCATTCCTGGAACAATTGTTGGATCAGATTGCTGGCTACTTGTTTTATTGCTTCCTGGATGGCTATTCTGGCTATAATCAAATTGCAATTGATCCCAACTGACATAAAGAAAGATTCAACCCACACAAAGCTTGTTTTTGTTGGTTGTTCTTGGCAGGAATGGCACCTAAAAAAGATCCAATTTCACAAAAGGCTTCAACTTCAAAGAAAGGAAAAGGGAAAACTCAGAAAACACCACTTGTAGACTCTGATTCGGAGTAAGTTCCAGATGAAGATTTGCCACTATTTGAGGATCCCCCTCAATATACCATGCAAGCTACGATTCCAAAGAAAAGGAAGGGGTCTTCTGATCAAGATGGTGAACCTTCGGTGTTCTTAGACAAAAGGGCTCAAAAAAGATGGGAACAGGGAATTGGTATGAAAAAGCTTCATCTGGAGAGGTCATTCGTGGTTGAAGGAGGTCCATTCCAAGAATTGATGGCATTCCATTGTTTTGATAAAAAACTCACAAACGCACCAGGGTTTTGCAACGCTAGTCTGGCAAGGGAATTCTATGCCAATGCAAAATTTCTGAATGAAGTTGGAGAATTCTATGTGAGGGGAAATTGGGTACAGATTACAAGTGAATCATCAATAATCATTCTGTGGTACTGCCCAGTTTTCTCATGACCCTTTGCCAATTTCGGAGGACGATGAGTATGATTACGCATTGTCAGAAGAGCTAGCTTTACCGGGAGCTAAATGGGAGTTGAATAGAAGGGGTGAACGCAAGCATATCTGTAGAGAGTGGCTGGAGAGTGATGTAAAAATCTGGCTTATGTTTGTACTACCACATCTTATGCCAAGTTTGCAATCCACTGAAGTGCTACTAAATCGATTGCACTTGATATCAGCTATCCGTGCAAGGAAGCCAATTGATGTTGGGCGAAAAATTTTTTTTACTATACAATCTGGAGTTGATATGGATAGTGCAGCTCTCTATTTCCCTGTCTTGCTCGAGGTGCTTTGTATGGCCCAAGGGGTGGATACAAAGGCTGGAGAATGGCAACGAAATCCAGGCCCAATTGGTACTCCACTTTATGTCAAGTACCAGGCATTAAAAAAGGAAATGATGAAGGCAAAGAAAGCTAGGGCTAAGAAGTCGCGGAGCAAGTCTGACCCTCCACCTTTTGAGGTAGATGAGGAACCACAGTTGTATGATATCAGTACTTTGCAAGGAGCATTACAAGATTTTTGGCAATCAGTTGAGCATCGTTTCTCAAACATGGATGAGCGGATGGATCAAATTGCATGCGGGTGTGGAGCATATGCAGCAAGAGTGGACATCACATGCTTCGAGTATGGACCAGAAATTGGATGACATGTCAACGGTTGCTCAACAACAATTTAAAGTGCTGTATCATAGACAAGCGTGCATGCAACGGGAGCTCGATAGGTGTAATAAGATGACTGTCTACTACCATTCTGAGTTGGGACCTCCAAAACCAACTCCGACTTCGGCGTAGTTAGCTGGTATCGAATCCCGAATTTGTCATGTGACGTCGTCAGTGGAAACGTGCATGAACTTCCACCTGAGGTTCCAGCAATGCCTGCACTGAACCCGTTGCCAACATTTGGCCATATTCCTCTGATGCCTCAGACTCCCACTTTTATACCGAATCCTGAGTTTATGCCTGCCACAAGGATTCCTTTGATCGGCTCTGGATAGCCTCTTGAAGGACCAATTCATGGTCCTTTTCATTATGTGGCTCGACCTTTTGGTGTTCTTTCATTTGCAACAGCAGCTCCTTTTGGTGGACAATCGTTTTCAACGACAGCTTTATTTTCATCTCCTTCTTCTTCGGCTCCATCACCTTCCCAGGGAGCCCCTCCTTCTTAGACTTTTACATTGTGGGCAATGTCTATTTCAAGTATGGGGGGGTAGAAGATGTGTTATTTGCTGATATGTTCATGATTGGTTGGTGTGAGGATGTTGTTGATGTTGTTGAAGTTGTTGTGATTGTTTTGTGCTTAGTTTGTTGGGATGGTGGGCTGAATTTTTTTTGGAGATGCTTGACATGTTATTGAGGGGTTCGGGTTATGGAGGATATTTTGATGAATTGTGAAGTGGTTCTGATTTGAAGCTGTTGGCAAGTTCTTGAAGTTTGTTATGCATTGTTGAAGACTTTAAGTCCTGTGAAATTAAGTCGAGACATTATGTTTGATGCTTATTGTAGAAGTTGAGTTTGAACGGCTAGTGTGTTTACTATGTTTCTAGTATGGTAAGTAGTGAGTCTGGTCATTGAATGTTGAATAAAGTCTAGGTGGTAGTGTAAGTTGTTGTGAGGAGTATGTAGGAGTCTAGAACACTTTGTATTGGGGCTTTGACTCCTTTGGTAAACTATGTTCGAAATTTGTGGTTCATTAAGTTCTATTTTTATTCAACATGCGAAAATTGTTTTGTCGTCCTTGATTCCAATCTTGATAAAATCAGTATATTTTGTTAGTCAAGGCATCATGTTAATGTAAGATAGATATGCCATGCAAACATGTTCTTGGACATAGGAGGTAAATGATTCAATTTGTTCTTATTGTTATGCATTACTCTGTTGTTTTGAATGCTCTAGCATACATAGTCCTTTAAAGACATCCAGGAATTTTGAGTCACACAAGAAAGGATATGGAGAAAAAGCCTTTGGCAATTGGGAATGAAAAGCCGAAATACCCTTGGCAAGCATAATTGGGAAAAAATAGCCACAAAACCCGGGCAGCTAAAGGGAAAAAGAAGCCAAAAGACCCAGGCAAGCACACCAATGTGTGTAATAAAGTAAAAGCACTAAAGTGCGAAGCAAATGAAATCTGAAATCAACTAAGAAAAGCACCAATGTGCCACCATTGATCTTGTGTGATTTTGAGTTCTTGTGTGTGGACATTGTGATTGTTTATACGAAGGGATGTTTTGGAACAAAATAGGTAATGCATGCATAAAGAATAGATGGACCAGTATTTCTCAGCACACACTTGCACGCATGACATTTTGGTCTTATTCATTGTGTCTTGATTGATAATTTGTGTTGAAATTTGATGGGTTGGAGGCCAGGACTTGGTAAGAGTTTTATGCATGAAAAAAAAATTGTTTTGATGAACTCAAATGAGAACGAGTTGGACAGAGGAGTGAAGTCCAATGCTAAGTGGATATGAGAATAAGTTTGCTTGAGGACAAACAAAAGCTCAAGTGTGGGGGAATTTGATGAGTTGGTTTCATACCAACTAATATGTATAAATATCTTAGCTTTTGCCTTTTGTTTTCATGCAATTGTATGGTGTTTTGTGCTATTTTGTGTATTCAAGTGGTTTGTGATGTGGAAGTGTTAAATGGTATAGAAAAGGGTAAAAATGGTGGTGAATGAGGTGATGTGTGTCTAGGTTGAAAATGAAGAAACTTGAAGGTGCTTTGCTCGGCTAAATTAGGGTTTTGGCAGCTTGGTTGTGTAACGTATTTTGAGTGTAACTCTTTCAATTCTAATCCAAATAAGGAGATTTTGGTGGCTATGGAAAGCTATTTGTGTTTACTTCAATTGTCATGTTTTAACTTTCTCCAAATTCTGTATGCAATCATGAGAAACTGAGGTTTCTTTGTTGAGCATGGATTAGGGTTTGGTTTTTAAGGTTTGTTCTTTCTGCCACAGTTTGGTAAAATGGGTATATCGTGGGCTACAAGTATCCAATGATGTTGATTCCTAAACCAGTGGAAAGCTTAGAGGGAGATCTAGAACTTCTATGTTTACCACCAAGTCTAATGCAGGGGCTAAAACACATTTATTTGGCATGAAAATAGAGCATTATGTTGAAAATGGACACTTAGCCATATAGTTGTTCTCATATTTTCACTCACCACACACTTCATGTTTGTATGACACCTTCACTCACATACACTCACTCACTCCACACACACATTGCCGCATATATGCATGCACTCACCTCAAGCACTCACTCACACTAGGAGGCGAGATCACCTCGCCGCAACATACACAAGCACTCATGTAGGCGGCGAGGTCACCTCGCCACCATATTCTCACACACTCTTGCACACACTCACGTTGGCCTCGCCGCCACACTCTCTCACGCACCACGAGCACACATCATGCAATGAGATGAGCTCGTCGCATGAATCATGCACACTTCGCCGCACAAGTGTGTGCGGCGAGGTCACCTCGCCACTCACACATCACCATTTCTCATGCATTATATATACACTTTATCATTCATGATTTTGGCTACTTCTGTGATGTTTCATGGTGTTCTTGCATGCTTACTCTCATTCTACCATATTGTCATTCATGCTTTGTACATAAGTTGCTCAAGATTGATGTCCTTTGCCTTTCTTATTATGAATTCATGAATTGGTGTGTTTTATTTCGTTATTTGCAAGATCATGCACTAATTCTCCATTCAAGGTGTGATTAAGTTTCTTGAACATCATGCTTTCCATTTTACATCCAGTTTGTACACAACACTCTTGGCCACATTTAGTTCATAACATTTTACACACACTTCACTCTTCATTGCATTTCATTATTCATGCTTGCAAATATTCACAACACCAATTTCACTCACACTCACCTTCACTCCACAAAACTCAAAACACATCACTCATTTGCACATCACAAATCTCACAACAGTCGCACACTTGCACCAAAGTGGCGAGAACTCTGTAAGAGGTCTCGCCAACTTGAAAATTATAACCTCTCACCGTTTTAAGGGTTGCATGGCGAGACCTCTCAAAGAGGTCTCACCGTTTTGAGAAATTGTGTGGCGAGACCTCTCATGAAAATTGGTTAAAGTGGCGAGACCTCTTAAAGAGGTCTCGCCATGTTAATGAGAAGAGTGTTGGTTTTGCGATTTAAAATGGCAAAGTACTTAGGAGTTTTGCTATTTTGGTGTGTGCAGGTGGTGAAGGCGCGCGAGGGTTTTGGCTTGAGAGCTTAAGGAGGCGGATGAAGGCGCTGGATTCGAGGCTCAAAGGTGTGAGTGGAGGCTTTGACCGAGTGTTGTTTTTGTTCTCTTTTCTGTTCTTTTCTTTGATTTTCATTTTATGTTAAGGCATTACGGTAACAATGTAGTAAATTTACGTTTGCGTACTGTTTACGACTTTTGTAACCTCTATATATAGAGGAGATAGTTAGTAGATTGGAATATTCGGGAAATTCATATTCTAGTTTCTGACCAGACATTTGATTGGAGAGCCGGAATTTTCTCTCGAGATTTACTTTCTCTCTCTACTTTCTCTCTCTAGCATTTTAGCTCCGTTTTCAATTCCGATCGAGAATTTGTTCCGAACATTGTAATTCTGTTCTCAATTAAGAAGAAATTCACGATTTCTTTGTGAATTGGAAGCAATTGAAGCATATCATTTGGTAAATTCTTCCCAATTAATGAATATGATTTGCTCAGTATTATCTATTGACGATCTTGAACTGGAAATGGAACTTTGTGGCTAAATTTGCATTGTTCTAGGGTTTTGATCCGGATGAAGTGTAATTAGACTATGTAATGCCGTGCAATTGACATAAATCATTAAGAATGAACTCATACTGGAGAATTATGCTTAAAATTTGTTAAGTTTCACTCATTTGTGCTTTTGTTGATTGAATCATGCTTCGATTGTGGTCGACATGCTAAGTTGGGGTCTAATTCGTCAATAGGAGTAGAAGTGCTTGAAATGAGAACCTCTGGTATGGTAATTGGGTCTTCTCACTAGTATTGTTAGATCATGAACTGAGATGCGGCCGTCATGCCGGTGGAAGTTCATTGAGACTTAAGAATTGAGTGAGAAGAAACTTCTTGAGCTTCACGAAGACAAACGGACCTGGTTAGGCCTCGCCATGGGAAAGAGTGAAGTCAGGGAGCGTAGAATATGATGTGGTTGCCATGCTGATCATAGTCTAGGTTCTCTGGCAGTTTTTTCTCCTCTTCGTTTTCCCGTGTATGTCAATTGTCTTGCATTTGACTAGTCTATTTGCATATTCATCCGGTATAGAACCCTAAGACAGCTTACTAAGACTTGTTACCACATTTCTGTGTATTTTTTTCTAGTCGTTCTCTGTTATTGTTGTGTTTGTGCTCATTGTCTGTTCTAAGTGAAATCACTGTAATTCTTGAAACCAATTCTCCTTCCCTGTGGATACGATCCCTCTCGCTACTACTACAGTTAGTTATAGGGTTAAATTGAAGAGTACGCGATACCTCTTTTCATCGACCATGGCCTGCATCCCAATTTTCTTATGCTGGTATTTGTGTATGCCAATTTTTCCTTTCCTTGAAGGAAACTTTCTCTATATTTTGAAGTTCTAAGATGGAACCTAAACCTCAAATTTGCCCTCATTGATAAAAAAATTCGATATCTTTGTATTAGGAAATTGTGGTCAAATAAAATAGTGGAAAATTGTGAAAATCGTCAAATCACATTGGGTGAAAATATTTATTTTATCACCCACACTAAAAATGATGCGTTTTAGCCACTTACATTTAAAAAATGCACCAATTTCATCATCGAACCAAACTCTGTCAAATTGTTTTAATAAAAAAATGCACACGTGTCATTTATGTAAGTGTAAAATTCGAAAATTATAATTTTGTTAAGAAAAAACTTTCAAAATAGTCACCGTCATCACCAAAAAAAAGTTTTTGTCATCCACATTAAAAATGATGCATTCTAGAAACTAACATTTAAAAAATGCACCAATTTAGCCACTGAACCAAACTCTATTAACTTTTTTAACAAAAAAAACACACGTTCACATCACGGAGGACTTAATTAAAGAGTATAAGTGGAAAAAATAAATAGATTTACTCATTTACCCATTTATTAAGTGGTACATGATGTAAACATGTGTTTTTCCTTTTCAAAAATCTAACAAAGTTTGGTTGAGTGGCTAATTTGGTGCGTTTTAAACATTTTCTAGCGGTTTACCGAAATCGAATTCTAATTAAAATTTGGTGAATTAAAATTCGTTTGGATATTTGGTTTAACTCAAATATTTCACACCCCTACCACCTATAGAAGGTGACGAATGATGAATAAATCATTCTATTTAAGGATTTTGTCTGAAGTATAAATCGATTTTTCACTTTTACTCTTTCATTAAGTCGCCCGTGATGTGAACATGTGTTTTTTCTGTTAAAAAAGTTAACAAAGTTTGGTTGAGTGACTAATTTGGTGCGTTTTTTAAATGTTAGTGCCTAGACTGCATCATTTTTAATCTGGATGACAAAATAATTTTTTGGGTGACTATTTTGGCAGTTTTCCCTTAACAAAATTATGATTTTCCAAATTTACCCTTACATAAATGACACGTGTTCATTTTTCTGTTAAAAAACTTGACAGAGTTAGGTTCGATGATGAAATTGGTGCATTTTTCAAATGTGAGTGACTAAAATGCATCATTTTTAATGTAGGTGACGAAATAAATATTTTCGCCCAATGTGAGTGACAATTTTCGCAATTTTCCCTAAAATATTTTATGAATTTATTGGGATCTGCTTTCTTTTCTTTTCACGGCATGTTTTCTTTTTTGTTAGTGCCCCTCATAATATTAAAGTAGTTGTATAATTTTATATACTCTAAATACTCTCTTTTCCCATAGTTATACTCAAGTTAATACTGTGACTGATTTAATGACAAATTTTTAACTTTTATCTTTTAATTTTCTTGGTAGTAATTCAATTTCAAATTTAGTTTTCCAGTTTGTTAATGCGAAAAATATTTGTTCTTATTATTGTCAACAAAGTAGTTGATGTGAAGGTTGTTTTATGTTGAATACATGACAACATTTTTTGGGTATATTAAGTTCTTTTTCATATATGTGCTGCTTATGTTAGTAAATAAGTGAGGGTGTAAGAGAGTTTTTTTAACATATTAAAGAGTAAACTTTTTCAAAATTAAAAAAGTTGCTTTATGAACTACAATGTTTGACTGCATGAACCTTTTCAGATGGATGGGATTTTACAATACAAATTGAATCTTTATTTCTTGGGTTATAGAATGGAAGTAGCATACCAACCAAAATTTTACATTTTATTTCTTGGGTTCATTTTGTTTTATTCACTCTTTTGCATTCAGTTTGCTGGTCTTGTATGTTATGTATTTTTTTCCTACATGTTAGTTTTACTTTTTACTCATAATTTTGCCATTGGTCTTGCATGATTGTTTTCACTTCTATTGTGTTTTTGCAATTTTGGATTTAATTTACAGAAAGATTCATAGTGTGTAAAATATAGAATTTTTATTCTTTTTTATTAGATCCTTTTGTGTGAATTTTTTGTTGCATTGTAATGGATAAAAATGCTTTGATGCAAAACACTATGCAAAGATGCCACAAGAAAAAAGAGTGAATTGCTATGGCGGCGAAGAAAAGCTTATGTAGCAATGGAAAAAAGAAAGGTTCATAATGAAGAAACTTTTAATTGTTTTCCTCAACGAATGAATACATTTAATGGCACTTGGCCTCTTGCCTGCAAAGAAAATACGAAAGAAAGATATATGCAATCTTTCTCAAAGGTATTAATTTTTCCTTCACTTTTAGCGGCTCTATTTTTAACCTCTGAAAATTTTATGTTCTTTGTTAATCCAAATCTTCTGCCTGTTGATTGTACATAGGTAGGTGAATATTTGGATAATGTATATGCTGTGTTGAGATCCACTCAACATGGACAATCTTCAATGACAGATTTGTCGTAAACTTAGACTTCTTTTATTCGAGGTATCAATATTATTTTCTAGAAGTTTATACTTAGTCAATATAATTCTATGTTTAGATTATTTAAATGTTTGAGAATTCTTCTTGTTGACGTTTTATGGGTTTGTTTTATAGTTGTACATATTGTTTCCTCGGCATGTGCTAAATAACTTTGACGACACAAATCTTTTTTAGTTTTCAAACAAGTTCCAAAGCAATGATTTGTCCTTCTTTATGTTCCTAACTGCATATAGTGTGGTGCAAAAAGATTATCTTTAAAACCTCCTAATTTCTGTTGTGTTGAAGGAGAAGTATCTATAGTTATTCCTTCTACGCCATATGACCTTCAAAACTTATTCATTAGGGACGATGAGTAGACAACTCAATTTGGGAAAAATATTCAAACTTACAACAACCATTTTGCCTTTACCTCCCTAGGTGCGAGATATGATCGAAAACTCAAAAAAAAAATACAAAAGGCTTTTACACTTTTCACGTGCAGGGACAAATCTATCATTCTCTTGATGGTCTTTTTCTAAATAATAATAAACTATCAGGATTTCAATTTTATTTCTATAACTGTGATGAAGAGTTTTATAGAAGGGTCAATTATTTCAATAGGTTATGTGAGAACACTATTAAGTTATTAATAAGGGTCCTTGACACTAATCCTTATTGTAGATTTTTTAAAAATCTGAGATTTATTCCTAATATCGAACATCAATATATTATCCTTAGTCCTACCCACATTTAGATCCACGTCATTACAATCTTCCTTGTATCTCTCAAGTTGCTGATATTTTTTTTCTGAAAATGAAGAAAACTCTATTGATACGACTGCTCATATTAGAGTATATCCATTCCAGTAGAAGTCATGCAATTAAACATTACTATGCTTGTTATGACGAGTTTCAATATCCTTTGTTGTTCCTACGCTGTGAATTTGGATGCATATGGGAATTTCAAGAAACCAAAAATAGAATAAACATGGTAGGGATGAGGTTTGTCTCAATGATATCATCGTTGATCCATTGTTAATGAAGAATTCGGATGAATTGATCTAGGCAAAAAACACAGGCATGATATCCTTGTTCTTATCAATATTTTTAACTTTCTTGAAAATAATTGTTTACTTTTTATTATTTTTAAAATTTGACTTTTTCTAAATTTTTTTTGTAGTTGCTACAATGGGGCACAAATGCAAGGTAACCATTACAGCACGAGAATATTACTGCTATAAGTTGCAAATTAGAGAAAATGACAGGTCAATGTTTTTTGCATAGCTCTAGACTTTTATAGCAATTTGTTGTTGATGTTTATGTTAAGATTGAAACAAGTAGGGTTGAATTTCTTAGGAAAAATCAAAATGATATTAGAACTGAAATATTATAAGGAATCATTGATAGTGTTTCATTAGGTAAAAATGAGGAGTCTAAAGTTGGATGTCAATTTATTTTGCCTTCATCATTCATAGGTGGTCCTAGGTATATGCATAAATGATATTTAGATGCAATAAATTTAGTTCAAAAGTATGGAAAACCTGATATATTTTTAACGATGACATGTAACCTAAATTGAAAAGAAATTTAGGAAAATTTAAAATATAAAGAGCAACCATTTGATAGGCCTGATTTATTGGTTAGATTTTTAGAGTGACTTTTTTTGATTGTCATATGAATGTAGAGATATGTTATACGGTTAGGTTGGTTAAATAATAGCATAAGTATATTTACAAAGGGCATGACCGAGTAAGCTTTCATGTAAGTTAAATTAAAGATAATGAAGTTATTGATGAAATAAAAGAATTTCAAGAAGGAAGATGAGTTGATCCACCTGAAGCAATGTATAGAATTTATGGGTTTAAACTCAATGAGATGAATCCTTCAGTTTGCACACTTCAAGCACACCTTGAAGGGGTGGCCAAATTGTTTCGTTTAATAAGAATTCAAATCTTTCAAGTTTCATTCACTAGAATAAAATTAAAAGAACTATGCTTACTAAATTTTTTGAAATGAATAGAACACATGAAAGGGCAAGAATCTAAATTGTTTGTATAAAAATTTTCTACAATACTTTGTTTGGAATAAAAAATATAACCTTTGACAGAGAGAAAAAACCGAGGGGTTATTAGTAGGATGGAAACTATTAGTCCAAATGAAGGTAAAATATATTATCTTAAACTATTTCTTTCTCATATAAAACCTCCAATTTTGTATGTATATCTTCTTATTGTTAATGGTCATGTGGCCTCTTTTTTTAGGAAATCTACTATGCAATGCGGATTGTTATAATCTGATAATCACATTGAAGAGACTCTTGAAGGAGCAACTAATTTTCAAATGCCCTCTGCCCTTAGATTTCTTTTTTGGGAAAATTTGTAATAATGGCAGTGGAATTTATCAAATTAATAAAGAAGGTGTAACTTTTTATAAATTTGTTATAAGTGTAGTGAAAAATTTCCTACCAAATAGTTATCTATTTCTTAAATAGTTTTTTTCTATGAAAATTTTAAAGTTTATATATTTATAAAAAAATCAAATACATATTGATCACTCAATATTAACCTAAAAAAATAAACGTTACTAATTTTTTGATTGCTTAATTATATATTATTGATAAATTTATAATTTTAGTGTTGTAATGTATATAAGAATTTATATAAAAAATATATTTTTTAAATTAAGAAACTAAAAGAGAAGTTATCTAATGAAACAATAAAAACTAATAAATCTTATAATACTTTTTTTGGGCACTTGATTATGAAATTTAATATTTATAATTGTAAAATAGGACATTAAATATTTATATTTATTGAAATTTTGATATTAGACATCAGTATTGTAGTATCATTTAATTTCAAAATATTTCTTTAATATTTAATTAATTTAAAAAACACATAAATATTTCATTGAGATGTCTAGTCTCAAATTTAAAAAGTTGAAAAATTTTAAATGTTATATATGTAATTATGAAATTATAAATAGTTATTTTCGTACTTTAGTAACCAAAAAATTATGTATACAATAAAATAGTATAATAATGCTGTATTAGTTTTTTTAATTCTTTTCAAAATACTGATTTTCATACATTCTAATGTTAGATTATAACAGGAAAAATAGTTAAGATTTTAAATTATTTTTTCTCACTATATAATTAAGAAATCATCAAAACTTAAAAATATTAAATTTTGTGAGGTTAATACGAAATAAATAATAAATATTTAATTTTTGCTAAATACATAAGCAATAGATTTAAAATTAATTACCTAACCAATCTTGTTGTTAAATAATTATTTTTCTTTATATATTTCTATGATTTTTTGGTACAAAACATATCTAAGCCCTTATTAATAATTTAATAAAAGTTACATCCTCTTTATTAATTTGTAACTTCCACTGCCCTTATTAAAAATTTTCCCTCCTTTTTTTTATTTTATTAAACTTTTTGATGAGGAAGCCAGTTCGAGAAGTCATCTGGATGATCCATTACAAGGAATTGGGAATCCATTAACTCGTTCAAGGACTAAGCGAATGAGGGCAGCACTACATTCGTTGATTGAGGATATTTTTGATCGTGAAGTAGTTCGTGAAGTTTGTGAAGAGGATGTAGCATTCATTTCACGCTCGAAAGTGACCCAGATGGAGTACAATGGCTTGGTGGATCAAAATGGAGCATTGGAAGGAAGAATTGCTGAAAAGAAAGGACAAGTAGCATAAAAAGCCTCCACGTCGCGACGTCCAAGGAGTCCCACATCGCGACGTGGAGAAGCGCAAAAGGGAGTCCATGAAGATTACCAACGTCGCAACGTGCACCAATGTCGCAACTTCTAGCCCCTTCCACGTCGTGCGTGGCCTACTAGAAATTTTATTTTGGGCAATTAATCTCTATTTATTTGTGAATATATCCCCACGTCGTGAAGTGCAGCACCACCGACGTCGCGACGTGCGGAAAACTTTTGCGTCAGAATTTTAAATATTTTCTATTTTTGAGTTTTATTCACCGTTAATTATTTTAGGGTTGTAAGCCTACTATAAAAGGCAACATTCATTACGTATTTGTCAGATGATTCAATATATTGGTTAAAACCTATTTTTGAGAGTTGAAAAGTTTTCTTTTGTTCTTTGCGAAGAACGATAATTCTAATCAATCAAGGTTTTGATAGGTTGGGATATTTTGATAACGAGGTTCTAAGGGACAGGTTTTCTTAGGGTGTTCGTTACGTGAATTTGATAGGTAAGTTTTAATTCATCAATTGAATTTAGGGCTGCCTCCTTAGTTCTATTCATCTAATCCTCAAATTGATCCTTGGGGTTTACTTTCTTAGATTCTTTATTGTTCTAGGATTGTATCAGATTGGTATCAAAGCAAATTTGAGGGTTTATTCCATCAAAGACTTTCATCTTTGATTGTTTTTCCATTTTGAGTTTGTTCTATATTTTTCGTATTGTGTTTTTCTTTTTCAGTTGTTTGCATATTTTTGCCAGAAAGAAAAAAAAGCAGAAAAAAAGGATATGCGTAATTCAAAAAAAAAACTGCAGAAAAAAAATTGCTGCAGAAGACGTGAAAAAAAGGAAAAGAAGAGGCCAGTTTGAGTTTCATTCAAGGACAAGGTTTCTTGAAGACAGTACAATTTCAAGGTAACATTTTTCATTGTTTCTTTGTTGAATTTATTGCAATTAGTGGATTACAAATTTTGTTGCAGAAAATTGGTTTAATATTATGATCATTACTTGCTGCACTAAATTAATTTGGACCATTATATAGTTATTGTTGTTCTGGGAAATTATTTGTGTTCAATTCTTTAGTCATTGTGCTGAAAACTTGTGGGAAGTGTGCTTTGTCATTGCTGAAGTTTTGTTGTTGGTTTAGAAACCAAGTCTTGCTGCCATAACATTGTGAATTGTTGTTATACTAAACTTTTTATATATCATTGTGAGCCATTTCTGTTTAATTGTGGTAACATTCTTGTTCTTGTTGCCTAAAGTCGTTCTTGTTCCTTAGAGTCTTAAATTTCATTCTTGTTTCTTGCTTCCTAAATATTTCTAACGGAGTCTTGTTTGGTGATTGAGTAGTTGTTCAACTCAAAGAACTCACAAAGAATGTCTAGAGAATTTCAAAATTTTGAGCGATACACGAGTGTAATGTAAACACTTAGGGAGTGGAAAGGACAATTTTTAATCCCAAATTCATCATGAGTGGGGAAGGTACAAGTAGTCCTTCATTTAACATTGAAACTGCTATCAAAGCCATTCAATCACAATTTGATAAAATTAATGTTAGGCTTAACATTTTAGAGTCTAGTGAACCACTAACTAGGGATAGAGCTGCTAGGAATCCTTTGTTTGAGAGGGGAAATTATGAGGAAGTGTTGGAGGAGGAAGAAGAAGGGATATGGGGTAGAGGTAGGAAGGATAGTCAAATGGGGTCAATTAAGATGAAAATTCCAGAATTTCAAGGGAAGAATGATCCTGAAGTTTACCTAGAATGGGAAAGGAGGGTAGATCATGTTTTTGATTGTCACAACTATTCGGAGGAGAAGAAGGTGAAGTTAACGGTAGTAGAGTTTACCATTATGCCTCAATTTGGTGGGATCAATTAGTGCATAATAGAAGGAGGTGTGGGTAGAGACCAGTTAGGACTTGTGAGGAGGTTAAGAGGATAATGAGAAAGAGGTTCGTCCCTAATCATTACCAACGGGATGTAGTGAGGAAACTCCAGACTTTGACCCAAGGTAGTATGAGTGTGGAGGAGTATTTTCAGGAGATGGAGATATCCTTAATTCGGGCAAATATAGAAGAGGATCCTGAATTTACAATAGGTAGTTTTGGGTGGGTTTGAATGAGGAGATAGCTGATGTGGTAGAGATGCAACAATATGTTGACATGGAGGAGTTATTGCACAAAGCCTTGAAAGTGGAGAGAATTGTTAAGGCTAGAGGGAAGAGTACTTGGAAAGATAATAAGCAAATATCAAAAACCAAATTTGGGAATTCTAATGTTGACTCCAAACCTAGAGTAGAACAAAAATGGGGAGCCGGGAAGGTGAAGGTTGTGGAGAAAACAAATGGGAGGAGTAGAGATATTAGGTGTTTTAAGTGCCAAGGGGTAGGGCATATATAGTCTCACTGTCCAAACAAAAGGATAATGTTTTTGTTACCTAATGGGGAGTATGAGAGTGAGCATTCGGATGAAGAGGGAATCATACCATTTGTAGAGGAGAGTGATGAAGACGAAGAGCTACCAATGGGGGGAGAAGCACTTGTCAATTTAAGGGCTTTAACTGCACAACCTAAACTTGAGGGAGATTTGGTGCAAAGGGATAATATCTTCCATACTAGATGTCACGTGCAAGGGAAGGTGTGTAGTTTAATAATTGACAGTGGGAGTTGCACTAACATAGCTAGTACATTATTGGTAGAAAAGTTAGGGTTGAAAACAGTTAGACATCCTAAACCCTATAGATTACAGTGGTTGAGTACTAGTAGGGAAGTAAAGATGAACAAACAAGTCAAAGTGGAATTTGTCATAGGTCGATATAAGGATGAGGTCTTGTGTGATATAGTGCCTATGCAAGCTGCCCATATTCTTTTGGAACGTCCGTGGTAGTTTGATAGAAAGGTGGTGTATGATGGATACACTAATAAATATTCATTAGAGATGCACAACTGCAAGCATACATTGGTGCCTTTGAAACCATGGGAGGCACATGAAGATCTGGTACGTATTGTGAAAGACTTTGAAAAGAAAGAAAAAGGTGAGTCTAATGAGAATAAAAGCTGAGAGGAAACCTTCAAGAGTGGGGAAGAAAAATCAGAAAATGGGAAAAAGAAAATGAGCGTTTTTGCAACAAAGAGAGAGGTGAAAGAAAAATTGAGTGAGGGAAATTGTGTGTTTCTTTTATTGTATAAAGATGTATTTTTGATTGATGCTAAAATGCTTGATCTTTTTCCTCGAGAATTGGTGATTTTATTGCATAAGTTCAAGGATGTTTTTCCAGAGGAGTTGCCTTCAGGACTTCCACCACTACGAGGGATAGAGCACCAAATAGATTTCCTTCCTGGAGCGTCTATATCAAACTATTCAGCTTATCGAGTGAACCCGGAGGAGTCTAAGGAGATTCAAGTTCAAGTGGAGGAATTGTTGCAAAAAGGGGCTGTGAGGGAGAGCCTTAGCCCGTGTGCGGTACTCGTCATTTTGGTACCCAAGAAGGATGCGAGTTGGAGGATGTGTATGGACTGCCCGACGGTAAACAAAATTATAGTAAAGTATCGTCATCCTATACCTTGACTTAATGACATGCTAGATGAATTGCATGGTGCATGTATGTTTTCCAAAGTTGATTTAAAAAGTGGATATTTTCAAATTAGTATGAAAGAGGGAGATGAGTGGAAAACCGCTTTTAAAACAAAATTTGGTTTGTATGAATAGCTTGTCATGCCTTTTGGGTTGACAAGCGCGCCTAGTACCTTTATGCGGTTAATGAACCACGTTTTATGACCTTTCATAGGAAAATTTGTGGTTGTTTATTTTGATGACATACTCATTTATAGTAAATCCTTTAGTGAACACTTGTTGCATTTGAGAGAAGTTTCTGTCGTGTTAAGAGAACATTAGTTATATGCTAATTTGAAGAAATGTTCTTTTTGCATGGATTCTATCACATTTCTTGGTTTTGTTGTGAGTGCTAATGGCATTAAGGTACATGAAGAAAAGATTAGGGCAATCAAGGAGTGGCCTACACCGAAGAATGCCTGCGAGGTCCGAAGTTTTCATGGATTGGCAGGATTTTATAGAAGGTTTGTCAAAAAATTTAGTACTATTGCCGCTCCATTGAATGAACTTGTTAAAAAGCATGCTGTGTTTAAATGGGAAAATGTGTATGAAAAAGTTTTAACACGTTAAAAGACAAACTCACACAAACACCCATTTTGATATTTGCTTGATTTCAAAAAAGTTTTTGAAGTGCAATATGATGCCTTTGGTCTTGGGATAGGAGCTGTTTTGATGCAGAACTCGAAGCCAATCGCGTATTTTAGCAAAAAGATGCATGGGGCAGTCCTGAATTATTTGACATACGATAAAGAGCTAAACGCTCTAGTAAGGGCATTGCAAACTTGGCAACATTATCTATGGCCCAAGGAGTTATCCACTCTGATCATGAGCTGCTAAAGCACTTAAAGACTCAAGGAAAGCTCCACCAAAGACATGCAAGGTGGATGGAATTTATTAAATCTTTTCCGTACGTCATCAACTATAAGGCTGATAAGGAAAATGTAGTGGCAGATGCACTGTCACGAAGGTATGGACTTCTAACATTTTTGCAATCAAAATTGTTGGATTTTGATTTGCTGAAAGTGTTGTATGATGATGATAGTGAATTTGGTGAAATATTTACTAAATGTGCACGAACTGCTTATGGTAAATATTTTCAGCATGACGGATTTCTTTTAAGAAAGAGAAATTATGTGTGCCTAAAAGTTCTTGTCGTAAATTGCTTGTTAGGGAGGCACATTATGGGGGTCTTATGGGGCACTTTGGAATCATGAAAACATTGAAAATATTGCATGAACATTTTTATTGGCCGAAGATGCAAAATGATGTTCAAAAGTTTTGTGCAAAATGTATTTCTTGTCGTCAAGCTAAATCTAAAGTCATGCCTCATGGTTTTTATACCTCGTTACCCGTCCCTAGTCACCCTTGGGTTGATATCTCAATGGATTTTATATTAGGGTTGTCTAGGACACAAACGAGTCATGATAGGATTTTTGTTGTGGTTGACCGTTTTAGCAAAATGGCATATTTCATAGCATGTAATAAGATTAACGATGCATCTCATATTGCTGAATTATTTTTTTGAGAAATCGGTATATTGCATGACATTCCAAAAACCATTGTTAGTGATCAAGACATCAAATTTTTGAGTAATTTTTGACGTGCATTGTGATCTAGGTTAGGCACAAATCTTTTGTTTTCCACAGCTGCACATCCACAAATGGATGGGCAAACTGAAGTTGTTAATCAAACTTTAACAACCTTTATTCGAGCCTAAATTCAAAAAAATTTGAAAAGTTGGGAAAAATGTTTGCCACATGTAGAATTTGCATATAATAGGGCCATGCATTCCACTACATCTTATTCTCCATTTGAAGTGCTTTACGGTTTTAATCCACTAACACTTTTAGATGTTTTGCCTATATCTTCTACTCACATTTTGAATTTAGATGGCAAAAAAAGGCTGACCACATCAAAGAAATGCATGCAAAGGTTCCAGCAAACATTGACCATCGGAATGATCAAGTTGCCAAGCAAGAAAGTCAGGGAAGAATCAAGGTCTCTTTTGAACCCAGTGATTGAGTGTGGGTTCACATGCGGAAGGAACGATTTCCAAATCAACGGAAATCTAAGCTCCAACAAATCGGAGATGGTCATTTTTTGGCTAAAATTAATGATAATGCTTATACAATTAAATTGCCTAGTGAATATGGTAATGTATATAGTAAATTTAATGTTAATGATCTTTCATTGTATGACCTAGGTGATTCGAGGATGAATTCTCTTGAGGAGGGGAGGAATAATGAGGAAGCCAGCTCGAGAAGTCATCTGGATGATCCATTACAAGGAATTAGGAGTCTATTAACTCGTTCAAAGACTAAGCAAATGAGGGAAGCACTACACATCGTGAAGTAGTTCGTGAAGTTCGTGAAGAGGATGTAGCATTCATTTCATGCTCGAAAGTGACCCAAATGGAGTACAATGGCGTGGTGGATCAAAATGGAGCATTGGAATGAAGAATTGCTGAAAAGAAAGGACAAGGAGCATAAAAAGGCTCCACGTTGCAACGTCCAAGGAGTCCCATGTCGTGATGTGGAGAAGCGCAAAAGGTAGTCCATAAAGATCGCCAACGTCGCGATGTGCGACCATAGACGTCACAACATGCACCAACGTTGCGACGTCCAGCCCCTTACACGTCGCGACGTGGCTCACTGAAATTTAATTTGGGCAATTAATCTCTATTTATTTTTGAATAAATCCCCACATTGCGATATGGAGCACCACCGACGTCGCGACGTGCGGAAACGTTTGCGCTAGAATTTTAAATATTTTCTATTTTTGAATTTTATTCACCGTTAATTATTTTAGATTTGTAAGCCTGCTATAAAAGGAAACATTCATTACGTATTTGTCAGATGATTCAATATATTGGTTAAAACCTATTTTTGAGAGTTGAAAAGCTTTCTTTTGTTCTTTGCGAAGAACGATAATTCTAATCAATCAAGGTTTTGATAGGTTGGGGATATTTTGATAACGAGGGTTTTAAGGGACATGCTTTCTTAGGGTATTCATTACGTGAATTTGATAGGTAAGTTTTAATTCATCAATTGAATTTAGGGCTGCCTCCTTGCGTTCTATTAATTTGATCCTCAAATTGAACCTTGGGGTTTACGTACTTAGATTCTTTATTGTTCTAGGATCGTATTGATGCGTTTATTCGCGTATGTTCACCAATTTATCCCTAAAACTACTATAGTAGTGGTGAGAGGGTTTCGTTCCACAAGGAAGGGATAGGTTTCATGAATTCAAGAAAGTGCTCTAATTTCTGTCACAAAATTAGTACAACAAATGCAGCAACTAGATCGTAAAATGCAAATAGAGAACAGTAATGTTCTAAGGTTCTCGTTCCGGATGAATGCTTGTCAGATAACTTGCGCAATGCAATTGACACATAAGTGTGAATCAAAAGGAGACTGAATTTGCCTAGGAGCCCAGTTCACAACAAGCATGACGACCGTGTTGCAATCTACTCTCCCTAACATCACTCTTTCCCATGGCGAGGCTTAAGAGTGATAAATGAAATCCGCAACATCTCAACTCTCCAAAACTAACTACTCTAGCATGCAAATCCTAAGGTCTTCCTATGGCGAGACCTGAACTAGGTCCATAGGCTTTCGTTAGCAACTGAGAGTCTCTTTTCACTCTATTCTAATAATTCAATGAACTCAAACCGGCATGGCAACCGCATTTCAGAACATGAACAGGAAAAGCAAGTGAAAAGACTCTAAAATAATACTTTCAGTTCTCGTATGATGCATCCCTCAGTCATTGGTGAATCTAACCTCAACTCAGCATGTCGACCACAATTGAAGCACGATTCATTCAATTCCAAAGTGAATTCATGAAACGTAACAAAATTCATGCATTCATTCTAAGTATGAATTCATTCTTTATGGATCATGTCAATCGCATAGCATCAAGTCATCTAATTATGCGTTCATCAGTTTCGAACCTTAGAACATTATGAATTTAGCCACAAAACTCCATTCTCAGCTCGCGATCGTCAAATTGAAACTCGAAACAATTCATTTTCATTATATGGAAAGAGATTACCAATTGAATTGCTTCCAAAGCTTCAAATTCACAAGAGAATCCTGAAATGCCTCCTTAATTAAGAAGAGAATTACAATGATCAGACCAAATCTTTTATCAGAATCAAGAACGGAGCTAAAATGTTAGAGAGAGAAAGTTAGAGAGAGAAAATATTTCCCGCTCACGAATTCTAAAATCTGGTAAAAATCTAGAAGAATCTACTCTATCAGAAGTCTCCTCAAATAATGACAAAAACCCTTATTTATAGAAGTTTAAAGCTTAAACTATACGCTAACGTAATCTGATTACTTAATTACAGAAATGCCACCGTAATAGAAAATATCCCATAGAAAAAATGCACGTGCAAGAAGCTTCCCACTCCGTACATAGCCACAACTCCACGTCTTTGAGTCCAAGATCTTCACACTTTCTTCACCTTATCCACACCCTCGAGCCCCTACAGATCACGCTTCCAAGACCTGTAGACAACGCAAGGTCACTTTCAACACTTACAAAAACAAACCAGCATTCAGGTATTGCACTCACACGGTGCAGTCGCTGCTTGCAACCACTCCTCACAGATCTCCAGCACGCGACCGCGCCATTTATTGTGTACCCACGGCGCGGTTGCTGCTTGTGACCGCGCCATGCACTCTCATGCAGACCGTGAAGACATCTCATATGTGCATTACGAATGTGCCCGAGTGTTCAAGTAGTGCATGCAAATAAGGTGTAGTGAGTGTGTTTAAGTAATGCATGAGGTGAGTCAAAATTGTACACAAAGTGTGGTACAAAAAGTGTAGTAAAAGGGTGCACAAAATGAGGCACGAAAGTGCATTAACACACAAGTGTCATGTCTGTAATGCTTGTCCATGTATGGAGTAGTGTGCACCAATCACGACGGAAATGTGTGGCATAAGTTGTATGCTTTCCACATGTCTTGTGCTTAAGTTGGTGCAAACGTGGTTGTGTTGCATGTATGTGTAGTGCACATGGTGCATAAATTTGTGCTGAGTGTGCTTGAAGTGGTGCAGTACAACAATTGTGCATGGTGTAGTGCATTGATACAAAATCATATGTGATCACATATTCCGGAAAATCCAAGGTACTTGTTCCAATTATTAAAGATGAATCTCAAGGATGGAGACCTGAGATAGGATGGAGAATAAGCCTCATGTTGGTTCCAAGGAGGCTCGAGACTCCAAAATGGGATAACAAAGGAAATCATGATAAGAGGCATCAAATATTGTTTGCTGAGAGATTCTGCCACGTTTTAGTTCTCTGCCCATATCTCTCTCAACTTAACTCGGAATGTGATTCTAGCAGCATTAGAAATCTAAGATCAATACCTAAAACTTTGATGTTTTGCATTTTTCCAGATTTTGATGGGATCAAGGTGAAAACAGGATGTGAAGCCGTACGTTATGTCATGACGCGGGCAAATTTCAAGAATTTTAATATTTGCGTTTTTTAGTTGTTTTTGGGTTTAATTGTATTGGGCTTTATAATCAAAGTGTTCTTTAATTAATTAAGGTCCATATTTAATGTAATGCAAGTCCAGTTTGTTAGGGTTAGTTTTAGTTTACTTATTTAGCAAGTTGGAGTTTCTTTTGTAAGCCTATAAAAAGGCTAATATTTGTACTTATTATTCAGATAGAGAAGAATTTTTATTTGAGAAATAAAACAGCGAATGTTTTATCTTTGTGAATTTGATTTCCTGCCAAGGGTTTTCAAACTAACAAATCTTGAGAATTGATTAGTTTGCGCGAAGCGGCTTATTTAATTGGTTTTTAATTTCCAACTCACGAGTTGTTGGGTTGTTCTTGTTCATCGATTTTTATTCGAAGGTCCTACGAATTTGCTTCCGTGACATACAAGCCGGGGTTTGGAGCGAATTGGTCCGGGTTTTGTATCATGCATACTTGTGCAGAGCTCGTGCAGCAGTGAGTGCAAGCACTGTGCGAGGTGTCGTGAGTGTATGCATTGGTAACTGCATGTGTGCGGCAAGTGTGTGGCAATTGTTTACAATCGAGTGCATATGTGTGTGGCTCATGCTGCAAAGTGTGTGGCATGGGCAACATTTCCCGCATGGTTTATGCGGTGCAAGTACTCAGCTAGTGTGGCATGCCTGCGGAGCTCGCATGCTATACACGCGAGCTGTGCCACATGTGTGCATTGCCAGTGCAGCATAGGTGCAGCGCCAGTGTAGCATGCATGCGGTGAAGCCTGCAGAGCTCACACGAATTGCATGCGAGCTCATGCGGCGATGAGTGCAAGACTTGTGCAGCGGTGTGTGCAAGCGTGCGGCCCATGAGTGCAAGGAAAATGCTTAATGCGAAGACTCCATGCATATTCTTGAATTCACATGCAACAACTTAGCCCTTTTTTTTCATCAAATAACACTTCACACAACTCTTCACATAAGCTTACAAATTACCACACAATTTTACTCATTATGCATTAAAACACCACAAAAGCTAATTAAAACTAGCATTTACAAGTCAGTACCAAACTGACTTATCAATTTCCTCCACACTTAGACTTTTGGTTGTCCCAAGCAAAACCTACACTCATTACTCCTTCACACAATGACTCAACACATGCACTTATCACACTGCCTCCCCATTCACCATGCCAATCACCCAGTTTATCAAAACTTTTTTCACATACTAAAAACTTGTCAAGTCATCCCAGTACCAAACTCTAAGAATCCAAGATACAATGTCACCCAAGACATAACGAATAAAGACCAAAATGTCATGCGTGCAAGTGTGTGCTGAGGAACGCTGTCTTTATTTGCTCTCTTTCTATGCACACCCCTTGACATTTCGTCTAAAACATTGCACAACAGTCTTCTTGTCCACACATATGAACATGCACAACACATAAGATCAATGGTATCCTAATGCACATTGGTGCTTCTATAAGAAATTTCATTTTTCACATTATCTTTCACATTGGTGCGTACATTGCCACACTCATTGGTGTTTGGCTGCTTGGGTTTTGTGGGTTTTATTCCCAGTTTTTGCCTGGGTCTTATGGCTGTTTTTTCCAGTGTTATTTTCCGGGTCTTACAGCTTTTCATTCCCAGTTGCCAAAGGTTTTTTCTCCATGTCCCTTCTCATATAACTGTATGTTCAAACATGTCTTCAAAGGAATATACATGCAAGATCCTAAAACACAACGAAAACACATAAACAAAGGCAAACTCAATACGGATTACCTCTTATATCGATTAAAATTGTTGCATGGCATATCTATCTTACTTTGATATTATGCCTTGGCCAATAAAATGTGTTGTACTCATCAAGCTCAGTGCCTTAGAGAAAATTTATTTCGCATGCATCAAACATAAAATATAAAGTGATAAACTTAGATCAAGGCATAATGAATTCGGTGGCAAATGTCCAAACTCAAAATGATCTGACACCATTTTCATCACGTACACTCACACATTTGATTCATTTAATTCCAATCACACACTACATTGCACTCTTGAACTACGAAGCAAATACAAATAAAATATTGCACATTTCACCTAAACATCTTACTCCCTACATGCTGCAACCTACAAGCCACACAATATCTCACAACTTAAAACCATCCATTTTCTCGCACACTCCTATTCAGCAAAGCAACCAACATCTTCAATAGGCACACCCTCAATTAAACAGCTTCATAGCAAGGCAACATCTAGCAGCAACCAACAACAATTTGAAACTCCTACGGAAAGCTTAACAAAGCAAATCATGCCAATCAGATCAACAAGGTACCACCACACGCTCAGAGCAAAGAACCACAAGACCCACAAATCACAAACATAACAATACTTATCTTCCCTCTCACCACCACAGGAAAACATGCACACATCACCCACACTTAAACAACACATTGTCCTCAATGAAAAATCTAAGAAAGAGGAGCTCCCTGATTAGATGACGATGACGTAGAGGGCAAAGGCCCAGTAAACAGCACAGATGTATACGATTAAGGCATTAAAAATGCGGCTGAAGTAGAAAATGATAGGCAATGGCCGATTGCACGCCGGGTCATGAGCACTAAAGACGGGAAACCTCGTGGCCGGCAGAAATGTAGGATCAGGGCGAAATGTTGGCGTGGGAGGATACGTGGTCAAGCGGCCAAAGGACGGCAATGGTTGAAGAGATGAAATCGTGGGCACACCAAGAGGAAGTTCTTGCATCATACCAGTATGCGGATTCATTGACAAATTAGGCACTTTATACATGCCAAGCTGGTCCAAATCAAGTCGTGGTTTTGGGGGCCCGAGATGAGTGTGGTAATAGACTGTCATCTTATTGATCTGATCCATCTCGCATTGCATATTGAACTGACGGTGGTACAATACTTCAAACTGTTGTTGTGCAATGGATGCAATATCATCTAACTTGGAACTCATAGTGGAAGCATGACTTGTCCAATCTTGGTGCATGTCGTTCACTAACTCATGCATACTCCCCAGCCTTTCATACAAGAGTTGGAATCTAGTATCAACAGAAGTTTGAAAATCCTGTAACGCTCCAATGAAAGAAGACAAATCAATGGACTGATGTTGGTTCTCAGTGTTTCTGTAAGTAACTAGAGAGTTGAAATTTTCCTTAGATCCGCTGCCAACCTTGGCAAACTCCCTATCCATACGCAAATATTTCAAATACAGAGGAGTGCCAATGGGAGGCTTAACTTTATGCTAGTCGGTGCCCAGATCATCGTTGGCCCCTTGAGCACGGCATATCTCAGCGATAAGCACTGGAAAGTAAATGGCCGCCTCATCCTCCTCGATACCTGCCCGTATATGATCCACGATAATGCTGCCAACATCCAAGGGTCGTCGATTGCGAATATCCAAAATCAAATGGAGACGGCGACGCAACACCTCAGTCAGATGTGAACTCGACATTAGCCTTGACAAAATGAACAGCAACTATATCTGAACATCGCAACGCAAGTCCCGATTAAAAAGATGTTTGCGCTCTTCTCATTGGTTGATAAACTATTCGGCTCTAGGATGTGCTAATTCCTCAATCAACATCTGATATGTGGCTTCATCTGCCACATACTCATCACGATCATTAGGAAGGTCAGGAGTGCGTAAGTGAGCATTTATCACCACACTGTCAATATTGAACCAATGGTCTCTTACAAACATTGCCCCCTCATTATTGGGAAATTTCCCGTTTGCATAATATTCCCCCGCCAAACTGATGTTACAAAACTCCGGAGCATTCACCAACTTTTGATTGAATTTGTGGAATTTCATCAACTTTTTGAATGGTCACTTGTCAACTATGAACGCCCGTTACAAATGCAACTTCTCTTCATGCACACCATTCTCCCAATGTTGTTGTTCTTCATCATTTATAAACACCGAGACCGAAGATGCATCCTCCCTCTTCTTTGGTAGAGGTAGATTCGCAGTGAACTCAGGGGATCCTCAAATATAGGCACATCCTCAGGAAAGTAGTCCGTATCTGAATCTAGTGACACTCGGGCCTTACTTTTACCTTTCCCTGGATTGCTTAGATTAGAACCCTTCTTAGGACCCATGCCTGAAAAACAACCAATACAAAATAAGTGCAAGCACCACAAGGTGGTAAACAAACAGATCAAATCCGAACTTTACACAAGGTGGGAAAAACAATTTTAGTAAGACATCATACATCATGCCGCATGTGACTACTGAACAGCACACATGGTTGGCAAATGTCGCACTACCCATACACAATCATGCAAACACCCCAATCATTTCATGCACACAATGCTCATAGCACATTTACATTCACGAATACTATAGGTTTGCCACTCGAGCATAATCACGCACACACATTCACGCAAGTATACACAACACCTCTGGCATACGACATGAAAACCAATTTCAGCTAAGTATCTCAGCGCCATAACACAACACAACACGTTAAGAGTTCCATCACAATGTAAAATGAGCACTTTCTTGAGAGCACAACGCAGATAGCATTTCAACAACGGTACAACACACAAGACATAGCAATGAGTGTAGTCTAACACAACCATTTAGAGTATTGGAATAGGATGTAGTTTAGCCAGTTTATTGACAGAAACCCCAACCATGGCAACTGGGCGAACACAGTAACAGAAATTCCAACTTTGATCATCAAATAATTGTGCAAAATAACGTGTTGTGCAGGCAAAATCTGCAAACACTTACAACATAAAATTATAGAGTTAACTCTCAGCTAAATATAGGCACTGAAATCACCCAATTTGGAGTTCATATGATCAATTTATGTTGTATTAATAGAGTCATGTCAAAGCTAAATCAAGCATTGTGAGTAATTAACAACTTCCCCCACACTTAGCATGTGATTAACTTTTTGTACAAATAGTGCTTCATTATTCTATTAACTCATCATGTCCTTCAATTCTTTAACAAATTGCCATTATACATATAACAACTCACCAAATCTTCTTTGAGACATAGACCAAGCTATCAAGAAATTAAGATGAAGGGACCACAGAAGATACTGTGAAGAGAATAAAATTGAGAAGAAATGTTGCCGTTATCAACGTCCCACCTTGAACATGTGAGTGACTTGAGTTGTGAATGGTGGTGAGTATTTATAGAACCAAAAAGTTAACCCTCTAACACTCGGTCAAAGCAAATTAAATAACCGAACCAACCACAAGAAGACATTAACATCAATACATGTGTGGGCCCATTACTGCATTCAATTGCATGAGCTATCGCGTCTTCTAGCTGCCAATGGATAACAACATACACTCATTGCTTGTAACTTCATTCACATGGCATAAGAAACCAAAAACAACTTCAGCTTTATGTCTTTCAATACTTATGCCCCTTCCCATCCAATTCACTATTCATGTTTCAGCTTTAAATTTGTGTTTTAGCTTTTCAGAAAAAATCCAATCATGCTCAGAGAGGTAGATTTCAAGATCATAAATTTGTGCATTCGTGTGTCTCACCATAAACCTTACCCTTTATTTATTGACGTCCTAAGCTGTCAAAATGGCCTGTGCCCTTGTGCACATGCAGAGAAAAAAATAGCATTTTTGTAAGGTTTTGTACAGAATTAATCTCACTAACAAACACGAAAAACTCAAGATTATCAAATACAAAAGAAGAATAACAAAATGAAGAAAAGGAAATGAAATCAATCTGGGTTGCCTCTAAGGAGCGCTTGTTTTAACATCGACAGCCCGACATGGTGAGAGTCAATGCGCAATTAAAGGGTCATCCAAAAATAGTTCGTGTGGAATTTGTTGCATAGCCTGTACATCCTTCTCTTGATGCACTATATACTGCTTGAGCTTATGGCTATTCACCTACCAAGCGTTACCAATCTTTTCATTCATTATCTCCACCACTCCATAAGGTAACACTTTCATGACACAAAAGGGTCCAGACCAGCGTGACTCTAATTTGCCAGGGAAGAGCCTCAGCCTAGAATTGTACAACAAAACCATTTGGCCAGGAACAAAACTCTTTGCTTTAATCTTTGCATCATGCCAGAGCTTAGTCATTTCCTTGTACAAACTTGCACTAATGTAGGAGTTGAATCGAAATTCATCCAGTTCATTAAGCTCCATCATTCTTTTAAACTGTGCCTCATTCAAGTCCATGTTCAACCTCTGTATAGCCCAGTAAGCTCTATGCTCCAATTGCTCAAGCAAATGGCACTCCTTGCCATATACGAGCTTAAAGGGTGAGGCACCAATTGGAGTCTTATTCACTGTTCTATATGCCCAGAGGGCATCATCCAACTTGAGAGCCCAATCTTTCCTACTTGGACTGACAACCTTTTCCAAAACTCTCTTTATTTCTCTGTTAGAAATTTCAGCTTGGCCACTAGTTTGGGGTGATAGGCAGTAGAAACTTTATGCTTTACACCATATTTGGCTAAGAGCGACGCGAAGATCTTGTTGCAAAAGTGTGAGCCCCCATCACTTATAATTGTTTGCAGAGTTCCAAACCTGTTGAATATGTGCTTCTTCAGAAATGCAACTACACTTTTGGCATTATTGTGTGGGAGTGCAACAGACTCCACCCACTTTGAGACATAATCTACCCCAACCAGGATGTACTCCATGCCGCATGATTTCGGGAAAGGGCCCAAGAAGTCAATGCCCCATACGTCGAAAAGCTCCACTTCCAGGATGTTGTTTAAGGGCATTTCATCGAGAGAGGATATATTACCACTTCTTTGGAATTTGTCACATTGGCCAACCCAAATACGTGCATCTACGAACTAAAATATACTTTGTAGCACTTTGAATCCAGTCATAGTTGCACCAAAATGTCCTTCACATGGGGCCTTCATGACAACACTTCAAGATATCGTCTTTCTCTTCTTCTTTTACACGTTTCCTTATGACTTGGTCACTGCACACTTTGTAAGGAGCATTGTCCTCCCATAAGAAATACCTTGCATCATGCCTTAATCTCTTCCTTTGCTCGTGGGAGTAGTATGAAGGAACTTGCCCAGCCACCACAAAGTTTGCTATCTCAGCATACCAGGGCAAAGCCTCATTCTCTACTTTGAACACTTGCTCATCAGGGAAATGTTCTCTTATCAAAATAGTTGGCTCATCTTGTGCCTTTGACTCAAGCCTTGATAAGTGGTCGGCTACACCATTCTCTGAACCCTTGAGGTCTCTAATTTCAACATCAAATTCTTGGAGAAGTAGTACCCATCTAATAGGCTTTAGCTTGGCTTTCCTCTTGGCTAGCAAATACTTCAAAGCTGCATGGTCCATGTACACAATAACCTTTGAATCCAGCAAGTAATCACAAAATTTGTAGAAGGCAAAAACTATAGCAAGCATTTCTTTCTCAGTGGTAGTGTAATTCAATTGGGGTTCATTCATCAATTTTCTTGCATAGTATATTGTATGGAAGATTTTGTTCCGTCTTTGCCCCAACACAGCCCCCAGTGCGTAGTCATTTGCATCGCACATGATCTCAAAATGTTTCCCCCATTGGGGTGTGACAATGACGGGGGCTTCCACCAATTTTTCCTTCAGAAGCTCAAAAGCCTTGGAACATTTTGCATCAAAATTGAATGTCACATCTTTCTTTAATAAATTGCACAGAGGCCTAGCAATCTTGGAGAAATCCTTGATAAATCTACAATAGAATCCAGCATGCCCCAAGAAGCTCCTAATACCTTTGACATTGGTGGGAGCTGGGAGTTTAGCAATAACATCAATTTTAGCTCTATCCACCTCAATTCCCTTATGAGAGATTTTATTGCCCAGCACTATCCCTTCCTGCACCATGAATTGGCACTTTTCCCAGTTAAGCACCAAGTGAGTTTCTTCACATCTTTGCAACACTCTTGCCAAATTGTCCAAACATCCATCAAAGGTCATGCCAAAAACTAAAAAATTGTCCATGAAGTTCTCGATGATGGATTCAATAATGTCATGAAATATAGCCATCATACATCTTTGAAAGGTTGCAGGGGCATTACATAGACCAAATGGCATTTGCTTGCATGCAAATGTGCCAAATGGGCATGTGAAAGTAGTTTTCTCTTAATCCTTGGGGTCAATTGCAATCTGGTTGTACCCTGAATAGCCATCCAAGAAACAATAGAACAGAAATCCTTGGGGTCAATTGCAATCTGTCCAAGAGTTGCTCCAAAAAGGGTAATGGAAAATGATCCTTCTTTGTTGCTTTGTTGAGCATGCGGTAGTCCATGCATACGCGCCAAGCACTGATGATTCTTTGGCACACACTGCACTGGACTTACCCACTCGCTGTCTGAGATTTGAAAGATAATTCCAAAATCCAACAACTTGATAACCTCCTTCTTCACCACTTCCATCATTTGAGGATTAAGCCTTCTTTGTCTATCACGCACAGGCACTGAATTATCTTCTAACAAAATTTTATGCATGCATATGCTACGGCTTATTCCCTTTATGTCTGCAATGGTCCAGCCTATAGCTTGATTGTTTTGTCTCAACATACCCAACAACTTCTCCTCTTGCAAACCCTCAAGCTTAGAAGATATCACCACCGACAATGTTTCATTATTGCCCAAAAATGCATACTTTAATTACGGAGGCAAGGGCTTAAGCTCCAGCTTGGGTGGCACCAAAATGGAAGGCATGAGTTTTCCATTCCTGCACAAAACTTCTTCATTCCTCACTGCAGTGGGTGTATTATCCTCATTAGTTAACACATTACATTCATCATCAATTTTCATGTCTCTAACACATGCCTCCTGTAATGTGTCTTTTACTACACATTCATTTTTCAATTCACTTATCTCATCGTGCATCTCAAAAATTGACTCATCTAAAACACAACATTCCATTATATTTTCAATCTCAGACAAAAGCATGTTATCTTCATCATCCACTTCAACATTCTCAATCTCTTCTTCATGCATATTTAATTCCTCAACACACAAGTAGTCACGTTTAACATTTTCACCAACCATATGCGTAGAACATGCAACAGCTCTAATCGCAAAGCAAAACTCTATATGAATGGGGTGCTTTATGGCATAATTAACATCAAACACAACTTGTTCATTGTTTATGCGAAATGTTACTGTCTTGTTTCTAACCCATATTAAGACATCACATGTGGCAAGAAAAGGTACCCTAAAGATAAGTGGTACCTCAGGGTCCTCTTCCATGTCCAGCACTATGAAGTCTACTGGTAGCGTGAATTTGTCTATTAGTACAAGAACATCCTCCACCATGCCCGTAGGCTTCACTAATGATCTGTCGGCAAGTTGCAATATGACCGCTACAGAACAAATTCTTCCACTCAATCCCACATTTATTGCAATTGAAAGGGGCATCAGGTTGATACCCGCACCAAGATCACATAGTGCTTTTTCAATGTATCTGAGCCAATCTTGCATGGAATAGTGTAACTACCAAGATTCTTCAATTTAGGAGGTAAATTGTGCATTACCCAAGCTTGACTACAATCTATGATCATTATTGGGGCTTCGCACTGAAGAATCTGCTCCTTGTTGGAAATGAGATCCTTGAGAAACTTAGCATACTTAGGAACTGCACTCACCAAATCTGGCAAAGGTAAGCTCACGTTGACTTGTTTCACCAAATTTAAGAATCTGTCAAATAGGTGGTGGTTTCACCCTTTCTGGAAATGGAGAAGAAGGAGCGTATTCTGAAAAACTGTAAGGACTTGGTGGTCCTCTAACCTTTTTAGTCACATCCTTTCCTTCATTATCCCGCACCTCCCTTTTCTCTGGTGCAATGGCCTCATGAGCAAAATTTTTCTCAAGCTAACCTCTAACTTCATCTTCAGCTTCATTCATGTCACCTCCAGTAGTAGCCCTTTGCACTTGTTTACCACTCCTCAAAGTGATGGCATTGCAAACCTCTTTGCCCTTGGGATTCGGAACTGTATCACTCGGAAGAGATCCGCTGGGCCTGTGATGCACTGCATTAGCTAGTTGTCCCAATTGCATCTTAATGTTTTTTATGGTTGCATCGTGATGTTTCAAGCTAGTTTCCAACCCAGCAAATCTTTGTTCACTTTTGTTTAGCTTTTTCATAATACGATGGAACATATCTTCTATGGACGGCTTCCGTGGCTCTTGTGCAATTGTTTGGTGCTCAAACCCAGGAGGTGGATTTGTAACCCTTTGTTGATTATTTCCTTGGAAGTATTGACCTCATTGGTTTTGATTTTGCTGTCCCCAATTGCTTTGGCCTCCACCATAAGATCTATTACCACTAGAGTAATTGCCAGAGTATTGTGGCTTGTTGTAGTTGTTGACATAATGCAATGACTCTGTAATAATAGCATACTCGTCTGTATGATGCTCTCCCTTGCACAAACCACAAGAGAGTACTGGAGCTTTTGCTTGTGTGGCCTTCAATGACTGCTCCTGCTTTGCAAGGGCTTCAAATTTAGCAATGATGGATGTTTCATAATCAAGTTCTAGGACACCTCTTTGCTTTCTCCTGTGCGGTTTTCTAGTCTCAGGGAAAAGATATTCATCCTCAGTAATTTTGTCAAAGAGCTCTCTTACTTCTGGAACACTCTTATCCTTTAATGCTCCATTTGCACACGCCTTAACCATCATTGAAGACTCTGCAGTAAGTCCCTTAAAGAAAGTGTTCAATTCTCTAATTTCACCAAGATCATGGTTTGGACATTGTCTGATCAAATCATTGAAACGCTCCCAAGTCTCACAAAATGTCTCACCCTCATGTTGTTGAAAATTCATTATATCCATCCTCATTTTCTCTAATTTGGCAGGTGGATGTCACAGCCACTTTGCCAAAAATTTCTTCTGGAGTTCATCAAAGGATGTCACAGCTGTAATGCCTCCAATAGACTTGAACCAGTGCTTTGCCTTGCCTCTTAAAGATAGAGGAAAAAGAATTCTATGAACTTCACCCCGAGGCACTCGTTGAAGTCTGAAAGTACAGCACAGTCCCAAAAACTAGTCCAAGTGCTCATTTTGATCCTCATTATCCCTAACACTACTATAGTAGTTGTGAGAGGGTTTCATTCTGCAAGGAAGGGATAGGTTTCATGAATTCAAGAAAGTGCTCTAAATTCTATCACAAAATTAGTACAACAAATGCAGCAACTAGATCATAAAATGCAAATATAGAGTACTAATGTTCTAAGGTTCGCGTTCCAGATGAATGCCCATCAGATGACTTGCGCTATGCAATCGACACATAAGTGTGAATCAGGAGGAGACTGAATTTGCCTAGGAGCCTAGTTCACAAACAGCATGACGGCCACGTTGCAATCTACTCTCCCTAACATCACTCTCTCATGTGGCGAGGCCTAAGAGTGATGAATGAAATTTGCAACATCTCAACTCTCCGAAACTAACTACTCTAGCATGCAAATCCTAAGGTCTTCCTATGGCGAGGCCTGACCTAGGTCCATAGGCTTTTGTTAGCAATTGAGATTCTCTTTTCACTATATTCTAATAATTCAATGAACTCAAACCGGCATGGCGACTGCATTTCAGAACATGAACAGGAAAAGCAATTGAAAATACTCTAAAATCATACTTTCAGTTCTCGTATCATGCATTCCCTCAGCTATTGGTGAGTCTAACCTCAACTCAGCATGTCGACCACAATTGAAGTACGATTCATTCAATTCCAAAGTGAATTAGTGAAACTTAACAAAATTCATGCATTCATTCTAAGTATGAATTCATTCTTTATAGATCATGTCAATCACATAGCATCAAGTCATCTAATTATGCGTTCATCCGTTTCAAAACCTAGAACATCATGAATTTAGTCATAGAACTCCATTCTCGGCTCGCGATAGTCAAATTGAAACTAAAAACAATTCATTTTCATTTTATGGAAAGAGATTACCAATTGAATTATTCCAAAGCTTCAAATTCACAAGAGAATCATGAAATGCCTCCTTAATTGAGAAGAGAATTACAATGATCGGATCAAATCTTTGATCAGAATCGAGAACGGAGCAAAAATGTTAAAGAGAGAAAATTCTAGAGAGAGAAAGTTAGAGAGAAAATATTTCCCACTCATGAATTCTAAAATCTGGTAAAAATCTAGAAGAATCTACTCTGTCAAAATTCTCGTCAAATAATGACAAAAACCCCTGTTTATAGAGGTCTAAAGCTTAAACTATACGCTAACATAATCTGATTACTTAATTACAGAAATGCCATCATAATAGAAAATAACCCAAAGAAAAAATGCATGTGCAAGAAGCTTCCAACTCCACACACAGCCACAACTCCACATCTTTGAGTACAAGATCTCCACACTTTCTTCACCTTGTCCACACCTTCGAGCCCCTACAAATCACGCTTCCAAGACCTATAGTCAACGCAAGGTCACTTTCAACACTTAGAAAAACAAACCAGTATTGAGGTATTGCACTCACACGGTGTGGTCGCTGCTTGCGACCACGCCTCAACAATCTCCAGCACGTGACCGCGCTATTCATTGTGTACCCATGGCATGGTCGCTGCATGCGACCGCGCCATACACTCTTATGCGAACCGTGAATACATCTCATACGTGCATTACGAATGTGCCTTGAGTGTTTAAGTAGTGAATGAAAATAAGGTGTAGTGAGTGTGTAAGTAATGCATGAGGTGAGTCAAAATTGTACACAAAGTGTGGTACAAAAAGTATAGTAAAAGTGTGCACAAAATGAGGTACAGAAGTGCATCAACACGCAAGTGTCATGTCGGTAATGCTTGTCCATGTATGGAGTAGTGTGTGTTAATCACGACATAAAATTGTGCCCAAAGTAATGCTCATGTGTGGCATAAGTTGTATTCTTACCACCTGTGCTTGAGTTGGTGCAAACGTGCTTGTGTTGCATGTATGTGTAGTGCACATGGTGCATAAATGTGTGCTGAGTGTGCATGAAGTGGTGCATACGTACAGTAAATGTGCGTGGTGTAGTGCATGTGTGTGCAGAGCTCGTGCAGCGGTGAGTGCAAGCACTGTACGAGGTGTCGTGAGTGTATGAACATATACGTGCATGTGTGCGGCAAGTGTGTGGCAATTGTGTACAATCGAGTGCATGCGTGTGTGGCTCATGCGGCAAAATGTGTGGCATGGGCAACATTTCCTGCATGTTTTGTGCACGCGAGCTGGTGCTGCATGTGTACATTGCCAGTGCAGCATAGGTGCAGCACCAGTGTAGCATGCATGCGGTGAAGCATGCGGAGCTTGCACATATCATATACGAGCTAGTGCGAGCTAATTCGGCGATGAGTGCAAGACTTATGCAGCGGTGTGTGCAAGTGTGCGGCCCATGAGTGCAAGCTTGCGGCCCATGAGTGCAAGGCAAATGCTTATTGTGAAGACTCCATGCACATTCTTGAATTCTTATGCAACAACTTGACCCCTTTTTTTCATCAAATAACACTTCACACAACTCTTCACATAAGCTCACAAATTACCACACAAATTTGCTTATTATGCATTAAAACACCACAAAAGCCAATTCAAACTAGCATTTACAAGTCAGTACAAAACTGACTTATCACGTATCACTTTTGCTCAACTAATAATTCCAAAAAGTTATGAAAAAATATGAAATGCACCTTTCTATGGATTACCAAAGGACCATAGTTTAGAACCATTGGAATTACAGCCAAGTTAAAAGAAAAACTTTGGATGATATAAATAAGTTTTTAAATGAAATAGGTAAACAAATTATTGATTACTATTTAGTACCACCATATTTTATGAATCAACACAATCAAATTTTTACAAAAGAAATTGTTAGTTAGGTAGAACTTCAATTTTGTACAGAAGATGTTAATTTGTGTTTACAATTAGATAATGACCAAAAGATTGCTTAAGATATGATTTTATAAAAAGTTTTTTCTGATGATGCACAATGTTTTTTTTCTTGATGGTCTGGGAGGTATAGGAAAAAACTATCCTTTACCGATCGCTATTAGCCACATTACGATCACAAGGCCTTATAGCCATTGCTATTGCAACTTTAGATGTTTTTCTGTTTATAAAACTTGTTAACTTAGTAAACAAAGTTCTGTAGAAAAACTAATTCTTGAAGCTAGACATATTTTATGGGATGAAGCCTTAATGACAAAAAAAAAGTCAATCAAAGCATTTGATTTACAGATGAGTTGGTTTTATACCAACTATTTTATGCTAAATCTCTTGGCTTTTGTCATGTGTTTGATGCAAATAAGTGGTGATTTGTGTTGTTTGTACAAAGAAAGGGTGAACTAGTTTGTAATGTTGAAATTATGCAAAAAAAGTGAAAGTGATGATAAATGAAGTGAAAAATGGTAAAAGGAAAATAAAGGAACTTAAAAGGCATTATTCGGTCAAATTAGGGTTTTTGGCCGTTTTGAGTGTGCAATTTGTTTTGTGAATAACTCTTTCAATTCTAATCCAAATGAGGAGATCTTGGATGATTTGAAAAGATCTTTGTTTGTACTTCAATTTCCATGTTTTAACATTCTCCAAATTCGGTGCGCAAATATGAGAAACAAAAGCATCTTTGTTGGGTTTGGATTAGGGGTTGATAGAGTTTTATCTTTTTGCCACAGTTTGGTATTGTGATGATATCTTGTGTTTTAGATACCCAATGAGGATAATTCTTGAACCTATAGAAAGCCCAAAGAAAGCTTTACAACTTTCATGTTTGCTGGAAAAGCTAATTCAGAGGCTAGGCTACTTGAATCTGGCATGGAAGTTGGTTGTTTTTCTGGCTTAGCATCCTTGGCAATCACCACACAGCACTCTCGCACAATCACTCGCACACTACAATGCACATCACTCTCGCCCACTTATGCACTCGCCGCACTCCACTCGCACAAGCTCATCGCACACACTCATGCGGTGAGGTCACCTCGCCGCATATCATCACTCGCACACACATAACAACACTCGCATTCATTACACACTACTAGCATTACACACCCGCACACACTTGTGCGGCGAGATCACCTCGCTGCACAACACCCTCGCACATTAACACTAGCACTCACACACTCACCTCAACAATCTCTCGCCACACTCTTGCACTCATTCGCACACACCTTACAGCATTCACTGCACACTACGCACATGCTCACTTGCGCACATGTTGCGGCGAGGCCACCTCGCCGCAACACTCTCACCACACACGAGCACTCACTTCTTGCACCCACTCAGCATTACACTCGCACTACACTAGCACCACTCGCACACACGTATGGGGCGAGGTCACCTCGCCGCACATCAACACTTCTCTCACACGCATTTCACTCAACAATCACTTTCAACATCATCTTTGCTCACCACCACTCATTTCATGTTTTAAGTATTTGATTTTGCATTTCATCATTCAGTTTGTGCGAACACTTTACAAAAACACCAACATTCTTTCATATTTTGTATTCGGATTTCACACATTTATCTTTACATCACCAACTTCACAAGATTTTGTTCATTTCATTCCAATTAAACAAGTTATTCTTTGTTCATACAAACTATGCAACACTCATAGTATGTTATTCTCATTTGCATAACATTTAACTCATACTCTTCAATCACCCACTCATATACATAACACTTCTTACACACTTCTTCACCATTTTCACACTCACTCACATCTACACTACACATTAATACACTCAAGCTCACCACCATTTCCACAATTATTCACAATTCACTCACACTCACTTCAGTGAAACCTCACACACTCGCACATAAGCTGGCGAGGCCTCGCCGCGAGGTCTCGCCAGCAAACACAATGCACGACGAGGTCTCACCGCGAGACCTCGGCGGAAAAAGCAATACACGGCGAGACCTCGCCACGAGGTCTCGCCACACACATACACACTTCACGGCGAGACCTCGCCACAAGGTCTCGCCATGCAATTTTGCCATGAAATTTCTAGTTTTGTCGCACTTCAGTAAGTTGGCCATAACTCTCTCGTCTTAGCTCTGAAATGAGTGATTCAAATGGCTATGGAAAGATAAGACATAGGGCTATAACATTCATGTTTTAAAATTTCCCTAATTCACAGTGCATCATGGTCAGATTTTGGCTGGACGTTGCTGCCATAAAGCGTTACGCTCTTGAGTGAGCAGAAATTGGCAAAGTGTTGGCTTCTGAATTTCCAGACGGATGAAGGTGTGGAGCTCCAAAGCCCAAAGGCGTGAAATCTGGAGCACTGGAGCGCATGAGACTTGCATGGATGCTGAAAGCGTGAAGGTCTGTAGCTTGAAGGCGTGGAATGACTCTGATTCTTCAGCATGACTTTGGAGCGGCGAAAGCGTGACGAGCAGCAGTCTGAAGGCGCAACATGGATGACGAGGATGGCAGAGGCATGATTTGCAATGGGCCAAAGGCGCTGGAATGCTGGTCATTTCTTCAAACTCCAAATTTTCACTCCTTGGGTTGATTTTAGTCATTTCTTTGGATGACACTATTGTAATAATGTAGATATTTTACGGTTGCGTACTAGTTACATTTTTCTAACTCTATATATAGGAAATGTAGCTAATATGAAGGGGGATCCCGGGAGAGACTATTATTCATCCATTAGTTAGGATTTGAACTTGTAACCAACATTTGATCTAGAGAGAGCGGGAAGAAATTTGCAAGATCTACTTTCTCTCTCTAGTTTCTCTCTCTAGCTTTTGAACTTCATTTTGGATTCCGATTGAGGATTTGTTCCGATTATTGTAAATCTCCTTGCATTTGAGAAGGCATTCCACAATCCTTTTGAGAATTAGAAGCTTTGAGACATCTTAATTGGTAAACTCTTTCCAATTGATGAAATGTACTGTGTAATCTTCCAATTTGTTGATCGTGAATTGGAAATGGAGTTTTCTGGCTAGTGAGTGATAATCTAGGTTTCTAATGGGTGAATGCTTGGTTGAATTGATAATGTGCAGTATAATTAACAATCCAAGAAGAGAAATACAACATTCTCTGTATTGAATTTGTAAAACTTATTTTGTTCATGCTTTTGAACTGAATTTGTTGAAATGAGATTTGAATGCGGTCGACATGCTGAGTTGAATCTTAATTCATAAGATTCAGCTAAGAATTCATGAATGAGAACCAGAGAATGCAAGAGTTCTTAAACCTGTTTGCATTTGTATATGTCTCAGAGCTAGGCCTCGCCATAGGAAGCTCTTAGACTGTGAAGTTAGTAGAACAAGGTGATAAGAGATTTTCCAACTTGAATGATGAACTTACAAGCTAGAATCAGGCCTCGCCATGGGAGATTCTAGAGGATAATGCTTGAGTAATTTGAGTAGAGAATTGAGAAGACTATAGGTTCTACTTCACCATCCTTAGGCCCCGTCATAGGATAGGATGGTGTTGGGAGACTAGAATTGAAGTGTGGTCGCCATGCTAACTGCAATTTCGGTCTCTAGTTGCCTTCTCCTCATTTGATTTGATTGTAAGTTAGTAGTACTGTGCTGATAAGTTGCATTCACCCGGAAGAAGCTCTAGATTATCCATCTAAATCATTTGTGATTTCCTTTGTTACTTCTTAGTGTTTACCTTGTGATAGTTTCATTTCCTGTTTGTGTAATTACAATTGATTTCCTACTAGTTCTTTTGAGACTTGATCTTACTTTGGTGACATAATTGTGAAAGTCAAAATTCTTGAATCTTCCTTTTCCCTTTGGATACGATACCTTGCTCACTACTACTATAGTTAGTGAAATAGGATAAATTGACGAGTCGCGACAACTCGCTATCAATTTTTGGCGCAGTTGCCGGGGAAAAGGCTTGGTTTTCTTGAATTTGGATTTGCTCTGTTTTGTTTTCTTGTCCTTTGTGTAGTTTAGTAGTCTTGTTAGTTTTCATTTTGATAACTTTTGTTGCATTTTGTAGTTTTCGAGTTTTGTTGTCTGCTTTGGTGTATTTGTGTCAAGTGCAGGACATTGCAGTTCACTGTAATTGAGTATTGCACAAGTACCCAAGCATGTCTAGATGGTACGAGGACTTCTCTCCACCACCATATGAAGGTCAATGGCAAAATCAAGCACAAAGCAACAACTCACATCACATTGGGACACAAGAGTTTCCTGTGGAGGACATGTTTTCTCAACTTATGGAAAAACTTGACAGAGGCTTACAAAAGGAAGATAAATGGCATAACCAACAACAAAGTAATGAGTGTTATCTGAGAGAAGAGGCAAAATTGGAAAACATGTTGTCTCAAGTTTTGGAGAGAATTGATAGAAATGAAACAAGGTTCGTTCAACTGGAAGAAAAGCTTCAAGGGCGACAAGAAAGGTTTGATCGAATCAACACTTTAATAAGCAACCTATGGGAACAAATTGAGACACCAACTCTAGATGCACAATACCACTCACAAGGTACACCTCTCATTTCTAGTGTACAACCTCCTGAGGGCAATCATTTTGATATGCATGCTATTGTTGATTGTGGCTTAAAGTGTCTAAGGGAGGAGGAGTCTACATGTTTTGGGGATAGTGTACATGAGTGCTTTGTTGCTGATTCTTTTGAGCATGAATATGTGCACTTTGATGTTGAGGATGATGGCTTCTTTAGTGATCTTGATAGTGATGACTCTCGTGTTCTAAGTTGCCATGTTACTAAGCTGGAAAATGTGTCTAAAGTGGAGTCGTACATGAATTTCATGGAATTCAATGAGTCAAATGATGTTGATTGCCTAGCTTTAGATGCTTTTCCTCTTGATAGCTTTGTGAATTGCATAGAGTCACTTCTTGAAGATCAATGTGATTTCCTAAAGGAAGATAATGTTGCATTTGTTAATGAGAGTATTAACACATTGTTTGAAACTCTGGTTGAGGCACCAATTTTTGAAATGGTCAATGAATCTAAGTGTCTAAATGGTGACTCACAAGAAGTGCAAAGTGAGATACTCTTGTTAATTGATGATAATGCTTGTTGTGTTGTTGAGAAAGAAAAGCCTCAAGAATTTCCCAATGTTAGTTTTGATGATAAAGATGTTAACATTTCGATTGACAGTGATAACATGGTGAAAAACTGTGAGTTTGAGTCATTTGTTTTTGAACTTACTGGTGGTTTTTGAGTTTGCTGATTTGTTTGTTGAGACCATGGATGTACAAGCCTTGGTTGAGCCTTGCAGGGTTGGGCAGCTTAATGTGGTGGAAGAAGTAATCGATAGGCCTAGTAAGGTGGAAGAGTTGAATGATTTGCCTCCAATGGTGAAAGAGTTTAATGAGGTGCCTTCAATGGAGGAGCCTCAGTGGTTCAAGGTGGAATTTGTAAAGGTTGCTTCCCATATACAAGCGCATAAGCACCACTTTAAAAACATTCATCAAGTGCCTTACAAGAGAAGGATGAGCGTTTATGAGAGAGCATTTTTCTGGTATAGAGAGGGGTATTCCGATTCTTGAGGAAGAATGTTTCATGATTAAAGTCTAGCTGGAGACTACAAAACCAAGAACTACTTCTTTTCTCCCTTAGCTTTAATAAGTGTTTTAGTTAAACTAGTATTTACATTTTCTTATATGTTGCTTTGCTCATTGAGCTACTCATGTTGTCAGGGCTTACATATGAAGGAAGTTGCAAGGGAAATATGCCATGCACACATGAGGCTAAGTGTGGGGGAGTGGAGTCATGAACCGTTCCCACAATGCACATAATCATTTTGTCTTACATTTCAAGCATGATTGTGCATGTGCTATTTAGTGTTAATAGTTGTATAATTTTAAACCACTATGATTCCAAATCATGGTGCGACACTTTGCTTGCATGCTACCTCCATGACATGTTTACGTTGCATTAATATGTTGTGTACTTGAGTGAGTGATTTTTAATAAGCTCTGTTTCACCTTGTGCAGGATTTTTCATGCAAGAAAGAACTTCAAACAAGGACACTACACAAAGCAAACATTGGAATTCATGACATATCAATACCAGGGAGATCCTGAACCTCTCTTTACTTTACATTGAGGACAATGTAAGTTTTAAGTGTGGGGGAAGGAAGGTATTCTTTGGTTGTGTCTTTTGTACTTTATACGTTTTCTTTCATGCCATGTGATGCTTAGCATGTAATTTTTGCATTTTGTTGTATCATTTTTGAGCTATTTCCCGTATATGTGTGTTTTTCATGTTTTGTGCAAAGTTTAAGTTTTTTGTGTTGGTTGTGTTTGAATTTTTGTGCAAATTTTAAAATTTTTTTGAATAAGTGTTGTTAAGAACACAAGTTTTGGCAAAATGTACTTATCCATGGAAGGTTTTGGTGTTGAGTGGTGCTGTTTTGGTGGGTTGATGTTTTTAAGTGTTAAGGAGTGTGAGTGTGCAATAAAGTGTTAAATGTGTAATGAAAGGAAAAGAGTTGTGGTGACAGTGAGGGCAATAGAATTTAGAACACTTAGTATTATGCTCTGCTCCTTTGTAAAGCTATGTTAAAAATTTGAAGTTCATCCATCTTTACTTTTGTATTGCATGTGAAAATTGTTTTTTTCCCTTATTCCAATCTTGATGAAATTGGTACATTTTGTAAATCAAGGCATTATGTTAAAGTAAGATAGATATGCCATGCAACTTGTTCTTGGACATAGGAGGAAAATGATTCAATACGTTCTTATTGTTATGCATTATTTCGGTTGTTTTGGATGCTCTAGCATACATAGTCCTTTAGAGACATTCGTGAACTTTTGGTCACACAAGAAAGGATATGGAGAAAAAGCCTTTGGCAATTGGGAATGAAAAGCCGAAATACCCTTGGCAAGCATAATTGAGGAAAAACAGCCATAAAACTCAGGCAGCTAAAGGGAAAAAGAAGCCAAAAGACCCAAGGCAAGCACACCAATGTGTGTAAGAAAGCGAAAACATCAAAGTGCAAAAGCAAGTGAAATGTGAGATCAATAGAGAAGCACCAATGTGCACCATTGATCTTGTGTGATTTTGAGTTCTTGTGTGTGGACATTGTGATTGTGTATGAAAGGGAAAAGTTTTGGAACAAAAGATATAATGCATGCATAGAGAATGGATGAATCAGAATACCTCAACACACACTTGCACGCATGACATTTTGGTCTTTATTCATTGTGCCTTGGTTGATAACTTGTGCTGAAATTTGATAGGTTGGAATTGAGGATATGTTAAGAGTTTTTGATATTGCATGGAAAATTTGTTTTGATGAACTCAGATGAGAACAAGTCGACAGAGGAGCTGAGTCTAGTACTAAGTGGTTGTGAGTGTGAGTTTGCTTGAGGACAAGCAAAGGCTCAAGTGTGGGGGAATTTGATGAGTTGGTTTTATACCAACTATTTTATGCTAAATCTCTTAGCTTTTGTCTTGTGTTTGATGCAAATAAGTGGTGATTTGTGTTGTTTGTACAAAGAAAGGGTGAACTAGTTTGTAATGTTGAAATAATGCAAAAAAGAGTGAAAGTGATGATAAATGAAGTGAAAAATGGTAAAAGGAAAATAAAGGAACTTAAAAGGCATTATTCGGTCAAATTAGGGTTTTTGGCAGTTTTGAGTGTGCAATTTGTTTTGTGAATAACTCTTTCAATTCTAATCCAAATGAGGAGCTCTTGGATGATTTGAAAAGCTCTTTGTTTGTACTTCAATTGCCATGTTTTAACATTCTCCAAATTCTGTGTGCAAACATGAGAAACGAAAGCATCTTTGTTGGGTTTGGATTAGGAGTTGATAGAGTTTTATCTTTCTGCCATAGTTTGGTATTTTGACGATATCTTGTGTTTTAGGTACCCAGTGAGGATGATTCTTGAACCTATAGAAAGCCGAAAGCAAGCTTTACAACTTTCATGTTTGCTGGAAAAGCTAATTCAGAGGCTAGGCTCCTTGAATCTAGCATGGAAGTTGGTTTCTTTTCTGGCTTAGCATCCTTGGCAATCCCCACACACCACTCTCGCACAATCACTCGCACAATACAACGCACATCACTCTCACCCACTTATGCACTCGCCGCACTCCACTCGCACAAGCTCATCGCACACACTCATGCGGCGAGGTCTCCTCGCCGCATATCATCACTCGCACACACATAACAACACTCGCATTCATTGCACACTACTAGCATTACACACCCACACACACTTGTGCGGCGAGATCACCTCGCCGCACAACACCCTCGCACATTAACACTAGCACTCACACACTCACCTCAACAATCTCTCGCAACACTCTTGCACTCATTCGCACACACCTTACAGCATTCACTGCACACTACGCACATGCTCACTTGCGCACATGTTGCGGCGAGGCCACCTCGCAGCTACACTCTCACCACACACGAGCACTCACTTCTTGCACCCACTCAGCATTACACTCGCACTACACTAGCACCACTCGCACACACGTATGCGGCGAGGTCACCTCGCCGCACATCAACACTTCACTCTCACGCATTTCACTCAACAATCACATTCAACATCATCTTTGCTCACTACCACTCATTTCATCTTTTAAGTATTTGATTTTGCATTTCATCATTCAGTTTGTGCGAACACTTTACAAAAACACCAACATTCTTTCATGTTTTGTATTCGGATTTCACACATTCATCTTTACATCACCAACTTCAAAAGATTTTGTTCATTTCATTCCAATTACACAAGTCATTCTTTGTTCACACAAACTTTGCAACACTCACAGTATGTTATAATCATTTGCATAACATTTCACTCATACTCTTCAATCACCCACTCATATACATAACACTTCTTACACACTTCTTCACCATTTTCACACTCACTCACATCTACACTACACATTAATACACTCAAGCTCACCACTATTTCCAAAATTATTCACAATTCACTCACACTCACTTCACTGAAACCTCACACACTCGCACATAAGCTGGCGAGGCCTCGCCAACCAACACAATGCACGGCAAGGTCTCGCCGCGAGACCTCGCTGGCAAAAGCACTACACGGCGAGACCTCGCCACGAGGTCTCGTCACACACACACACTTCACGGCGAGCCTCGCCACGAGGTCTCGCCATGCAATTTTGTGATGAAATTTCCAGTTTTGTCGCACTTCAGTAAGTTAGCCATAACTCTCTCGTCTTAGCTCTGAAATGAGTGATTCAAACGGCTATGGAAAGATAAGACATAGGGCTATAACATTCATGTTTTAAGATTTCCCTAATTCACAGTGCATCATGGTCAGATTTTGGCTGGAAGTTGCTTCCATAAAGCGTTGCGCGCTTGAGTGAGCAGAAATTGGCTAAGTGTTGGTTTCTGAATTTCCAGGCGGACGAAGGCGTGGAGCTCCGAAGCCCAAATGCGTGAAATCTGGAGCACTGGAGAGCATGAAGACTTGCATGGATGCTGAAAGCGTGAAGGTGACGAGCAGCGAATGGGTAACGAGCAGCAACCTGAAGGCGCGACGTGGATGACGAGGATGGTAGAGGCATGATTTGCAATGGCCCAAAGGCGCTGGAATGCTGGGCATTTCTTCAAACTCCGAATTTTCACTCCTTGGGTTGATTTTAGTCATTTCTTTGGAGGACACTCTTGTAATAATGTAGATATTTTACGGTTGTGTACTAGTTTCATTTTTCTAACTCTATATATAGGAAATGTAGCTAATATGAAGGGGGATCCCGGGAGAGACTATTATTCATCCATTAGTTAGGATTTGAACTTGTAACCAACTTTTGATCTAGAGAGAGCGGGAAGAAATTTGCAAGATCTACTCTCTCTCTCTAGTTTCTCTCTCTAGCTTTTGAACTTCATTTTGGATTCCGGTTGAGGATTTGTTCCGATTATTGTAAATCTCCTTGCATTTGAGAAGGCATTCCACAATCCTTTTGAGAATTGGAAGCTTTGAGACATCTTAATTGGTAAACTCTTTCCAATTGATGAAATGAACTTTGTAATCTTCTAATTTGTTGATCGTGAATTGGAAATGGAGTTTTCTGGCTAGTGAGTGATAATCTAGGTTTCTAATGGGTGAATGCTTGGTTGAATTGATAATTTGTAGTATAATTAACAATCTAAGAAGAGAAATACAACATTCTCTGTATTGAATTTGTAAAACTTATTAAGTTCATGCTTTTGATCTGAATTTGTTGAAATGAGATTTGATTGCGGTCGACATGCTGAGTTGAATCTTAATTCATAAGATTCAGCTAAGAATTCATGAATAAGAACCAGAGAATGCAAGAGTTCTTAAACCTGTTTGCATTTGTACATGTCTCAGAGCTAGGCCTCGCCATAAGAAGCTCTTAGACTGTGAAGTTAGTAGAACAAGGTGATAAGAGATTTTCCAACTTGAATGATGAACTTACAAGCTAGAATCGGGCCTCGCCATGGGAGATTCTAGAGGATAATGCTTGAGTAATTTGAGTAGAGAATTGAGAAGACTATAGGTTCTACTTCACCATCTTTGGCCCCGTCATAGGATAGGATGGTGTTGGGAGACTAGAATTGAAGTGTGGTCTCCATGCCAACTGCAATTTCGGTCTCCACTTGCCTTCTCCTCGTTTGATTTGATTGTAAGTTAGTAGTACTGTGCTGATAAGTTGCATTCACCCGGAAGAAGCTCTAGATTATCCATCTAAATCATTTGTGATTTCCTTTGTTATTCTTAGTGTTTACCTTGTGATAGTTTCATTTCCTGTTGTGTAATTACAATTGATTTCCTACTAGTTCTTTTGAGACTTGATCTTACTTTGGTGACATAATTGTGAAAATCGAAATTCTTGAATCTTTCTTTTCCCTGTGGATATGATACCTTGCTCACTGCTACTATAGTTAGTGAAATAGGATAAATTGACGAGTCGCGACAACTCGCTATCATTTACTTTTAAAAGATATAATAGATAATGATAAACTATTTTGGAGGAAAAGTAGCAATGTTTGGTGGTGATTTTCGACAAACACTAGTTATTGAAAAAGTCACGAGGGAAGTACAGGTAAAATCCAGTATTCTTAATTCTAAACTCTGGAGTGGATTACATAAAATTTCACTTAAAAAAACATGCGTGCTGTATGTAGAGTGCATCTTAAACTACCTTTAATCTATTTTTTCTTAGGGTTTTTGCTTTACTTTAAGTATTTTTATGGTACTTAATTACTTTTTGTGCTTATTTGTAAATTTACAATGTAGAGAGTTTAAAAATGCTAAAAAAGCTTATTTGGAGCCTGTTTTGACCGAAACGTCAATAAGAAGTCAACAAGTCAAAGAAAAGTCTACAAGACAATAAGAAGAAACCCTAAATCAATGCCCTTAGGATTTGAGCTCGATTGTGCACAAATCATGTTAGAGATGAGTTTTGGCCAAATTAATGTACTCTTTGGGAGATAAAAGGTTAATATTTCAGTAAAGACTTGGCATGTTTTAGTTTGTGTTTTGCCTTAGGATAGTGTCATGCCTTATGGACCGATTCTTATTTAGTTGGGCTTGAAGGGTATTTGGACAAGAAATGTAAAACATAATTCTTGTTGTTTTGGGAGCTCAGCCTACTCGTATAATACTTGATTTGTCGTTTAGTTAGTATTAGTATAACATAAGTAGTTTAGTTAGTTGAGGATCAAATGGTAAAAATTAGTCTATTAAAGATGAAGGGATAGGATTAATGATTGGGGTTATTTGGTGGTAGAGGAGAGTGAAGGAGGTTATGGTCTCTGTGATTAATCTTCTTGACTCTTTTCCTCTCTTGATTATTTCTCTTTTTTAGCAATATTCTTTCTTGTAACCCTAATTCTTCTTAAATTCAACTGAATTTAGTTGGATTTTCTTGAATTAATTTGTTGAGTCTTACAAATTGGTATTAGAGAGGTGATCCTCTTATCTTTGGAGTCAAATGACCAAATCTACGAGGTATAAACTTTGGAAGATCAGGTGAAAAGGCACGAAACTAAGTTTCAAGAATTGATGTACGAAATTCAGAAAATACAATCTTGAATGGAAGGTCGGATGGATAAAAACATCAAGAGGTTAGAATCTGTTATAATAGCCATGGATTCCAAGATGAATGTGTTCATGAGATTAGACTCCAAGGAGAAGAATTATGGAGGATAAGAGCAACCAATTATCATAGATAAGAGTCCACTTCTGCCTACCCTAAAAATGAAGAATAAAGATAATATGGATCCACATGGACATTTTGTTGATAGAAGCTTCAAGAATGCAGGCTATAATGGTCACATGGTGGAATTATCGATGTTCGAAGGTGATTTCTGGGGGAGTGGATTTAGAAATGTCATAAATATTTTTTAGTGTACCAGAACTCTATACCCCAAAACATGGATGTAGTGGAGATGTATCTGTAGAAGAAAGCAGAAATTTGGTACCAAAGTGTTAAACTGGCCAAGGGACAACTGTCTTGGAATGAATTTTGTACAGTATCAGCAGAAGGTTTGATAATAAGGGATACAGGATGAAATACAAGAGTTTAACAAGCTTCAACAAATAGGATCAGTGCTAGAATATCAGGAGAAATTCGAGGAGTTAAAGGCTCTGATGCTTCTTAAAGATCCTCATTTGAGGGAGAGTTATTTTATTTCAAGCTTTGTTAGTGGGATTAAGGAGGAGATTAACCCTATACTAAGGTCGATGAAACCTAACTTTTTATTGGAAGCTTTAGAAATTGCATTAGTCCAGAAGTAATCATTGGAATTAAATGGTAAAAGATCTAAAAGAGAATTGAGACCTATGCTGGATAATACAAATTGGAGCAGAAATAGTGGTCAGCCATTGAATTTTGGGAAACACAACAATTCCATTCCTACTAATAAATGGAATGAGGGTAGTGATGTTAGGAAAGTTACACCATAGGAGATCCAGTATCGTAGAAATAACCATCTTTGCTTCAAGCGTGGTGACAAATTTGGACCTGGACATCAATGCATGTATGGCACTATCAAATTTCTGCCAGTAGATGAAGAGGAGGAACTTGAAGATGCCATTAGGAAGCAAGATGAGCAGAGTAGAGATCCAGGAAAGTTGATGGAGGTATCCTTGCATGCTTTCTCATCTTTATTAAAGAGAATTGCAACGTAAGCTTCATAATAAAGCGGTATCTATATTAGTAGATACTGGAAGCTCTAATACTTTTTTGCATGCTGACCTTGTTAAATAGTTCCATCTAGATGTTATTAAAATTGAACCATTGGTGTCCAATATTGCTGATGTTAGTTCTATGATAGGTCAATTTATATGGAAAGATTTAAACTGGAGAATGCAACAATATTATTTTATTTTTAATGTGAGGATTATGAGAATTGAAGGATGGGATATCATTACTAGGGGTAGATTAGATGTATTAGTTTAGTCCTATATCTTTTGACTTTAAACAACCGAGGATCTATCTTTATGATAGGGAATAGTCAATAAGTTTGGAAGGGAAAATGATACAACCAAAGTTAAAACTAATGAGAGGTAAGAATTGTAAGAAAAACATACTGAAAGCGATGAGTGAGATACAAGTCTATAACATCCAGGACACTGGTTTAGATATGAAGCAAATCCCTGATAAAGTTTCTCAGTTATTGATACAGTATGCAGATGTGTTTGCAGTACCCAAAAGCCTTCCCCCGAAAGATCTTCAGACCATGAAATTCCACTCAAACTAGAATCTCAGCCCTTTAAGTTGAAACCTTATATGAATCCATATGCACATAAGAGTGAAATTGAAACTCAGGTCATTGAGATGCTATTCAGTGGAATAGTACAAAATACTAACAGTCCATTCACATCCCCTGTCCTACTAGTTAAAAAAAATACTACTTGGCTTATGTTCATATTATAGGAAGTTAAACAACATTACTATTAAAGACAAGTTTCCTATCCTCATATTGAAGAACTATTAGCATAATTGTTTAGCTCTAAGTATTACTAAAAAATTGACTTAAGAGCTAGATATCATCAAATCAAAGTTAAACCCCAAGATAGGTATAAAATTGCCTTCCAAACACATCATGGACACTTTGAATTCTTGGTTATGCCCTTCTCTTTAACCAATGATCCAGCCACTTTTCAAACTATTGTGAATCACTTTTTAACCCCTTTGTTGAAAGTTTATGATATTAATAGCTGAGGCTTGAATCCCTGGACCATCAATCCACACACTTCGGATTGTTGTTGAGACACAAAATTTGAAATAACACAACAAGTAAAAATGCGGAATAGAGATATGAAATGAAAAGATTTGATAGTAACCAATCAAACGCCAACGTTATTACAAATTAATTAACCTAGCTTGAATAAATCAAGAACTAACTTAATTATTTTGGCTTGTTCCTGACTCAAAAATGGGTAGGCTAATCCTATAGCTCCTCACTAAAGGTGATATGAATGGCTGAGGCTTGAAAGTCCTGGACCAACAATCCACACACTTCGGATCGTTGTTGACACACAAAATTTGAACAACACAACAAGTAACAATGTGGAATAGAGTTATGGAAATGAAAAGGTTGATGTTAAGCTAATCAAACCCCAATGTTATTACAAATTAATTAACCTAGCTAATGTAAATCAAGAGCTAACTTAATTAGTTTGGCTTGTTACTGACTCAAGAACGGGTAGGCTAATCCTATAGCTCCTCACTAAAGGCTTCGCGGAAGGGTAAAAACACAAAGTGTTTTCAAGACTTAGCAAAAGATAAAATTTTTCTATATTTCATCATGAAACAAATGTACAAATCATCCCTTTAAATAGGATAAAAAACATGAAAATAATATGCCCTAATGAAGAAGTCAAATTCGAATTGAACTTCACTAACTAACCAATCCAATTTAGGAAACTTTCCAAATTGGATTACAAAACTAATAACTACTTACTTTCCTAAAAGATAGGAAAGGTCCTAGAAAATAGGAAGCATGTCCTAAAAAGTAGGAAACTCCTAGGCTTCCCCCTAAAAAGTAGGAGTGCTCCTAAAAAGTAGGAGGCTACTTTCCTAAATCCATTAAAGCCCCTTACATGCCATTATCATGCAAGATAATTTGGGCCATGTAATTACTCAATTAATCACAAAATTAATAAGCCTAATTAATGCTTAATGGACTTAATTTATTAAAAATTAAATAAATCCTAAGACTTAATAATGGCGTGGTCCATAAATGGTAAAGTCCAAGCACGCCTTCTTGATCTTCGAAAGGTCTATGAATATCGCGACGGTAATCTGCCAGAATCACGTCTTGGTAGGCACATTTAATGATGATAACGTTAGATTCTCGTAAAACCTAAAACATATAAGTTTTAGCTCTATCCCTTAGCTTTCCAGGGCTACTTCAATCACGAAATGCCGATTTATACTGAGAGATATATGTCAAGAATACCGAAACGTGATATAATATTTCAGCATTTAATGTTTGACTTTGGCACCATGGACATGATGGACACGTCTCATTCTCATCAATTCCTCCCTCTTCGAAAAGGATTCGTCCTCGAATCTTGAAATTGAGCTCCTGGATCAAACACCAATATGATGAACTCCACAAGAATCAAGTCTAGTTGGAAGGTAACACCTTGCGGGCAATAACACTTTATTTTTCAATAGAACAAAATAAATCTGTTAGCCCAAGCAAAAAAATTATTAGTAATAAACATAAATATATATGGACTAACATATGCTCTTATATAAGAAATAGGTGAATCAATGTGTCAAAATAATTCACAAGTGTGGATAATGCATACAATGTATCATAATAGCTATCTCTAAATGCACTATGACAAAAATGTAAATCAATTTGAAACAATGTAGTTAACCAATTTGGTATGATGAATTCACATGAAGAAACAATTTCAATGGTTAACTTTTTCAACCTAAACTCGTAATTAACTAACATGAATTATCTTTATATTGAGAATATATGGTTAATCTTAAAAAGTTATCATTCTTTATAGTAACAACACTTAAAGAAAAATCATAATGTAAATAATCTAAATAATATAAACTAACATCATGAATTACCTTTTGTATTGAAGAATTCATTAAAGAACAAGATAACTTACCAACCAAGTGTTGAACTAGAAGATTACCTCTTGAAACTTGATGGATTTGAATGTATACCGAATTGACATCAGATCGTGTAAGCTCACAAACCAAATAATTTAAAGAGACTTTAATCCAACAAGTATAACCAACATAATTAACACTTTGATTAGTACACACAAGGTTTTGATTTTGTTCGAAATTCAGAGTTTGAAATTCATATTGTAATGCATGTAATAAATAAGCAAGATAACAAACTAACATAATGTGCATAGATTCATTCAATTCAAAGTATTTTGATGTAACCATTGAAGAATTATGTAAATCACTTTGCTTATTAATATACAAGACGTTAAACTTTAAAACACAACTTACGAAATTTTGAAGCAATTGTTGAAAAGTGTAGGGAAGCTTTTGAAATTGATTAAAAATAGATTGAAAAGTTTGAAGCTCAACCTAATTGATAACAACAAAATTATTAATAGTTTTGATCAAAATCAATTGAAAACTTACCTAACTTACCTTGCTTACCTTGCGGAAAACAAGTCATGGCAGATTGAACTCCTTCCAATGCATATTGAGTTGTTTTTAACTCCATTAAATGTCTAGGAACTCCATTAAATGGCTTGGATGCTTACTTTCTTTGATTTATTTGTTGGTTTATCCTTGACGGTAAGTCAGATAGAATTCATTTCTTGTTAGGCCACTGAAAGTTAGGCCCCTGACTACCGTTTGGTCAGTTTGGCCCTGGTTTCTGTTGCCTTTTTGCCATATACTTCTAATGCTTGAAGTGGAATTTGAGGATGGAGTATGTCTATGGTGTGATGTGAATATTTAGTTGGCCATCCTTGGATAAATGAAGGACTTGGACAGTGGCTGATGGGGATTAAGTCCTGAGGCAAATTCTTGTGGCCGAATTTTTTATCTGAATCATGTTTGTGAAAATGGATTTCACTGCCTAAAAATATTGTGCTCATTTGTCCAACCATGCATCCGGTTGGTTGAGCCTACACACTTGCTGGAAATGTAGATATTGACCCTCCTTGTGAGGTTATGGAATCTACTTGGAATTGTGATATTTGCCAAATATGAAATAATAGGCTCAAACTCCAGATTTGCAATTTGGTATTGTTAGGCTCAAAATAGATTATGCTATTTGTAGCCATTATGCTGTTTTTCTTATCATTTCGTGCAGTTTCTGTTCTTGAATGGTGATGGTTACAATTGGACTTGAGATGACTCAAAATTATTGGAATGTTTCACCTTTAATCACTGAATTATGTTTGGATGTTGTGCCTCCTTGACTGGATGGTCTTTGGCTGGCTGTGGCTCGTTCCTAAACTCTATACATTCCTCACTTTGATGTTTGCATTTGATATGGATCTCTCCGTATACTAGCTGATGGGAGTATGATTGGAATGTTGAAATCCTGCTTGAGCTACTCCCATTCGATTGTTGAGAAGTCATTTACTTGTCAATTGCATGCACTTCTATGTAGCTCTCACTGGCAAACGTCACAGGCTTTTCTATGAAGGCAAAAAGCTATACTCTAGTGTTTGATCTAGAGTAGAAGCATTCTTAATTTCATATTATGCATTTACTTAGGAAACCATGTAATGGGGTAGGACTCCAAGTTTATTGTTTTATTTTTCTTTTTTGCTTTTTTGCTTATGTAACGATGTGTTGGGTCTATCCAGCATCGTATTTTGCTCACTATCTATATAAGATCAATTTTATTAAAAAAACAATGTCTAGGAACTCCATAAATCTGCAAAACAGAATTAGTAGGCAACAAACAATAAAAATCGTGAACACTACAATTCATAAGTACAAGATATTGTTCAACTTTCAATGAACACTTCTCTCTCTTTTGAGTTTGAACACTCATCTCACTTTCCGAATTTTTCAGTTCATCGCTCTTTTTACCACTCTTATTTTGCTCACAACCTATACTAATATTTACAATCTTTTGTTTCTCTTTCTCACTTCTATCTTTTGCTTCTTCATCACGTAAATTACTACAAGCCTTAGCAAGTCTTGCTTGGTCTTCAAAGACTTGGGACGGATTCAACGCTCTAAGGTTGAACTGTTTGCCTTGATACTCAAAACTGTAGTAATTCTTCTTAGCATGATATAACACATCTCTATCAAATTGCCAACGTCTTCCAAGAAGGATGTGACCGGCCTCCATTGGACCAACATCGCACAAGACTTCATCAACATATTTGCCAATTTTAAATGGTACCTTTACTTGCTTGGTCACTCTTGTTTTGGCTGACTGGTTAAGCCATTGAGGTCGATATGGCTTTGGATGTTTCATGCAAGTCAAATTCATCATCTTGACGAGTAGAGTACTTGCCACATTAGTGCAACTCCCACTATCAATGATCACACTACAAACTTTATCTTTAACCATACAATATGTGTGAAAGATCTTTTCACGTTGAATTAAATCATCATCAATTTGTGGTTGTACATTAAGAACACGTCGGGTCAACAAATAAGAAACTCCTTGAAGGGCTTTTTGTTCACTACCCTCCATTGTACTTACAATGTTAGTGGAAAGAACAAGAAAATAATATATCTCCTCACAGGTTTCTCACTTTGGTAAGTAGGGACACACCACTCTTTAGAAGTAGCTTTTCTCTTGTATACCCTAACTACACTCTTATTATTGAATTACCTAATTTATATTAGTTCTATCAGTTCATTGACAAGAGGAACAAGTCTCAACTAACAAGTCCAAGCAACAAAACTTACACAAGACAAGTTAATAGAATATTTAGGCAATAATCGCAAAGAATATTTAGATCACGTAGGGGTATAATTTGATTGAGCTTCAGAAACTAAGATAATCAAAAAATAGACACGAAGATAAGAAATTGGCAACTTGAATCACTCAAATCAAAGTTGTAACGAAAAAGTTATGACAATTTCAATCTTGGTGGTTTTCAAAACACTTAGTTCTTTTGGGCTACGAATTTTTTTTGTTGAATGGTCCGGTTTTTTTTGTATTGGGCCCTTTTTTTGACGTTGGCCTTTTTTTTAACGTCCACCATTTTTTTTAATTCGGACGATTAGGTTTTAAGACAATAAGCTAGGGTTCAATGTTGTTAAGACAAAACCTATGGTTTGTTTTGTCTTATGTTGTCTTAACCTTAAAATTTTCAGCCACAAAACTTAATCAAGATCACACCAAATTTTGAATTTGAATATGCAACAAAAACAATATCTTCAAGATTTATGCCAAAGAATAAGATTATAGTTCAAGATTTCAAATTTGATCAATTTTGAAATTCAAGAAAATCAAGAACTTCAAGAAAACAATCAAGAACTAATCGATTTTTATATGGAACGAAAACTTGACTAAATAAGATAGACTCTAGAAGCAATATAGAAAAGATAGCAACAAGAATGAATCAAAACGGATTTGAAACAAGAAAGATAGGATGTTTGGACAAAAATCCGAAACCCTAACCCGAGCAATCTTAACGTTTTGTATTTAGCTCTAAAGCATACAATTCCTACGCGGTTTCAACACACAAAATGGACAGAATAATAACAATAACAAGACACAACAATTGAAAGGACAAAGCAGGAACAAGAACGAAGGAAAAACAGCAAGACAAGACGTAAAAATCAACAACTATGACGAGCAAAAATTTGTGGCGATTTTTTGATGAATTTCAGCAAGGATTTAAGCAAAATTTCAACACCAATATGATGAAAAAAAAGTGTAGAATTAACACAAAGGAAAAGCACTAAGAATGACTCAAAACAACAACAAAAGAGACGCAAAAACAGCAGCACTTTTGACGCAAGAAAATAGCAAGACTCGAAGACACGAAACGGAATTTGTAACCTGAGCTTTGTACCAATTGATATGAATGGCCGAGGTTTGGAAGTCCTGGACCACCAATCCACACACTTCGGATCGTTGTTGACACACAAAATTCGAACAACGCAACAAGTAACAATGGGAATAGAGTTATGGAAACGAAAAGGTTGATGTTAAGTGATGTGAATGGTCTTGGTTCGAGATCCTTGACCAAACAATGTCCACAACCTTCGGATCGTTGCTGTAACAAAACACAAAACAAAACAAACACCACAAGAACAATTTGGGCGGATAGAATTCAAGGGAAACGAAAAGGCAAGACTTGAAGCAAATCAAACCCTCACGTTATACAAACGAACTTGATTTCAACCATGAAAATTCATGCGCTAAAACTAGTTAATTTGGCTTGCTCTTTAAATAATTAACTTGATGAAGTCACATAAAGGTCACGCTAAAGGTGGACTATCTACAATGAAGATCAAACTTGAACTTCAAGGCTTGGACAACACAAAGTGTTAATCACGAATTTAGCAAAGCTAAAACTCTCAAATTTCTCTACCATTAAAAACGTTAATGATGTTGCCTTTTTATAGGCTACAAAACGTAAATCCTAGTACAAGATTAGGAAACTTCCAATTGTAATAAAACACTAGGAACTAAACTACTTTCCTAAAATTACTTATTAAAAACTGAATTAATTAAAGCCCATAATAAGAGTTTGGACTTAATTAACTAACAACAACATAAATCCTAAAGATTAATCAATGGCGTGATCCATAATGGCAAAGCCCAAGCACGCCATCTTGGTCTTCAATGTAGCCCATGAAATTCGAGATGGAAATCTGCCAGAATCCCGTCATCAAATTTGGAAGGCATGTTCGATGGTGATAACGTCCGAATCTCGGAAAACTTAAAACATGAACGTTGTAGCTCTATCTCTTAGCGTTCCAGGGCTTCTTGAATCATGCAATTCCGAGTTATAGCGAAAGAGTTATGGCAAGAATACCAAAACATGACAGAAACTTTCAGGATGACAATTTGACTTTAACACCACGAACATGGACACGGCTCATTCTCATCATTCCCTCCCTCCTCGAAAGGATTCGTCCTCGAATCTTAGAAGTTGAGTTCCTAGATCAAACACCAAAATCACGAACTTCACAAAAATCAAGTTGTTTCGGAATGCAACACCTCGCGAGCAATCACGCTTTATTTCCCCAAAGAACAAAAGAAATCTATTAGTCCAAAGAACAAAGTTATGAATAATAAACATAAATTGATATGGACGAATATATGTTCTTATATAAGAGGAAGTTGCATCAATGTCAAAATAATTCACAAGTGTGGATAGTGCATGTAATGTGTCATAATAGCTATCCCTAAATGCACCTTGACAGAATTGGAAATCACATGGACGAACTAATACCTTGAAAAACATGCAAAAGTTATCAAATATGAGAGTATAATTCCAAAGACTACAATGTAAACAATCTATTGAATAGTTGTAAACAGAAAATTTTACCTCTCAGAATTCAAAAGAAATTTTGAACTTAGATAACTTACCAGTCAAGTGCAGAATTATCCAAGGACTTCTTTGAACTTGATGGATGTGATCAAAATCATGTTTTAAAGAATCAAAAGAACCAATAATCCAGCAAGTAGAGTCAATATAGTTAACACTTGAATGATTGCATACAAAGGTTTGATGTAGTTCGAAAATATAATCATTAAGCTCAAAATATAATTTATGTATTAGATAAGCAACATAACATGTTAAGAAACTATATATAAACTCATTCAATTCAAAATAGTTGGATTTCATAATTGAAGAATTATGTAAAATAATTTGCTTATCAAAACACAAATCATTGGACTTGAAAACACATGGGAAAAATTTTCGAACTAACTTTTCAAAAGTATGGAAAAGACTTTGAAATTGATTTAAAACAGAATTTAAACTTTGAAAATCAATAAGATTGATGTTAACAAAGTTCTTGACATTTAAACCATTGAAATCAATCAAAAAGCTTTCATACTTACCTAACTTACCTTGCTTACCTTGTGGAAAACAAGCTAAGGTAGATTGGACTCCTTCCAATTGATAATGAGTTGTTTGGAACTCCATTAGATGTCTAGGAACTCCATGAATCTGTAAAAGAAAAGATCTAGGCAGCAAACAAGGTAATTCGTGATCACTATGATTTATAAGTACAAGATGTTGTTCAACTTTCAATGAACTCTTCTCTCTCTTTTGAGTTTGAACACTCATCTCACTTTCTGAATTTTCCAGCTCATCACTCTTTTTATCACTCTTATTTTGTTCACAGCCTATGCTAGTATTTACAATCTTCTGTTTCTCTAACTCACTCTTTTCTTTCTCTTTTTCTTCTCTCATTTAGCACAAGATTTAGCAATTCGTGCTTGATCTTCAGAAATTTCACAAGGTGTTGAAGCTCGGAGATTAAACTTTGTACCATCCTTCATGAGTGAATAACAATTTTTGAGATCATTATAAGCACCCTTGCAATCAAGCTGCCACGGTTTTCCCAATAAAAGACAAGATGTTTGCATAGGACATATATCACATAGTACCTCATCTTTGTACCTTCCAATTGAGAGTGCCATCTTGACTTGCATTGACACCCATACTTCACCACAATTATCATCCCATTGCAGCAAGTAAGGATTTGGATGTGGAGTGGTTTGTAAATTAAACCTTTCTACCATGAACTAATTAGCAAAGTTTGAGCTTTTCCCACTGTCAATCACTATAGCACACACTGTACTTTGAACATTGCACCTGGTATGAAACACCTTTTCACATGATGTAGAAGTGGTTTTAGACTCCTCCATTTGTACCTGCAAGTTAGTAAAGAAAACACAAGAATATATATATATATATATATACCTCTCGGGTTCCTCACTATGGGATAGTAGGTACTCTCCACTCTATTTAGGTAGTGTTCTCTCTTGTTTATCCTAGCTAGAACTCTCAATTAATGAATGTGTTGGGATGATTAAGACTCACCAAGTTCAATTACTTAAATAGGAAAATCTCAATCAACAAGTTCCACAACAAAAACTTTCACAAGTATAAACCAAAGAGTATAACAAAGAAAACAAGTCACAAGAGGTTTAAGAACACGTGTGGGTATGAATTGACTTAACTTCAGAAAGCTACGAAAACAAAAATAGACAATAGACTATAAAAGAAGGAGATTAGTTTTTGAATCACCCAAGTCCGAATTAAGATGAGCAAAATATGTCACTTCCAATGTTGGTGATATTCAAAGAACATTCAAAACTCAAACAACACATATATGTATATATATATTTTCTTTTTCTTTTGTATTGGACCGAATAGCCTTTAAGCTATTTTTTTAATTTTTTAAATGGGTCTCTTTTTTTTTCACTTTTTTTTTTCTCTGCCGAGTTTCGGACGCAAGTTTCGGACGACTGCCTGAGTTTCGGACGGCCGAAACTTAAATTCTTGGAACGATGACTTTTCTGTTGAGTTTCGGACGCTAGTTTCGGACGCACCCCTTAGTTTCGGACGTCACTTGTTTTTGTGTTTGGGTTTGCTCTTTAAATAAAGAACTTGATGAAGTCACCTAAAGGTCACGCTAAAGGTGGACTATCTACAATGAAGATCAAACTTGAACTTCAAGGCTTGGACAACACAAAGTGTTAATCACGAATTTAGCAAAGCTAAAACTCTCAAATTTCTCTACCATTAAAAACGTTAATGATGTTGCCTTTTTATAGGCTACAAACGTAAATCCTAATACAAGATTAGGAAACTTCCTAATTGTAATAAAACATTAGGAACTAAACTACTTTCCTAAAATTACTTATTAAAAACTGAATTAATTAAAGCCCATAATAAGAGTTTGGACTTAATTAACTAACAACAACATAAATCCTAAAGATTAATCAATGGCGTGATCCATAATGGCAAAGCCCAAGCACGCCATCTTGGTCTTCAATGTAGCCCATGAAATTCGAGATGGAAATCTGCCAGAATCCCTTCATCAACTTTGGAATGCATTTTCGATGGTGATAACGTCAGAATCTCGGAAAACTTAAAACATGAAAGTTGTAGCTCTATCTCTTATCGTTCCAGGGCTTCTTGAATCATGCAATGCTGAGTTATATCGAAAGAGTTATGGCAAGAATACCAAAACGTGACAGAAACTTTCAGGATGACAATTTGACTTTAACACCACGAACATGGACACGGCTCATTTTCATCATTAAGCCAATCAAACCCCAACGTTATTACAAATTAATTAACCTAGATAACGTAAATCAAGAGCTAACTTAATTAGTTTGGCTTGTTCCTGACTCAAGAACGGGTAGGCTAATCCTATAGCTCCTCACTAAAGGCTTTGCGGAAGGGTAAAAACACAAAGTGTTTTCAAGACTTAGCAAAAGCTAAAATTCTTCTATATTTCATGATGAAAAAAGCATACAAATCATGCCTTTTAATAAGCTAAAAAACGTGAAAATAATAAGCCCTAATGAAGAAGTCAATTTCGAATTGAACTTCACTAACTAACCAATCCAATTTAGAAAACTTTCCAAATTGGATTAGGAAACTAATAACTACTTACTTTCCTAAAAGAATTACTTTTCCTAAAAGATAGGAAAGGTCCTAGAAAAAAGGAAGCATGTCCTAAAAAGTAGGACACTCCTAAAAAGTAGGCTTCCCCCTAAAAAGTAGGAGTGCTCCTAAAAAGTATGAGGCTACTTTCCTAAATCCATTAAAGCCCATTACTTGATATTATCATACAAGATAACTTGGGTCATGTAATTAATCAATTAATCACGAAATTAATAAGCCTAATTAAAGTTTAATGGACTTAATTTATTACAAATTAAATAAATCCTAAGACTTAATAATGGCATGGTCCATAAATGGTAAAGTCCAAGCATGCCTTCTTGGTCTTCAAAAGGTCCATGAATATTGCGCGACGATAATCTGTCAGAATCACGTCATTAATTTTGGTAGGCACGTTTAATGATGATAACATCAGAAGCTCGTAAAACTTTAAAACATAAAGGTTTTAGCTGTATCCCTTACCTTTCCAGGGCTGCTTCAATCACGAAATTCCAAGTTATACTGAGAGAGATATGTCAAGAATACCAAAACGTGACAAAATCTTTCAGCATTTAATGTTTGACTTTGGCACCATGGACATAATGGACTTGGCTCATTCTCATCAAAAGGCTTCGCGGGAATTTTAAAACAAAAAGTGTTTTCAGCTTTTGCAAGGCAAAATTCTGATTTCTATTATTCATTGTAATTAAAAAAAACGTACAAGGCCTACTTAAACAGTAAGAAATTCGGCCAAGTAAAAAGGAAACCCTAGTGAAAGCCAATTACAACTTGACTTCTTAACTAACTAATTAACTAACTAGTTTCCTAAAACAAACAAAACAAAACACGTTTTTGCTTGTTAAAAGTAGGACACGACTAACCTCCTAGAAAATAGCCTTCCTCTTAAAACGTAGGAGATTACTTTCCTGAACAATTACTTTCTATTATCATGCAAGATAATTGGCCCAAGTAATTAGTTAACTAACCAACAAAAATATAAGCCCAAATTAATGTTTAATGGACTTAATTTATTACAAAGCAAATAAATCCTATCAACTTAAAAAAGGTGGTGTGATCCATGTTATGAAAGTCCAAGCACGCCATCTTGGTCTTCAATGTAGTCCATGAACACTTCTTCAAGGTGGAATTTCCTTAAGCTCCAATGTAGAACTCTTAGAAACTTCTTCATGAATTCTGATGCAAGAAATGTTCCAAACAACTTCATGTTGAGATGGTGATGGTTGTGATGCCAAGTGCTCTTCAAGATTGTCAAAACCTTCACAATGTGTCGCCAATAATGTATGCAAGGCGGATTTCATCCTCTTGCTCCTTGATCTTGTCATTGGTCTATCAAGATTCTCTAATGGATCATGTGAAGTTGGCTTTGGCAACATGGACATGGGCGGATTGCCATCAGTTTACCAATTTCTAAAGCCATGATACAGTTAGACATGGCGGTTTTGAAACTGGAACTGGAGGCCCATAAAACTAGAACCGTAGTTGAACCGTCTACTGACAGTTCGGTTACGGTTCTCCAAATTTGGGATCGAAACTGGTGGTTCTGGTTTTGATTCCAAATTGTCTATTAAAAAAGCCCCACCACGCAAGCAGTAGGCCAGTAGCTATTCAGCGCGTGTTATGCCCGCGCTCTGATTAAAAAAGTAGGTGTGTGAAAAAAATTGCAATGTTCAAATGACCATTATCTGCTGACCATTGCCAACATGACAACTGTTCAAATTGAGTGAGAACGGTCAAATAATTAACCATTCATCACTTTCTCTCTTTTTTTTTACTTTATTTTCTTTTCCTAATTTTATAAATACCTCCTTAATTTTTCATTTTTTCACACAATTTCTACTTCTCTTCTTCTTAATTCTCAAGCATCAAAATTCTATATAATTCAATTATAATTATTATTTCTATTATAATTGATAGTTAATTTATTATATTTATATATTATTCTTTAAATTTCTTGTTCTTTTTTAATATTTATAAATAAAAATTATTCTATGGATATTTTTGATTCTTCATCCCAACCAATTAATATTGGTGATGAAAGTGCAAATCTATCACCATCAAGTCGTCGTCCACCAATGGATCCAAAATCTAAAATGTTTGGGAAATATTCCACAAAATGTTTTGATGCAAATGGAGCTCTTATTAGACAAAAATGCAATTTTTGCGAGAAATCATACACCTTAAAAATTGGTAGCATATATGGTATACTAACCAAGCATTTGGAGAAAACGCATCCTCAAGAAATCAACATTCACAAGTCATAAACGCAATTAACCGGTTTCGCTCAACAAAGTTCTTCTTCTTCTAGTAATTTAAATATATTTAAATTCAGTGATTTAAAATGAAGAGATGTTTTAGCTAGATTTGTTTATACACAACATTTACCATTTTCATTTGGTAAAAAACAAGATTTTGTAAGATTAGTACAAGAAAATGCAAATACACAAGTTAAACGTGTTCCTAGAACAACTTTAACACGTGATATTAAAAAATTTTATAAAAAAAAATAACTTATCTGAATATTTTTCAAAATTAGATTCTTGTGTTTCAATATGTTCAGATATTTGGAGTGATTATCGACAAATGAATAGTTATATAGGTATAACTTGTCATTGGGTAGATTCAAATTGGTTTCTACAAAAAAGAGTTATTGCATTTAGAATTTTTAATGATTCTCACACGGCCCTAAATATATCTAGATTAATTAGTATTAATTTATAAGAATATAGTTTGACGGATAAATTTTTTCAATTGGTTTTGATAGTGGATCTTGACAGCTTAAAGTCGTATCAGCTCAATTTAACCCTAAACACTAATGTAGTAGCGTAAGTAGGGATCGTATCCTCAGGGAAGGTATTGGTTACCAAAATATTAATGAAATGTTCCAGAAAATTCTCAAGTACAGTTTCACAAGTTTTTAAGGACAATAGAAGCACTCGATAACAATTGAAGACTGAAATATTAAACTACAAGTAACATAGAAATGAGATATCAAATGTAAGGAAAATGTCCTAGGGTTTCTTTCCGGACGATCATGTAAATTAACTACGTAATTGCAATACAATTGACTCAAATGACAAACGAGAGGGGATCAAACTGCCTGAGAACCTAGATTATGACCAGCATGGCGACCGCATTATTCTCTATGTTCTCTGATTCCACAATTTCCCTTGGCGAGGCCTAGAGTGAAGAATTAATCCTGCAGAATCCCAACCTTCTGAGTATGGCTACTATTTCGGGGCCGTTTAAGAAGTTGATTAAATTTTACAAATTCCATGAGAAGCTTACGGTGGCCCCTGAGTTTTGCAATGTGAGCATTGCACGGGAATACTACGCAAATGCAGGGTCTCCAAGGGATGGAGCTGTCTATGTGAGAGGCATTTGGGTTCAAATCACGAGCGAGATTATCAATGCACATTTGGGCACACCTGATTATCCTGAGGATCCGATCAAATTTTCAACCAATGAGGCATTGGATGAAGCTTTGATAAAAGAGTTGGCACATCCTGGGGCAGTTTGGGAGCTTAATTCAAAGGGGGAGCATAAGCATATTCGGAATGAATACTTGAAGAGTGACGTGAAAATATGGTTGTTATTTGTGTTGTCTCGCCTCATGCCAAGTTCACAAAGAACCGAGGTGATTCGGAATAGGTTGTTCTTAATTTCTGCAATCCGAAGGAAGCGCAAGATCGACGTAGGACGAATCATCCTTGCGAGCATCAAAGATGGAACTGCCCAGAACAGTAAAGCACTGTATTTTCCTTTACTAATTCAGGAGCTTTGTGTGTCACAAGGTGTTAATGATCAGCTTGGTGCTTGGGAAAGGATGCAGTCTAAACTTAGGTTTTCCTATGGCGAGGCCCAATCTAATTCCAAATGTCTTCACAAAACTCCAAAGTTCTCCTCTCACTTAGTTCTTAACTCTCATCAAACCTCCACCGGCATGTCGACCGCGTTTTTGGTTCATGATCACACAAATCAAGTAAGAGGACTCATCTACTATACTGTATGCTCTCAATTCAAGCATTATAACTCCTATTGTAGAATTAAACTCCGACCAAACATGGCGATTACAATCTAAGGGTGATTCAGACAACAAGAGCTCCAATAAATGAATTTTAACAAGTTTCAAACAGTATTTACCAGTATGAATTCATTCTTAATGAATTAATTCAATTGCAAGGCAATACGTAGTCTAATCACACTACATCCGGATCGATACCCTAGAAAATAGCAATTTAGCCACAGAGTTCCATTTTCAGTTCACGATCTTCAAAATTCGACAAATAGCAAATCATATTCATCAATTAGGAAGAATTTACCAATTACTCTGCTTCAATTGCTTCTAGTTCAAAAAGAATCCATAAAAGCTTCCTTGATTGAGAATAGAATTACAATGATCGGTTCCAATTCTCGATCGTAAATGAAAATGGAGATCAAATTTGTAGAGAGAGAAAGTAGAGTGAGAAAAACTCAAACGAGAGAAAATTCCCGCTCTAAAAATCAAAAGTCGGTTATCAATCTCGAATGTTCTAAAATCGATCCCCTTCACATGTTAGCTACCTTCCCTATATATAGAGTTGGGAAAACGTAACTAATACGCAATATAAAATGTATCAAGTATTACAAAAGTGTCTTCCAAAGAGAATGACTAAAAATCAGCCTTTCTTATGAAAAATTCGAAGTTTGAAGGTACATTCAGCAATCCAGCGCCTTCAATTCAGCAGCTCCGTGCCTTCATCGCAATCACAGCGCCTTTAAGCCATCAAGAATCACGCCTTCGCTCAGATCTAGCGCCTTTGGGCCAGAAGCTTCCACGCCTTCACGAGCACGCTGAAACCCACTCTTGGTCCATCAACTTCACGCGTTCATAAGCACGACTGAACACGCCTTTGTCATCCCTTCATGCTCCCATCAGCTTCCTCCACGCCTTTGAGCCAGAAAACAACACGCCTTCAGCCTCCCTGCACAAGATCAAAGCAGCTCAACACTTAACCGATTTTCACAGCTACAAAACCATACATTTACACTACGAGATCTCGTAGTGAGATTTTTTTCTTGTTTTTTACACTACGAAATTTCGTAGTGCAATTTTTGCACTTTTCAGTTTTGTCTGCGAAATTTCGCAGGCAAAATTTGGTGTCATTTTAATTTCGCAAGCCAATTTTCTTGCCTTTTTCCTCCCACGAAATCTCGTGGGCAAAAGCTGGCCTGGTTGCTCGTTTTTTTCCTATACCAAAAAATATGCCTAATTGGCAAAGTGTTCATTCTAGCCCAACATCCTACTTCCATGCCCAATAAGTGTGTCTTAGACTCTGATTCAGACTTGGTGATGAACTTAAGAGTTCCACATCTCCCTCTTAGATTTCCAATGGATCAAGTAACAGCCTCATCAGGTACCTGAAACTCAAGATATCATCAAAATACCAACTGTGGCAGAAAGATCAAACCCTAAAACCCTAAAATGGTATTTCAAAAAGAAACTCATATTTCATAGTCTTACACAGGAAGTTGGAAAATAGTTAAAACATAAGAAATGTAGTGCATTCAAAGAGCTTTTCAGAACACCAAAGAACTCACCAATTGGATTAGTATCAAGAGAGTTATGCCCAGATGAAGTTCTCTAACCAAACCTGCCAAAACCCTAAATCAATTCTACCAAATTCATTACGGTTTCATTCACCTTCCTAGATGTTTTGACCTCTCAACCTTGCCAATTACCATCAAACACACAATTGCCTAAGTTCATCATCATTTTTGGTCCGTTTTAACCAATTAAGCACAACCAATTGCAAACCACATAAATGCACAACATCACACAAAACACCACACTATCTCATGAAAATCAAGTTAAAAGCTAAGTGAATTAATCCATTTAAGTTGGTATAAAACCAACTTATCAAATTCCCCCACACTTAGACTCTTGCTTGCCCTCAAGCAAAGACACACACAAATTAACCCTTTTCATCACCCGTATGCAAACACATTGTTCATTCATCCACAATGACCACATCCAAGTTCATTAAAGCATTTTTTCACACAAAACTTAATACTTTGATGGTTCATGATACAAATTATCAACTAAGGCACAATGAATAAAGACCAAAATGTCATGCGTGCCAGTGTGTGCTGAGGAACATGTACTTCATCTATTCCTTTGTTATACACCCTCTAGCTGGTCTCACATACCATTCAATACATGCCAATCTTTTTGTCCACTCTTATGAACATGCAATTACAAGATCAATGGTACCTATGCGTACATTGGTACTCTATGGGACATTGCCCTTATTTTGCACATTAGTGCTGCACATTGGTGCACAATTGCTTCACATATTGATGGCTGAAATACTGCCTTGGTTTTATGGCCTTTTTCTCCAAATTTGATTGCCAGGTTCTTATGGCTTTTTCCTTCCCAGTTGCCAATATGGCTTTTTCTCCCATATCATTTCTTGTGCCAGCACATGTTCATAAGAATCCCAAATTGACTAAACATGCACGAATTCTGGAAACACCAGATAAATGCATAACAAACAGAAACGAATCCATACACATTACCTCCTATGTCAATTGAGTTTTGCATGGCATATCTATCTTACATTAACATCGGGCCTTAGTCAGTAAAATGTACCAATTTCTTCAAACTTAACACCACAAACCCAAAAGTTTTCGCATGCAAGATTCAAAACAAGTAATAGTGATGAACTTGGAATAAGCCAAAATGAACTAAGAACAAAGTTTCACATACAAGGTGATCAAAAGTGGTTCATGAGCATATGTCCTTGTTCACTTTCTTTTTGTTCCATTCCACGTTTCGCATTCATTCATTTCACTCTTAGCTTCGTTTTTCTTTTTCACACAAATTCACATCACAATTCACACCTTGCACACAACACTACAAACTTTAATTTCATTAATGCCAAATAGTAAACACAAAGAATTACAAACTTCCACATGGCTTAGTACATTCCATTCCTCAACAATAAGAGGAACAAACTACATACTAACTCTAAACATTCAAACAACACTTAGCACACAAAGCGATTCACGGCCTTTCTTCATTCTTCATTTTCTTAAAAGTAAGACAGCTTGACTTCACCCTATCAAGGCCACTTCTACAACCTTCTCGACATAGAATAATGTAACATGCTTGACATATTGGCTTCTCCATTCCAACAATACTTCAGCAGTATGAAAGAAACATATAAACACAACTTCACAATCAATCAACCACTTAATCACCACAATCTGATAAGGCAAAGCAGAGAACCATAATAATTTCACACATAGCATCAAGAAAAAATTTCAAGAAAAAATTTCACCATAATTTCTCCCCCTCACACTTAAAATGAACATTGTCCCCAATGTAAAAGGCTAAGATGAAGGGGGCACTCCCTGAGAAAATGATGATGGAGCTGAAGAAGAAGGAGATCCAGATGCAGCTGCTGTGGAGAAATATTGTCCATCCAAAGAAGCCGTGGCAAATGAGGGAACACCAATTGACTGTTGCACATAATGAAAAGGGCCATGGACAGGGCCTTCGAGAGGTTGGCCAGATGTAATTAATGGAAACCATGTTGCTGGCATGAATTCAGCATTCGGGAGAATTTCCGGAGTTGAAGGCACAGAAGGGATTCTTCCAAATGTAGGCAGTAGTGGGAGAGAGGGCATTGCCGACACCCCTGCTGGAAGCTCATGAACAATACCACTAATCACATCCATTGATAGATTCGGAATTCGATAACCAGCTAATTGTGCGGATGTTGGTGTTGGTTTTGGGAAACCAGCATCACTGTGGTAGTAGACCGCCATCTTATTACATCTATCCAATTCTAATTGCATCATCATCTGCCTGTGATATAAAACCTCAAACTGCTGTTGAGCCACTGTGGTCATATCGTCCAATTTATGGTCCATCTTTGAAGCATGAGCTGTCCACTCTTGATGCATATTATCCACACCTTCATGCATCCTTTCCCATCTCTCCTCCAAGTTCATGAACCTATGATCAACTGATTGTTCGAAACTCTGGAAATGATTCTCCACTGAATGCTGAAAATCCCGAATTGCTCCATGAAGGGATGCGAAATCAAAAGAATGCTGCCCTTGATCCGCAACATAAGTCGGATTTTCACTCTCCACCCGAGATGCCTCTGCACTCGAAATCCTCGCCTGCTCTATTTCCTTGTCCAAGCTCACATACTTCATATAAAGTTTGTTAGTAATTGGAGGCTTAATCTTTTGCCAGTCACCAAACTCATCATCCACACCTTGTTCTACGCAAATCTCCTGAATCAGTAACGGAAAATAAAGTGCATTAGTGCGTGGGGATATTCCATCTTGGATGTTTGAAAGGACTAAACGACCCACGTCGATCTGCCGCTTCCTTCGAATTGCAGAAATCAGAAACAACCGATTACGAATCACCTCGGTAGTTTGTGAACTTGGCATGAGGCGAGACAACATGAACAACAGCCACATATTCTCATCACTTTTCAAGAATTCATTTCGAATATGCTTATTCCTTCCTTGCGAGTTAAGCACCCAAGTTGCTCCAGGATGAGCCAACTCCTCTGTCAAAGCTTGATCCAACTCTTCATCAGCTGGGAACTGTATAGGGTCAGAGGAATAACTGGTCGTACGCAAGTGTGAATTAATAATTTTGCTTGTGATTCGAATCCATTTTCCTCTCACATAGACATCTCCATCCTTAGGAAACGCTGCATTGGCATAATATTCCCTTGCAATGCTCACATTACAAAAACCAGGTGCAACAGTAAGCTTCTCATGAAATTTGTAGAACTTCATTATCTTTTTAAACGGCCCTTTTACCACATCGAAAGCTCGTTCAAGGTGTATGTACTTCACATTGATACCTTGCTCCCAACGTTGCCTAGCTTCGTCAATAACGAACAAAGATAATTCAGGAGTTCCTTTCCTCTTCTTGGGTGCCGGGGCTTGCATCGCATATCGAGGAGGTTCCTCAAACATCCGCATATCATCTGGGAAGTACTCTGGGTCGGACTCAGATTCATCAACAGGTGGTGCCTGAGCTTTTCCTTTCCCTCTTTGTGAAGTGGAAGCTTTGTTAGGAGTAGTGTCCTTCTTTGGGGCCATTCTGTGAAGTTCAATTGCAACCAATGTTTAAACAAAAATGATAGTCATTATGATAACCCATAATCCATTAAGCAAATGCCAAGCATTTACAATATAGCATTTCATCCACAAATTCAAAATTAAGAACACGAACACACATTATCCTCACAATTAGAACATGTTCCAGGCAAAAGCAACAAAAGTTTATAACATAAGAAATGTATCCCTTCCTCTCATCTGAATTTCCCAACTTGAATCAACAAAATTGGACATGCCAAGCTCAGGTTATGACTGTTTTACAGAAGTGTGGTAAACCTGGCAGCTTTCGCGAATTCCAGAAATCTTAACAAAGTAAGCTTCACCTTTCCATCCATTTTAGACTACATTCCAGTGAAAATTAGCAAAAATGACAAACATAAACTTTGTAGCTTACCGTCTTAGCTAAACTCTCCCACTGGAATCAACATATTTGGTCATGCCATTTGCAAGTTCTAGCCAAAATACCGAGACATGTCAAGCTGGGCAGATTCATCAAATTCAAATCCTGATTTCAACATGTACTTCACATTCTAAGCCTTTTTAGCCTATGTACCAGCCACAATTATCAAAAGTGTACAAAATAAACGTTGAAGGCTATCATGTTGGCTAAAAGATGCAACTGGAAGCACTCCATTTCAACATACCTAACTCAAGTTATGCTCTAAAAACAGAAACGAGGCAAAGCTGGAATTCTTGAAGATTCAAATTTTTAATCATTCCACCTCCACACTTAACATGTAGCTAGGCAACAAGTAGTCTTGCATACTTATCACCTACATTATCCTAGCACAATTTTCATTTCTTGTTCATACAACAATCAACCATTTAGCATACAAGACATAAGAAAATTCACCAAGTACAAATCATGAGAAAAAAGAAAAACGACACATACCTTTTATGGGGAGTTAATACTCAATCCTTGAAAAAATGAACTTGAGAAGCTCAATGTCCACACTATGATCTTACTAGTGCCGAAATGTGTGTATCTCTCTTGTGGTAACTTGAAATGAAATATCAAACAATGTTCTTTGTACTTATAGAAAACCAAAAATATAGACACCATGCAAGCATTCAATCGGTCAACTAATATCACCAACATGCATTCAAGTCACTTACATGTGGGACCCAATCCTATGCAACAACATGTGAACTTTTCAGCCTTCACCAATTCTTATGCATTCATTTTTTCAAAAAAAACAAACAACAATACAACACTATACCTTCTTCGGTCAACTCACCTTGCACATCATGAATACAAGACAAGACTAAATCATTCATATCATTCAAAGCAACAACCACAAAGCTCCACTTACTCTATTCAATTCAGCCGTTCACTCCTAAACAATGTTCTCAAACATCATGAACAACAAAACAAAACAAATAACTTCTACATTTTGCATGTGAACTTATCCTGCAACACATAGAAACGTCCAACAAAATGTCAGCTTTCTTTTTTCCTTCGTGTCAATTCCTTATTCACGACTCCATAGCCATCTAATCCTTACTTCAATTTTCAGCTTTTCAGAAGATTAAATTCACGTTCAGAAGTGTTCAAGAATGCAGATATTCTCTTCATCAATGCATGGGTGCGAAATTGAAACCGAAGACAATTAGACAATTGAGAAAAATTATCACCAAAAACTAATACTTCATTAACACTAAGTACACAAAAACAACATAACATTTAGACCTCACAATCTAACTAGTAACATGCTAAACATAATAACGAAAAACTAACTCTACTAATACTACACTCAATTCCATTATGGCAAACAATCTCCTTAAAACATAATCAAGGTAACCATACATGTTCAAACCACCTTGCACATCATGAATACAAGATAACTTGGCGAAGCCTCCCCCCACACTTGAATAAGACACGGTCCCCGTGAGATAAAATACACAATCAAGACAAAGGAACCTAGCCTTCCACTTTCTACAAGCCACGAGAAAGTCTTGCAATTCTTTCCGCCTCTTGTAAAGCAGGCCACTGAGGAGGTCCCAACAGACCAAGAGGATTTTGAGGATTGTCAGCTGAAGTGATATTAACCCCTTTCGCATGAGCCATGGCCGTGATCAAGGCTGGAAAATACATCGGTGCAAACTCACTTCTTTGTGCTCGCCTGATGAACCGTAATATCAGTTTCCCAACATCAATAGAGAAATCACGTAAAATAGCACAAATCAAAAGAACTCGTTCTCTAGATGCTCTATTGGTACGGTTAGTGGGAAGAATCCTGGAATTGATAAACATTAACCATATTTTGGCCTCGGCTGTGAGTTCACTGGTAAGCACATATAAAGCCTCTCGTCGAGCATTCCTCACCCATGTAGCACCAGGTAAAGTCACTGAAGCCAACAAGTGATCGGTATTGTCGGCTCTCAACAACCTACAATAAGTGTTACGTTGAAAATCATCAAGAAGATAAAGCCTATTGATACTATGTCGGGTGACCCTCAAATATTGCCCTCTCACAAACATTGAGTGAACACCATTAGCTCGTGAATTAGCATAAAATTCTCTAACTATGTCCATATTCACTACTACTGAAGCTCATGCAAAATGAGCCCAAGATTGCCTGAAGATTACATCCTCAAATCTCCTGGAAGGGTTCTCGAATGGTATCTCAATTCTCACTTACCTGTTGAAAAAACTATGATAATAGCTCTCAGCATTTGCATTAACAAAGTGAGGAAAGTTAGCTGGTTCAACATCAAGCACCACCGCTTCATCATTAGAAAAGGAAGAAGAAGAAGTAGTAGTTCCTGGATCTTTACTAAAGATGGCATACTCATAAGGATTTTGATGAGGATAATTATTAGCCATGTCGTGAATAGAAGATTGAGTTTGCAAAAGAAAGATGTTCAAGATATAGAGAGCAATGCAAACTATCAGAAAAACACATGTGAATGATTCTGAAAAAAAGGAGAGCAGACATGTCATAGCTTGTTTGTCCTCACTACTCAATTATTGAAATCATCCAAATCAATCGTGCACTCAAGGTCACGGAATGAGAATCAATTCTTACCATCAGAGCTTTTACCTGAAGTGTAGACCATGTGAAACTCAGGTACCCAGATGAATAGAAAATAACAAAGACTCACTCTGGCTTTTAGCAATAATGCCCATAATCATCCTTATGAGAAACTGTCCAAAATAGCCATGAGTTATGTTCAGAGATTGAGCCATAAATTGTTACCAGATTCGACACAGACTAACAATTAATAATCAAAAAACAGTTTCAACAAAACAAAAGAAAAGAAATAAGGAAAGAAACACTAGGTTGCCTCCCAGTAGCGCTCGGTTTACAGTCCACAGCCCGACCGTGCTTCATAGCTCAATTTGAGATGATAGGATCATCAAGGTATAGCTCATGTGGATCTCGTTCCACATTAGTGCTATCCTTGTCCTGAGAAGTTAAGTAAGGCTTGAGACGATGGCCATTCACTTTCCACACATTGCCATTCTTTTCATTCTTGATTTCCACCACCCCATAAGGGTTGACATCAACAACTCTAAAAGGACCACTCCACATTGATTTCAATTTTCTAGGAAACAATCTAAGTCTAGAGTTCTAAAGCAATACCAATTGCCCTGGAGCAAAATTCTTGGATTGAATCTTTGCATCATGAATTCTTTTAGTCTTCTCCTTATACATCTTGGCACTCATGTAAGCATTGAATCTGAATTCATCCAGTTCATTTAACTCCAACATTCTTTTTGATTGAGCCTCAGACAGATTCATGTTCAATGTTTGAGTCGCCCAATATGACTTATGTTCAAGTTCCAATGGCAAGTGACACTATTTACCAAAAACCAATCGAAAAGGAGAAGCTCCAATTGGGTCTTGTAGGCTGTTCTGTATGCCCACAATGCATCATCTAACTTCAAAGACCAATCTTTCCTACTTGGATTTACCACTTTTTCAAGAACTCTCTTTATCTCCCGATTGGAAATTTCAGCTTGGCCAAAAGTCTGTGGATGGTAAGCTGTGGAAACTTTGTGAGTAACACCATATTTCGCCAACAAAGATTCGAAGAGCTTGTTACAGAAATGAGTCCCACCATCACTTATTATAGCCCTGGGAGCTCCAAACCTATTAAAGATGTATTTCTTCAAGAATGCAGTTACACTTTTTGCATCGTTACGAGCCAAAGCCACAGCTTTCACCCATTTAGAAACGTAATCCACTGCCACCAGGATGTACTCCATTCCTCTTGACTTAGGGAATGGCCCCATGAAATCAATCCCCCACACGTCAAAAATCTCTACCTCCAGGATGTTGTTCAAAGGCATCTCATTTCTTGAAGAGATGTTGCCAGTTTGTTGACAACGATCACATTTTCCAACCCAGATTCTGGCATCCATGAAGATATATGGCCAATAAAACCCACATTGCAAGATTTTGAATCCTGTCCTAGTTGATCCAAAATGAACATCCACAGGGTTCTTCGTGACATGCATTTAAGATGTCCTCATTTTCTTCTTCCTTGACACATTTTCTTATCACTTGATCACTGCATACTTTATATAAAGAATTGTCTTCCCAGAAGTAATATTTAGCATCACTTCTCAGTCTTTTCCTCTGATCACTAGAGTAATAAGATGGAATTTTGCCAGCAACAACAAAATTTGCAATCTCAGCGTACCAAGGCAACATCCTTTCATCCACTTTGAACACCTGCTCATCAGGGAAATGCTCCTTAACCAAAATATTTGAATCATCTTGAGCCTCTGATTCTAGTCTTGAGAGATGGTTAGTAACCACATTCTCAGAGCCCTTCCTATATTTGATTTTCACATCGAATTCCTGGAGCAACAACACCCATCTAATCAAACGTGGTTTTGCCTCTTTCTTTGCAAGCAGATACTTCAATGCAGCATGGTCTGTATGAACAATGACCTTTGACCCCAAAAGATAGGCACGGAATTTATCAAATGCGAAGACCACTGCTAAAATTTCATTTTCTGTAGTTGAATAATTCATTTGGGCCTCATTGAGCAATCTGCTAGCATAATAGATAGCATGAAAAATCTTGTCTCTCCTCTGGCCAAGGACTGCTCCCAAGGCATTGTCACTCGCGTCGCACATAATTTCAAACGGTACACACCAATGAGGAGTGACTATCACAGGAGCTTCCACCAAGTTAACTTTCAAAGTTTCAAATGCCTCAGCACATTCAGCTCCAAATTCAAACTTGACATCTTTTTCTAAGGGGCTGCACAAGGGTCTAGCTATCTTTGAAAAATCCTTAATAAACCTTCTATAAAACCCAGCATGTCCGAGAAAGATTCTGATACCATTAACATTGGTAGGTGGAGGAAGTTTGGCAATGACATCTATCTTAGCTCAATCTACCTCCATCCCAGCATGAGAAATTTTATGGCCTAACACAATCCCTTCTTGAACCATGAACTGACATTTTTCCCAATTCAACACAAGGTTCGTTTCTTCACACCTTCTCAACAACTTAGCCAAATTTTCCAAACATTCATCAAAGGTCATCCCAAACACAGAGAAGTCGTCCATGAATATCTCAATAATTGATTCAACCATATCGTGAAAAATGGCCATCATACACCTCTGGAAAGTGGCAGGTGCATTGTATAGTCCGAACGTCATTCTCTTGTAGGCAAAGGTTCCAAAGGGAAATGTAAAGGTTGTCTTGTCTTGATCCTTTGGGTCTATTGCTATCTGATTGTAGCCCGAGTAACCATCCAGGAAACAATAGAATAAGTAGCGAGCAATTCTATCCAATTATTGTTCCAAGAATGGAAGAGGGAAATGGTCTTTTCTAGTTGCCTTATTTAGCTTCCTGTAATCCATGCAAACCCGCCAAGCACTCACCACTCTGGTTGCCAAAAGTTCATTCGCATCGTTCTTAATCACAGTCACCCCTCCCTTCTTAGGGACACACTGGACTGGGCTTACCCACTTGCTATCTGAGATGGGGAAGATCATCCCAAAGTTCAGTAGCTTGATCACCTCTTTCTTCACAACCTCCATCATCTGTGGGTTAAGTCGTCTCTGCCTATCCCTCACAGGAACAGAGTTTTCTTCAAGAAGGATCTTATGCATACATAACACTGGGCTTATACCTTTGATGTCAGCAATAGTCCATCCAATGGCTTGCTTATATTGCCTTAGCACACTCAACAATTTATCCTCTTGCCATACTTTCAGCTTGGATGAGATCACCACTGGTAATGTCTCGTTATCCCCAAGAAAAGCATATTTCAAATATGGAGGTAATGGTTTCAATTCCAACTTTGGTGCTACCATAATGGATGGTAAAAGCTTTTCATTCCTGCACAAATTCTCACTTATCCTCACCTCAGTAGGAGTAAAATTTTCGTTAGCCAAAACAATAGGTTCATGATCATGTTCTCCTATAGTTTCATGCATTTTAACTTCCACAACATCAGTTTGCAATTCACAAATTGACTCTTCCAAATAACACCATTCAATGAAATCTTCAATTTCAGCAGTAATTCTCTTATCCTCATCATCTAAATCAAATTCATCAAAATTATCCTCACAAACACTTAACTCATCAACAACAGAAAAATCATGCATATTGTTCACATTATTCAAAGAAGAACATGTTATAGCTTTGATAGCAAAACACGACTCCATATTTAGAGGTTGCTTCATAGCATAGTTTACAACAAAAACCACCTCTTCGTTGTTAATCCTACATGTGACTGTCTTGTTTCTCACACCAATTAAAGCATCACCAGTAGCTAGAAAAGGTCTTCCAAAAATGAGAGGGACCTCAGGGTCCTCTTCCATATCAAGTATAATGAAATCAACAGGCAAGGTAAATTTATCAATACTTACCAACACATCCTCCACCAAGCCTGTAGGAGTCACCAAGGATCTATCTGCCAACTGTAGTGTCACTGCAACTGGTCGAATCCTTCCACTCAAGCCCACATTTATTGCAATGGATAATGGCATCAGGTTGATTCCAGCTCCAAGGTCACAGAGGGCTTTGCAAAATATCTGGTTCCAATCTTACAGGGAATGGTACAGCTACCTGGATCCTTAAGCGTCATTAAAACTTCACATCTCAAGATTTGCTCCTTGTTTGAAATGAGATCCTTTAAATACTTAGCATATTTAGGCATGGCTGTCACCAAATCTAACAAAGGAACATTGACATTCACTTGTTTGATCATATCTAAGAAACGATTGAATTGAGGTCCCTTTTTAGGGGGAGGTTTCTTCCTTTCTGGAAATGGAGCTTTTGGAGCATAATCTGGGAAGTTATAAGGATTGGAATTTTTTGTAATCTCATTCCCCACCCTTGCTGGTATTTCCTTCCTCTTAGACTTATTTTCCTCTTGCTCACCATTCTTCTCAGGTTCCAAAACTTCCTCATCTCCATCTTTTTGGTCCTCCTCTGAGCCATCACTCTTGTCTTCTGCATGTTTGCTTCCAGGCAACAATTTTCCACTCCTCAAAGTAATAGCAATGCATGCTTCTCTTCCCTTAGGATTTGGTACTGTGTCACTCGGAAGTGCTCCTTTTGGCCTCTGGTGTACAGCATTGGCCAGCTTACCAAGTTGCATCTCGATATTCTTCAAAGTAGCTTCGTGATGCTTCACAGTGGACTCCAAACCTCCAAATCTCTGTTCGTTCTTATCTATCTTTTCCATCAGTTGGCTTCTTTTGTTCTGATGTACTAGCCTGATTATCAAAACCAGGAGGTGGTTGATTCGTTGCTCTCCTCTGGTCATTACCATGATAGTAATTTCCTCATTGGTTCTGCTGTTGATTCCAATTGCCTTGGTTTCCACCATATTGTCTGTTGCCTCCATTATAATTGTTCCCAGAATAGTTTCCACCATGTTGCTGTAGTTATTCACATACTGAATGGATTCAGTAGTGATTGCACATTCATCCGTGTGATGTTCCCCTTTGCATAGTCCACATGAAAGTACTGGGCTTTGGTTTGAGTCGCCTTTAAAGTCTGCACCTGCTTGGCCAATGCTTCAAACTTAGCACTAAGTGAAGTCTCCTCATCTACATCAAGAACTCCTCTTTGTCTCCTGGCATGTGGCTTTCTAGTCTCTGGAAAAAGGTATTCATCCTCAGCTATCTGATTGAACAATTCACGCACTTCAGGCACAGATTTGTCTTTAAGTGCCCCATTAGCACAAGCTGTAACCATCAAAGAGGATTCAGGAGTTAGGCCTTTGAAGAAAGTATTTAATTCCCTAATTTCGCCCAAGTCATGGTTGGGGCATTGCCTAATCAAATCGTTGAATCTCTCCCAAGCTTCCCTAAATGACTCACTGTCTTCTTGTTGGAAGTTCATAATTTCCAACCTTCTCTTTTCAAGCTTCGCTGGAGGGAAGTACTTAGACAAGAACCTTTTCTGTAGATCATCAAATGACATTCCAGCATTTGCTCCCCCAATACTCTTGAACCAATGTTTAGCCTTTCCACGCAGAGATAAAGGGAACAAAATTCTGTGAACCTCACCCCTGTTGACCCTTGGCAACTCGAAAGTGCTACATAACCCGAGAAACCAATCAAGGTGGTCATTAGGATCCTCGTTGTCAAGACCTTGGAAGAATTGGCCCTGGGTGATCATTGAAAGGATTTGGGGATGAATGTGGTAACTTTCCACATCGATGTCCTGATGACCAAATCGATTGTCAAAATTTACTGCATAGTGGTCTCCAAACCTCGGTGCCTGTGCTTCTTGAGCTGCCATTTCTCTTCGTTTCCTTAATTGAGCCCTCAAAGTTTTCTCCAACTCCAGATCCAATAAGAATTGCGGTTCTCCTGCAAACCTGCTAGACCTTGGCATACACAACACACTGTTGTGTACAATAACAAAGAACCAAGAACTTCAAATGTGCAACAAAGAAACAGATCACAATTCTCAACACGTACTAAAGAAATTGCAAAGAACAGAACACAACACAAAATGAAAGCTAAGGTAAATAACACAAACAGAAACACAAAGTAGAACAAGTAAAAATCAAGAACAATTCAACAAATTCTAGAACCGATTGCCTTCCCCGGCAACGGCGCCAAAAATTGACAGCTTAAAGTCGTATCAGCTCAATTTTACCCTAAACACTAGTGTAGTAGCGTAAGTAGGGATCGTATCCTCAGGGAAGGTATTGGTTACCAAAATATTAATGAAATGTTCCAGAAAATTCACAAGTACAGTTTCACAAGTTTTTAAGGACAATAGAAGCACTCGATAACAATTGAAGACTGAAATATTAAACTACAAGTAACACAGAAATGAGATATCAAATGTAAGGAAAATGTCCTAGGGTTTCTTTCCGGATGATCATGTAAATTAACTACGTAATTGCAATACAATTGACTCAAATGACAAACGAGAGGGGATCAAACTGCATGAGAACCTAGATTATGACCGGCATGGCGACCGCATTATTCTCTATGTTCTCTGACTCCACAATTTCCCTTGGCGAGGCCTAGAGTGAAGAATTAATCCCGCAGAATCCCAACCTTCTGTGTTTAGCTACTATTTCAAGTAATACTTAGGTTTTCCTATGGCGAGGCCCAACCTAATTCCAAATGTCTTCACAAAACTCCAAAGTTCTCCTCTCACTTAGTTCTGAACTCTCATCAAACCTCCACCCGCATGTCGACCGTGTTTTTGGTTCATGATCACACAAATCAAGTAAGAGGACTCATTTACCATATTGTATGCTCTCAATTCACGCATTATAACTCCTATTGTAGAATTAAACTCCAACCTAACATGGCGATTACAATCGAAGGGTGATTCAGACAACAAGAGCTCCAATGAATGATTTTTAACAAGTTTCAAACAGTATTTACCAGTATGAATTCATTCTTAATGAATTAATTCAATTGCAAGGCAATACGTAGTCTAATCACACTACATCTGGATCGATACCCTAGAACATAGCAAATTTAGCCACAGAGTTCCATTTTCAGTTCACGATCTTCAAAATTCGACAAATAGCAAATCATATTCATCAATTAGGAAGAATTTACCAATTACTCTGCTTCAATTACTTCTAGTTCAAAAAGAATCCGTAAAAGTTTCCTTGATTGAGAATAGAATTACAATGATCGGTTCCAATTCTCGATCGTAAATGAAAATGGAGATCAAATTTGTAGAGAGAGAATGTAGAGTGAGAAAAACTCAAACGAGAGAAAATTCCCGCTCTAAAAATCAAAAGTCGGTTATTAATCTCGAATGTTCTAAAATAGATCCCCTTCACATGTTAGCTACCTTCCCTATATATAGAGTTGGGAAAACGTAACTAATACGCAACATAAAATGTATCAAGTATTACAAAAGTGTCTTCCAAAGAGAATGACTAAAAATCAGCCTTTCTTATGAAAAATTCGAAGTCTGAAGGTACATTCAGCCATCCAGCGCCTTCAATTCAGCAGCTCCGCGCCTTCATCGCAATCCCAACGCCTTCAAGCCATTAGGAATCACGCCTTCGCTCAGATCTAGCGCCTTTGGGCCAGAAGCTTCCACGCCTTCACGAGCACGCTGAAACCCACTCTTGGTCCAGCAACTTCACGCCTTCATAAGCACGACTGAACACGCCTTTGTCATCCCTTCATGCTCCCATCAGCTTCCTCCATGCCTTTGAGCCAGAAAACAACACGCCTTCAGCCTCCCTGCACAAGATCAAAGCAGCTCAACACTTAACCGATTTTCACAGCTACAAAACCATACAATTACACTACGAGATCTCGTAGTGAAATTTTTTTCTTGTTTTTTACACTACGAAATTTTGTAGTGCAATTTTTGCACTTTTCAGTTTTGCCTGCGAAATTTCGCAGGCAAAATTTGGTGTCATTTTATTGGCTTGCGAAATTTCGCAAGCCAATTTTCACTACAAAAAAAAATGTCCATTAGCATCGAAACTCTAGTGAGAAAAGTATACTCTTCTCGCAAAAAGTATCAATTAGCGAGAAAAACAAAATTCCTTGCCATGTTTTGTTGCAATTTGTTTGGCGGGAAAACTCCCGCCATTTTATCTATGTAATAGTGACAAGTTTTTCCTTTTATTAGTGAGAAAAAATATACTCCTCGCCGAATAGAATAAAAAAAAGGTCTACATTCCTCGCTAATATAATAGTTTCTTTTAACGAGAACATATATTTCTTGCAAAAGATCAAAATTATAAAATAGCAACAAAATAAATAGTGATGAAACTAAATATTGTCACTAATGTATCATAATGCAATAGAATAATTTTGTTTTTTTTTTGTCCTCTTTTCTTCCTCTTTTTCTTTTCTCTTTAAATTTATTATATAATACTATTTCAAATATTTTACTAAATACTATAAATCTTAATTGCATGCATGGTAATCAAATTATTTTTACTAAAATACTATAAATAATATTAATTTCTTTTCAATAAAAGTTGAAAATTAAATTTTGCAAAACTATGAGTATTCTAATGCAATAGAGATTTTCATAAATTTCTTTTGATTATCTATTTTGTTCTCTTCTTTGCTTTATAAAGAAAGTAATATGTTGATAAATTAAAGGGTTTTTTTTTGGCAATTAAAGTTATAAACTATCTTAATTCACTTGCTTTATGGTGGTTTCTTTATAAATTTTAACCAAGTTGTAATCAAGATTTTCATGTTTCTTATTCATTTATAAAGAACTTATTATTAGTATGATAATAGAAATAAAAAACTATAAATATTGCGAAGGTTCCCACTTGTATTTATAACAAACATGGGTTTATAAAGTTTCCCTTGTTAGGGCTAAATTGTTAAAATTTATACATGGAATGTTTTATATTCGAAACTCCTGTGCCACATTAAATATTTCCATACAAGCTATTGTTTTTAATTTAAAAATTAAAATACCATCATAAATCATATTGTTGCTCTTGCTCAGATGGCAAGTATCTTGCTAAAGAATGCTAAGGTCACAGGCTAGAATCCACTCCATCACTACATTAATGATAATTACTTTAGCACTAAATATTTTCATAAAAATTATTATATTTAATTAACAAATTACAATAACATTTAGAAATCTGTAGTTGTTGTAGCTCAGATGGCAAGCATCTGTCTAAGGAAATGTAAGGTCACGCGATCGAAACCTCCCTCCTCCAACTTCTATTTTCAGGTTTAACGATTAATTGCTCTTTAGTCCATCAAATTTATATCTCTTTAATTAAATCTCTAATTAAATAAAAATAGCCTTATAAATTTTAATTGATCTTAATTTAAAGGAATTAAATCTTAATTAAACAATAAAAATGACCTTATAAAGTCTAATTTTTTTTTATTAAAAGGAATTGCATCTCTAATTAAACAATAAAAATGGCTTATCTTAATTCAAGATTAATGAGAAATTTCACTTTGATCCCTCAAATTTATATCTTATTGAATTAGATATATAATTAAATAACAAAAATGGTCTTATATGATAAAATTGATCTTAGTTAAAGGAATTAGATCTCTAATTAAACCAAAAAAATGGCCTTATAGGTTTTAATTTTTCTTAATTAAAGAGGTTTAACGAGAAATTGCACTTTTGTCCTTCAAATTTATATCTTCTAAAATTAGATCCCTAATTAAATAATAAAAATGGCCTTATAAGTTTGTATTGATCTTAATTAAAGAAATTAAATCTATAGTTAAACAACAAAAATAGTCTTATAAGTTTTACTTTATCTTAATTAAAGAGGTTTAACAAAAAATTACACTTTGGTCCCTCGACTTATACCTTCTTGAATTAGATCTCTAACTAGATAACAAAAATGACCTCATAAGATTGAATAGATCTTATTTAAAAGAAATTAGATATCTTATTAAACAATAAAAATGGTCTTATAAATTTTAATTTTTCTTAATTAAACAAGTTTAATGAGAAATTGCACATTGATCCTCAAATTTATATCATCTTGAATTAGATCTCTAATTAAACAAAAAAAAATGGCCTTATAAGTTTGAATTTATCTTAACTTAATGTATTAATGACAACAAATTTCCTAGAGATTAATTTAAGAGGTTTTTAGATTACTTTCATACCATTTAACAACTATAAGAGTACAAGTTATCCTTATGTAGTATAGTGCTTTTTAAATAAAAAATATACTAAAAATTGTATATCTTGCTAAAAATTTACCTCAAAACGATAAGTATAGAGTGTAACTTATGATTGAAATAAAATATTAAATGTGTGAATCTTGTTAAATATTTACCTCAAACTGATGAACAAATAGTATAACTTATTATTGAAATTAAAAGATTGATATGAAATAAACATATTAAGCTTATAGATTGGTATGCATTTTCAAAAATTAAAACCACAAAGAAATAACTCATGGGTTTTAAATCATAAAAAACTAATTTAAAATTTGTCACTATTGGGATACTTTTTGTAATTTACTCTAATCAAAATGATGTTATAATATAAAACTTTGAATTAACACCTACAAAATCTAGAACTTACAAATGCTACTATAATGTTATAACGAATTCAAAATGTTAAAAAAAAATTTAATATTTTACTATAAAAAGGAACTTAAGAAAAAAAGAGTATAATTTCATAAGAACTATTAGAAATATAATAAGTAATTGATCCGTTGGATTATAACACCATAAACTAAATGAATAAATTTTTATTCATTATTATTTATTCTTTTCAATGAATAAGTATTAAAAACACTAAAAACTAATGTTTGATGCCTTCATATCAATGAAAGTAACTATTCACTTGATGTATTGCAAATTATTACTATAACATAGAGACTTTTTACATGACTTTCATAAACGTAAGTATATGTTCTATAGCTAATACTTGGGATATTTTTTTATATAATAAGCTTTTGTGTTCATATTTGAAATAAAGATTTATCTAAATATTGGGGGGATAAAATTCAAATATATTGAACCAATTTCACGTCAATTTACCAGAGTAGTGACAATAATAAACATTTTAACATATGAAGTTTATTGAATTAGATAAATAGTGTGAATTTGGTTAATTTATTTGGATAAACATAATTTGTATTATATGTTGATGTCAAATTTTCACTAAAAATATATTTAAAATTTACTAAAAAATGGAAAATCTAGTTACATAAGAAGTAAAAAAGGAGGGAAAAACAAAATTCATATAATTTTTGGGATAAAGAAAGGCGCGCTTAATTTGACAAATACTGAAAACTAAACTACGTCGTTTTCTTTTACATTCTCTCTATACCATAACATTCATTTTTATAACTTGGCAAAATTTTCATTTCTCAGAGACAACGGTGCTTCACTCTTCCTCCTCTCCTCCCTTTGTCCACCTTAACTCTCATTTTAACACTTCAACAAAATTTTCACTTCTCAAACTGTACTCCATACTGTCCTCCTCATCCTCCTCCTCCTCCTTCTCTTCTCTTTGTCGTGACCCTTGTTTCATCTTCTCTTTCTAGTGCAGGGTTCCTATCTGCTTGAGTTTTTTTACTTTTTGATTTGATTATGAGTGGGTACTATTGTGAAAGGTAATTTCTTGCAACTGTTCAGATTTGAAACTTTCTGAATTGGATTTCAATGATATGGAGGAGCTTGTTGATTTCCATGTCTTCAAATATCTTGGATCCAACATACGAGGTAATATTGGTTCTTTTTTATGGATTTATATTTAACTTAATACAAAATATTATTTTTATCTTGGATTTCAATTTTATGCTCAAAATTGTATTTAAATTTACATTACACTCAATGGGAAATCTATGTTTTTAGCTAAGACTTAAATTTTATGGAAAAGTTTGAATTTTTCGGGTATAAGTTTTATCTCGAGGCTAGAATTTGAGGGTCCATTCCCTTCTCTTCTGAAAACACTACTTTTCCCAGTCTTCTTCCTTGTTTATCTATTTTGAATCTCCGTGGAAATGATTGCTTCGAAAATCAAAGAAATGGGTCTATTTCTAGCACTAGAATGGTAACACAAATGTCTTGTTTTTTTTTATGCAATTCATGGTTTATGTTAAATAATGTGATATTATTATGGAAAAAGATGAAATTTTTTACGCTTTTTGATTTTGATATAGAATTTTGAAGTACCTAAAGTGAAGTTAATGAAGATTTCAATATGAATTTTAGTGTTTTTATTAATTTCTACTGTTACTTATACTCTCAATGTTGTTTATTGGCATTTTCTGGTTTCTGATTGTTTGTGTAGATTGAGAAAGTTTGTTGAATAGTGATAGAATTTGGTTTGGGTTTCTTTTTTTAGGTTCAAAAATCATTTTCTCGAGGCATGGTGTACAAGAATTCGAGCTCATTCAGCTACAGAAGATTGCTAACATTTCTAACGGACATGGCGTAGGATGATTCTTATAAGTTCATCCCCTTTAAACTAATTGTAATGTTTATTTATGTATGAACCTGCGTTTCGATATATCAGTAGGAAGATTTCTCATGTTTGATATTCTGGTAAATTGCCGGAATATGACTCCAATTGAAGTGCAAAAAGAATTAATCAACAAGTCTCTTGACATTCTATACAATACTTGCTTGATAGGCACTTCAGGAATTAAAATTGCTAATGAAGATTGTAAAGTTAAGGACTCGGTTCATGTGGATTCTAATGCTTCATCAGTTCTGACTGATTCTAAATTTGCTGAACATTAACATATTGGTGAAAATTCTAAAGGTACAAGGCCATCAGATGAAGGACCTATTCAGAAAGTTGAGATCCAACTTGAGGTTCAAGGGCAGGGTTTGTGCGATCCTGAAAAGGGATTGCCTCAAAATGAAGAGGATGTGAGATCATCTAATGTGGAGGGGAAAAGTCATGAAAATGGTCTAATTGGAGGTGATGAACTGATTGAAGAACGTATTCAGACAACACCACCTGATTTCACCATTTTGAGTGAACTAGATTTTCATTATACTGATACAAATGGAGAAGTTAATAATTTGAAAACTGATCTTCCTGTCCTTGGTTACCCATCAACGGAAAGATCTTATGTTTTGTTCTTTTTGTAGAAACAAAACAAGACTTTGGATGAGGTTATTCCTTTACAAAGGCATCACCATTATTCTGCAGAATTGATTGAATCGGCTCACTATTTTGCCAATTCTAAAGAACTAGTTCTGGTGTGTTTTGATGGATTTGGGACTAATGGAATTGCTGTATGATTAGTAAGCACAGAAAGATTATAACACTTGATTTGATTGAGTCGAAGTTTTCAAATGATGAGTAATTAAATGGGCATTCGACATAGTTCTCATTATCTTTTGCTAGTAAGTTCTGTCTTCTCTATCTCTTTTCTTTTTTTTTTTAAATTATCATTATTAATGAAATTTACTACAAGAAAATATGACAAATTTACTTGTATAGATTAATTTGTGTAATGTATACAAGTGCCAATGTGTGTGTGTGTGTAATGTTTTTCAGTGATTGGTTATTGAGCTGAATTGAATATGTGCTTTTAGGAACAAGTAGTTAAAACTGTTAAGAAAGTTCTAGTCGATTGACTTGAATGCAGTTTCTTCAGGTATTCATGGTAACTATTTTTTTTCTGTGATTTCTAGGGAAATTACTTTGGTTCATAGTCTACTCAGAGTGTCTTTTGAAATCTGCATACTGCAATTACTAGTATATAGTAATCTTTCAATTGCCACTATTTTAATTGTTCTACATCGATGGGATATTGAGATGAATGTGAATTTTGTTTTCGTGGCAATCAATCAACATATTGACGCTGCTAGTAATATTCATTATTACAGTTCATTTGGACTGTGAATCCAGTCTAATTTGTTAGAAGACTTATAGTGGATGATTTTATCAATGTAAGCTTTCTTAATGATCATTTCCTCTCTTATTTTGAGATGATGCATTTTATTTTTTTTTGTGGAATTTGTCCTGTTTCATTAAATAGATGATTTGTTCTTTAAAAGTTTGGATTTAATTTTTTTCATGTTTCTTTTCTCATAAACATGTGGTTTAGGATTTGGAATCATATATTGGTTGTGAATGCTAGTTTTAGTGGAAGGCAAATTGGTTGAATGTTGAGATTTTCTTTTCACTTTCATTTTGGTTTTTAGTGGCTTATATGCAATGTTTTTAAGCTGATAATATTTATATTATTTTGTGGTACTACCATGTTAACCTTAATGAAACCAGCCTCCAAACCTTATTTTTCATACATGAATACTTGCAGCTATCTAACCAAGATCTAGTGTGGTGCACCTTGTATCAAATGCACACTAGTAATTGTTTTCTTTCTAAAGTCCATATTTATCATTCTTCAAATTTTGGGCATTTGATTTTGATAATAGTATAGCTTTATTGGTTAATATCAAACTTATATTTTTCTGTTTTTGCATGCCCTCACAATCTTTACTAACCCAATAGAAACCATGTTAGATCCAATTATGCTTCTCTTCAACCTACCAATTATCAATGTGAATATCTAGACCAATTTGGCTATGAGATTGAGTATCCTGATCATGGGTCATTTATTTGTATACTTTTTCAAGAGGTATTTTTTCAAAAGATTTACCAATGACAACATTTCAGCACCTTGCCCTGTATATGGGTAGGTAATGTTTGAGTTTATTTTCTCTGTGTGATCATTTTGCCTTTTTGTTGGTGATGCTGAATTTAATATTCTCGTTGATAACACACTCTACTTGTTTATTATAATAAGTTAGTGTTTGATTTATAAGAAATTTATGAGAGATTCTCTTTTGTAGTCTATAATCTTTAATTGTAAAGGTTTATAAAAGATTAGCTTTTGTAGTTAATGCAGATTATTTTGTTGATCATCAAAATGGAATTTGAGTATTTGAGAGTTCACATAATGAAACTTAATTGCTAATCTGAATAGAGTTAGACTATGATGTATTTAGATGAATCTTAATTTTCCTTTCCTCAATAGAATAGAGTTGATTATGATGGATTTAGATGCATTAACTTATTGAATAATTTTTTTCTCTATCTTTGCAGTGCAATTCAAATGACAAGAAAAGGTTGGGGACAGTAATTTTGCTAGACATCTTTCAAGGCCAATGATGTATTTATATTTTAGAAATTTGTATTAGGAGTTTTTTTCTTTAGTGTATTATCATTACAATATTAGTGTTCTTCTTAAAGTTAATTTCTTTTATTTGGCTACATACTATCAAGTATCAAGTGCTACAACATTTTCTTGTAAAATGGATCTTAACCATGAATAACACTTTGCCAAACAATCTAATTACAGAGAAACCACCTCATGACTAGTAACAATTAGTGAGAAAAATTGTCCCTAAACCATGACATTTAGAAAGCAATATTTTCTCGCTAATTTGACAATTCTTTTGTCACTGTGTTCTTTAGTGAGAAATTGTTATTCATTACTATTACAATTAACAAGAAAGAATCAAATCACTAGCGATAAATTTTTCTCGCTAAATCTCCGCTTTTAGCAAGAATATATAAATGTTCAACGAGAATACTTTATGTCCATTTTTATCTTTATCGACAAAAAAATTACTCACTATTTTCAACCTTTTGCGAGTAGTTGTTTACTTTTTGCTAGGAAGGGCATAATTGTCTTTACAAAATTTTTGCTAGGAAGCCATTTTTCCTCACTAAACCATAGACCATTTGCGAGGTTTCTCAAGTTTTAGTGATGAAATTGCATATGTAATAGTGAGGAAAAATTACTCACTAAAGCCCTAAAAAATTTGTCAGAAACGTATTTTCTCGCTAAATGCTCACATTTTTAGTGAGGATTGATTTTTAGTTCCTCGCCATAAACTTTTGCGACTCTAAACTAGCTAGAAAACTCGTTAGCGAGGAAAGTTCGTCACTTTATACTTTTAGCGAGCATTTTTCATTCTTTGGCGACCATTTTCTTCCCTCTCGAATGACATTTTTTGTTGTAGTGTTTCTTGCCTTTTTCCTCCCACGAAATCTCGTGGGCAAAAGCTGGCCTGGTTGCTCGTTTTTTTCCTATACCAAAAAATGTGCCTAAGTGTGAAGTTTGTTGTGCAAAGAATGGTGTGTGTTGCATTCGGCTAGGTGGCTAGGTAAGTGCATTAATATGACAAAGTGTGGCAAATGAATGGCAAGGTGTTGCCACGGCTAACGTGAATCAAGCGTGACACATGAGTGAATGTGCCATGCACAAACCGTGTGCATGTGGTGCCAACAATGCCTATGGTTTGCGTGTTTTGTGTTGTGAATGCTTGGCAGAAATGAGTGCATGAGTGTGGCAAAATGTAGCAAAGTGCTTGGCATGGTATGTTGCAAGGCTTGGCAAGGTTGGTTTGCAAGTCTTGGCAAGGTTGGTTTGGCAAGTCTTGGCATGGTGTTGGCAAAGCTTGGCAAAGTAGATTTGGCAAATCATGGCACGGTGTTGGCAAAGCTTGGCAAAGTAGGTTTGGCAAAGTAGATTAGCCGAATTGGCAAAGTGTTCATTCTAGCCCAACATCCTACTTCCATGCCCAATAAGTGTGTCTTAGACTCTGATTCAGACTTGGTGATGAACTTAAGAGTTCCACATCTCCCTCTTATATTTCCAATGGATCAAGTAACAGCCTCATCAGGTACCTGAAACTCAAGATATCATCAAAATACCAACTGTGGCAGAAAGATAAAACCCTAAAACCCTAAAATTGTATTTCGCAAAGAAACTCATATTTCATAGTCTTACACACGAAGTTGGAAAATAGTTAAAACATAAGAAATGTAGTGCATTCAAAGAGCTTTTCAGAACACCAAAGAACTCACCAATTGGATTAGTAGCAAGAGAGTTATGCCCAGATGAATTTCTCTAACCAAACCTGCCAAAACCCTAAATCAAGTCTACCAAATTCATTACGGTTTCATTCACCTTCCTAGATGTTTTGACCTCTCAACCTTGCCAATTACCATCAAACACACAATTGCCTAAGTTCATCATCATTTTTTATCCGTTTTAACCAATTAAGCACAACCAATTGCAAACTACATAAATGCACAACATCACACAAAACACCACACTATCTCATGAAAATCAAGTCAAAAGCTAAGTGAATTAATCCATTTAAGTTGGTATAAAACCAACTTATCACATCTATTGTAGAATTAAAAAATAATTGTGCACCAATTATAGGTGGGGAATTAGAAAGTCATATTAAACCAATTAAAGATGCAATTAAATATTTGACCGGATATACAAGGTTAATGAAAACATGGGCAAAATATTGTATACAAAATGGATAAAAACCTAAATAATTTAAAAAAGATGTTCCAAATCATTGGAATTCAACTTATGATTTACTTTATGATTCTTCTAAATATAGTTCAATGTTATGTAATTTTTACATTGATAACTCTTGTCTTGGAATTGTATTGCTTCCTACTGATTGGAATTCTTGTTTAAAATTGTTAGAAGTTTTAAAAGTTTTTTAGAATGCTACTTGTATATTTTCACATGTCTATTATCCAACTTCTCATTTATTTTTAGTTGAAGCATGTAATATAGTTTGTGTGTTAAAAAATCATATAAACGATGAAGCTTTGGTGGAAAGTATTTTTCATATGTTAGAAAAATGGCTTAATTATTATAAAGAAATTTCCAATTTTATATTTAGTTGCTATTGTTCTTGATCCTCATTTTAAATTTGAAGGTTTAAAACAATATTTAAATTTATATTATGATATGTTAAAATAATTTCCACATGATCCAAAAATTACACAATTACAATTAAATGTAAGTTATTGCATTAATGAGACTAGAAATATAATAGATGCATTATATAAGGAATATTCTACGAATTTTGGTCACCAAGTTTCTACTAGTTGTACTATTAGCAGTAGCACTAGCCACAATATTATTTCAACTAAAAATGTTGGATCTTTCTTTATCCCTCCCGGTATAGAAATATTTGAATCGTTAAAAAAACACAAGGGTACTACTAGTACAGAACTTGAGAAATATTTAACCACTTATTTTGATTTTACTGATAACAAGTTAGAGTGTGATAGTATTGAGAGCTTCAAAGTATTAGAATGGTGGAAGAAGAAGACAACAATGTGCTCCATCATCTCTTCGTTTGCAAAAGAAGTTTTGGCGGCCCCACTTCAACTGTTGGCCTAGAACAAGCTTTTATTCAAGGTGACAACGTTTTAGACGAAACCCAATCGCGTTTGAGTCACGTGTCCTTAGAGATTCAAGGTTAGTAGATGATTGGAGTAAAGCCACTTGTAGAGAACAATAACAAGACATAGAAGAAGATTTTGATTTGGAGGTCACCACCGATGGTAGCTCTGCCGCCTCTACTTGTACTACTAATTCACCTGTAACCGATGCTGAGAGAGCTAATAACGATGATGAAGGTGACTATTAGTTTATTAAAAATAAAGAAAAGATGGATATTGTATATTTTTAGATTATTGAAAATTTGAAATAATTTATTATGTTTTTCGAATATTATAATTTTGATATTTATAGATTTGTTTTTTATATAAATGTCATAGTTTTATTTGTATACTTTTATTATCGTATATAATAATATATTTTGAAATTGTATTAATGTACCATTCAAGTTTAAAGTTTAAACCATTAATTATGAATAAAATTTAGTATTTCTTCATGTATTAATTTCTAATTGTATTTATGATTTATTCATTTATGATTTCAAATTCTTGTAAATTTTTTGAATCCAAATGAATAGTCTAATTATCTAGCATTCTAACTTGTAAAATATGTTGACATTAAAATTATAAAACCCTAAGAGTTTTATGATAAGTCAGTTTCATACTGACTTAAACATCCTATTTTAGCTTGGTTTTTTGTTATGTTTTATTGCATTTTGTGTGGCATTGGGTGTTAATGAACAAGTTTATGTGATAAATTGTGTGTGGGGTTGTTCGGTGAAAATGGGCTAAATTTGGTGCAACAGTGTGTATTCAATTGATTGTAAGTGCACAAGTGTGTGCATGGAGACACGGCACTAGGCACTTACTTTGCTCTCACACATTGCCCGCACATCGCACACATTGCACACCCTCATCGCATAGTGCACGCCTCACATGCACAGTTTTTGGCTGCACGTTCCGCACGAACATCACCCAGATCGCTTGCCTCGCATGCGGGCCTTTCTGCATTTCAACGCACATCGTTGCACTACACCACACATGCATGCCGTATCACCACTACATGCTCACACGCAATGCCACATCCGCCGCACAGCACTTGTCCTCATTTGTGCACATGCGTGCACACATTCACTACACATCGCATAGCACACATGCAACCACCGTACATTCATACACATATTCATGCACACACTTACCACACACTTGCACTCCATTGTGCCCACACTTGCTGCACCTACTTACAACACTAGTGCACATGTATGCACACACTTGTGCACACAACGCCGCACAAGGCTTGCACACCGATGCACACATTCGTGCACTCATTCAGCACACCTCACAACACCCATAACACATATTTGTGCACACTTAGGCACACATTTGCACCAACTCGAGCACACTATGTGCACTACACATACACACAACACATGCATATTTGCACCAACACAAGCTCACTACACATGCATATCAAAGGCCTAACTTATGCACATATGAGCATCCCTTTGTGCATAACTCTTGCAGAGTTGGTGCACACTTCTGCACACTTGCACAAGCATTAGAAGCAACACTTGCACATTTCATGCACAAGGACAAGCATCACCAACATCACTTCACCACAATGCACCTTCGTGCTATACTTGCTGCACACTACATGCATTACGACGGGGCACTAAACATTTGCATGCACACATGAATTACTTACAATGGCATAGACATGTTTCACAATTGTTGTGGAGGAATCTGCGATCGCGCCGTAGGAGTGAACTGCTTGGCGCGATCGAGCCATGAGAAAATTTCTGTGGCACGGTTGCCGCCTGCGACCGCGCCGTGGTTGCTTCTTGTAAGGCGCGATCGCTGCCAGCGATCGTGCCATGCTAAAAATTTGTGTGGCGGCGACCACGCCGCGTAATTATGAGAGTTATGGTGCTGAAATTTTTCTCAGTATGGAACTCACCCTTTCATATGTGCAAATTGTGGAGGCGTGGTCCATGAAAGCTCAAGGTCGTGGCTAGTGTGATGGAGGCATGAAAGACTGGAGCTCAAAGGTGTGGAACGGCAGTGGGTGCTGATGTGGAGTTTCATGCATGTGCATAGTTTTGGGATATTTTCTATTATAGTGGCATTTCTATAATTCAGTAATTAGATTACGTTAGCGTATAGATTAAGCTTTAGTCCTCTATAAATAGGGGATTTTGTCATTATTTTTGGGGACTTTTTTTTAAGAATTTTGACAGATTAGATTTTTTACGAGATTTTTTTATCTTGAGTGGGAATTCTCTCTCTAGACTTTCTTTCTCTAGAATTTTTCTCTCACTAGAATTTCTTCTCTATTTTTGATTTCAATTGAACTTTTGGACCGATCGGTGGATTCTATTCTCAATTAAGGAGGCATTTAACAATTCTCTTGTGGATTTGAAGCTTTTGAAGCGATTCAATCGGTAAATTCTTTCCATATAGTGAAGATGAACTGTTTCATGTTGCAATTTAACGATCGTGAGTTGAGAATGGAGTTCTGTGGCTAATTTCATGTTGTCCTAGGGTTTTGAACCGATGAATGCATAATTAGATAACTCGATGTTACGCAATTGACATAATCCATAAGAATTGAAATCATTCTCTACTTCGGCTTGTGAATTTAGTTAAGTTTCAATTATTTTCATACTGTATTGTTGAATTGAGCTTTAATTGCGGTCGTCATGCTGAGATTAAATATTAGTGAGATTCACTAATATTTGTTGAGAATGCATGAAATAAGAACTGGAGGTATGAGTTATTGATTCTTTGCACTTGTTTTACATGTTCGTCTTCTAAAATGCGGTCGCCATACCGATTTTAGACCACAGAAACTTAAGGTGAAAGTGTAAAAGAAATTCTCTGCTGTTAACGAAGACACAAGTAACTAAATGTAGGCCTCGCCATAGGAAGCTTTTAGGAATTGATTGCTAGAGTAGTTAAACACCAAGAACTGAGACGTCGCGGCTTAGATTCATCGTTCTTAGGCCTCGCCATAGGAAAGAGCGATGTTAGGAAGCTTAGAGTGTGGTGCGGTAGCCATGCTGGATGATATTATGCCTACTTAAAGCGAGGTTCTGAGCCTAAGCACATAATAACCACTTTGTTGGTGATTAATTAAAAATATTTATTTGTGAGTGTTAATTGTACTTGGATGATATTATAGAATTTGCTTTATTGTGCATGGTAAGACACAATGTTAGAATTTAATGTGAATATGATTAAGGCATTTATGAATTACCAATTTTGACTTTACTTTTCTTATCTACCCTTAATTAACCTCTTTGAGACTTAACTTTTTCTTTGTATTTAAACTACTATAAATATTCACCAAGACCTTTTTAACATTTTTTTGGCCCCCTAAGGTACATGTAGGTAAGTAACTTATGTATGATTTATTTCCCCTTTATGTGAAAGAGAGGAAAATTACATTTTTAAGACTCCATGAATAAAGTTATTTCAGCATGTTCTTTTGAATTAAAGGTGTTGACGTCCACTGTTTGCACAAACAACAATGGGCAGAGAAGAGAAAAAAAACTATAATATTCTATTTGTCTGTGCTGTTTGCCTAAACTGTGGTAGGAAAAAGAAAGAACAGCAGTGAGAAAAAAAAGAAGAAAAAAAAGTGACTTGAAAAAGAAAAACATGTGATAAAACATTAAAAAAAATGATTGTTGTTATGAAGTTACTTTGAGTTGTTTTGAATATCAAAAGTTTGAGACTTGATGCAAGATATGTGTGGGAAAATACTTGGTTAAGTTGCATTGTAGTTTGGTTTTTTTTTAGCCCATTTTATCTATCTCTTTTATCCCACCTTAATTACCCTAACCCCATTACAACAAAAATAAAAGACTTTTTGATTGATTTTTTGTTTTGGCTTTATGGTGAACTTTTGACATATTTACAAATTCATGGTAATGCTTCTTTATACAACTACTTTTGAGTGGTTAAACCCAAACTTATAAAATCTTGGAGTGATCCTGGAGAGTTGCTCATTTCTTTGTATTTTGACTTGGAATAAATTGCTTATGCATATATTTAATATAATTGATTCATAATGAGGATTGAAGGTTGATGTTCCGATTTCTTTGGGTAATAATTGTGTTTTGTTTTACTAGTTTTCTATCTTGGTTTTGTTTTTCTCCTTGCTTAGAGACCAACAAGCTCTAAGTGTGGGGATGTTTTGGTGTTTCTGGGTTTGTGACTATGCGATTATTTACGTGAATTAGTTGTCTATCCTTACATGTTTTTATTTCTCAAGTCTAGTTTAGGTTAGTTAGGTGTTTAGTTTGATTTTTTTTTGTTTTAAATGCTTAGGGACAAGCATTATTTAAGTGTTGGGAAGACTTTTCGAAGATGGGACACTTTATAGCTTTAAAGCAGCCTTTTTTAGCCAAGGACATAGCTCAAGCTTTTCTTGATCATATATTGGACTGCATGGGATGCCACAGTCTATTATCACTAACAGAGATTGAGTATTCACAAGTCAATTTTGGAGGGAATTCTTTGAATTGTTGGGGATTTCGCTGAAGTATATCACTGCCTATCATCCTCAAACGGATGGCCAAAGCCAAAGACTAATACAATGTTTGCAATCCTACTTACGATGTTCCTGTGTAGATAGGCCTCATAGCTGGAAAAAGTGGTTACCTATGTTGGAATGGTGGTACAACACAAATTTTCATACTAGCATTAAGATGACACCTTATGAAGTCTATTATGGATGCCCACCTAGTCAGTTTCCTAGAGCATTGAGTTTTGATCTATTAACTCCCTATGCAGGGACATTGTATAAGATAGAATGGCTATAACTATGTTACTTAAGGATCACTTATCTCAAGCTCGGAATAGAATGAAAGTATTTTCAGATAAACACAGAAATGAACATGAATTTCAAGTAGGAGATATGTGTACTTAAGACTGCAACCTTACAGACAACAATCAGTGGAATTGAGAAGAAAACTGAAGCTGTTAGCTAAGTTTTTTGACCATTCTTGGGCGTTGAGAAGATTGGTGCAGTGGCTTACATGTTACAACTTCCAATGGAATAAAAAATTCATCTTGCATTCCATGTCTCCAAACTCAAGAAGAAACTGGGAAATGATCAAACTATGATGCCAACTTTACCTCTAATAGCAGTGATGATTATTTCCCAAGAAGCTATATTAAAGAGAAGAGCAGTCATGAGACAAGGTTTTGCAATCAATCAAGTATTAGTTCGATAGATCAATCTCAGCCCTGAAGAAGCTATGTGAGAGGATAATGATTTTAGCCAAGACCAGATCCCTAACTTTGATCTCTTTAAATAACATCCTTGAGGACAAGAATTGTTTAAATGGGCCGGATTTGTGCCTCATGGGCCAATTATTATAGAGCTGAGCTTGAAGGGTATTTGGACTAGAAATGTAAAACATAATTCTTGTTGTATTGGAAGTTTAGCCTACTCGTATAATACTTGCTTCGTTTAGTTAGTATTAGTATAACAGAAGTACTTTAGTTAGTTGAGGATCAAATGGTAGAAATTAGTTTGTTAAAGATGAAAGGATATGATTAATGATTGGGGTTATAAGGCGGTGGAGGAGAGTGAAGGCAGTTATGGTTTTTGTCATAGAAAATTTTGATTAATCTTCTTGACTCTTTTCCTCTCTTGATTCTCTCTCTTCTTTATAAATATTCTTTATTCTAGCCTCAAATCTTTTTAAATTCAGTTGAATTTAGCTGGATTTTCTTGAATTTATTTGTTGTCTTACAGATAGCCACCTTAACACCACACTCTCTAGGCCAAGGCACATAGGCAAGACCTAAGTTGTAAGCACTTAGGGCCAACCTCTAGCACACATGCACAAAATCTAGCACCCTAGCATACCCAAGGCCAACACCAAGGCATATAACCAAGGTCTTGGCCTAGAACTTAGCACTAGCATTCCACACATGCACAAACCTAGCACACTTAAGCATAAACCCTTAGGCGAACCCTAAACCCCTAACACATAGCACATTTTCCAACTCTAGGACACCTTAGAAAACCACTAACACTTAGAACCTAAACTAGGACACACCAAGCACAGAAAACACACAAAAAATAAACATATATACACACACACACACACACTCACTATACAAGGCATGTTCTATGTGACATGATTACCATGGAAGAAGTAGCCTTCAACTTGCATGTTTTCACTTTTCTCACTTTTCACTATTTCTCTCTCTATTTCATATACATCTTTTTCTTGGCATTATTGCCACGACAAAGATACGCTAGAATTATTACATTTTCTTTCCAAAATTCATTTCTTCACTTTCCTAAGCTAGTTTTCTCGTATCATTCATGCCACGAAAACAATACACTAGAATCACAGTTTGCACACACTTCACTATAGGAATACACTTAGGAACCTAGGATTCATGCACATTTCTGTTGTGGCAATCATGCCACAACAAAAATACACTACACACTCACACACAACTCACATAATACACACACATGCACACTTATGCCGTGGCATTATTGCCACGGCAGAAATGCACATAAAACACACTCATTTGCACACTTGAACTTAGTTAGGGTTTTCATGCACACTTTTGCCATGGCATGATTGCTACGGTAGAAATTCATTGTTTTTACATTTTTTATATTTTGGTTTGTGTAAATCTTGTGTGTGTCAGATGTTAGCACATGTAGAACCCATATCTCTACCTCTAGGTACATAGAATCTCTCTAAGGAACCTATCTCAAGTCTAAATCTTCCACACTTTTAGAGAACCATTAGAACAAACCCTTAGGACTTAGAACCCAACTCTAGGCTAGAAGTAAAACATCATAGACCACCCTAGGCCATCATTGCCATGGCAATCATGACACAACAATGAAACACACAAAACCCCCACATATACTCAGCTAAACCCTAAAACTCATAAACCAAAGCCATTTTCACTGTGGCATGATTGCCACGGCAGAAATGAACTTGAACATCACCTCAGTCTCAAAATACTCTAAGCTAGTCAATTATTGTTGTGGCAATCATGCCACGATAATAGTGCACATGAAGTTTCACTTGTTTCTCCTTTTTGCCTTAGTTTAACTTGTTTTGTCTTTTACCTTCAACTAAAACACATAGTCTTGAGATCACCTTTTAACCTTCCCAACATGAACCATAGAGAATGGTCTATAACCAACATAAATCCACATAAACTATATTCTCTATAGTAGACCCTACCAAGGCTAGAACCCTTAGGTTTGGTTAGTCTCACTCGTTAACACTAGTTTTGATAGCAAAATGGACAAATTTGATAGGAAATTCTGATTTGCTAAAATACACTATCCATGTCGCGACGCCGGAATTTAGTAGTTTTATGTTTTATTAAATTTTTAGTAATTTTGGTCTCACATGGTTAATAATCCTTGAATGGAATTAACATGTGATTTATTAGGAAGTTTCCAGTTTTATTTATTTATTTATTTTGGTTAATAAGTTGTTTCCAAATAGAAAAAGTTTTCTAATTTGGATTAGTTAAGTGTTAATTTCTTTTTCCAATTAGACTACTAGTTTAGCAAGTTAGGGTTAAGCTTGTAGCCTATAAATAGGCATCAAATTTTGGTTTTTATTATAGGAGAATTTTGAAAAGTTGTTTTTCTTTATTTTTGTAAGCTGTGTGCTTAGAAAACGAAATTTAGGTGTAACCCTAAATTGAAACCATTGATTTTAAGGCATAACCCTTAAAATTGATATTTGTTCTTAATTGAGAACAGGCTAAATAGTTTATTTAATTCAAGAGTTCTTGAATTAAATTAATTATTTGTAATAACACAGAGGTCTTGGATTTAATATATCCAAGGTTGCTGGTTACATATCTTTTTCCCTCAATTTTATCCATTGTTTGGTTTGAATTTCTTAGCTAGATCCTTTAAAATATATTGGCGTAAGGATTCCGCACTTATATCGCCATCAAGTGGTATCAGAGATCAATTGCAAGAAATTCCGGTATCATGGCTGCTGAAAGCTCAAAAACGCCTAATGACCAAAAAAGCCTTAATGATGATTACTCAATCGGATTATGGATCGGTTGGACAACTTGGAAATTGAGATCAAATCCGTCAATAAAGGATTTGTCACCAGAAGGATTAATTTTGAGGAGGAACTCAATTTTGAGGATTAGTATTCACATCGGCAAAAAGGAGGTAAACATATCATGTTGATCTTCAAAGTTTTATTGATATGGAAGAACTGTTACATAAAGCTATTAAAATTGAGAAGCACGTGAAGTATAAGGGAATAGTCATGCCGCCACCACCATGGAAAAAAAGGTTTTAATTCTAACTTCTCGACTCCACCGTCTAAAGTTGAACCCACTACTGTTAATGCTAACCTTACTTCAAAATTTGAGAAAAGCCATGTTGAATCTTCCCAAAGAACTAATCAGATTGGGCCAAGGCAAAGTGAAATAAGGTGTTTTAAGTGCCAGGGATATGGTCATTATCAATCTCAATGCCATAATAAAAGGGTCATGTACGTACTTGAAAGTGGAGAAGTTACTAGTGAAAATTCTAGTGATGCCGACATGCCAGCTCTTGAGGAGAAAGAATTCGGAGAGGAGATATATCTAGACGAAACAGGTTTAACGTTAGTCAACAGACTGGTGCTCAATTCCCACATAGCAGTTGATGATGATTTGATGCATAGGGAGAACATATTCCACACTCGGTGTTCAATCCAAGGTAAAGTGTGTAATATGATTATGGACACTGGTAGTTGTACTAATGTTGCTAGTGTGTTGCTTGTTAAGAAATTGGGGTTGCCTTGTCAAAAGCATCTTAAGCTATATATGCTTCAGTTGCTAAATCAAGAAGGAGCTGCAAGGGTAAATAAACAAGTGAAAGTTGCGTTTTCTGTTGGTTAATATCAAGATGAAGTTTTATGTGATGTTGTATCTATGGAGGCTTCCCACATCTTGCTTGGTAGACCTTGGCAATATGATAGAGACACCATCTATTATGCTCGGAAGAATGTCTTTAGTCTTACAATAGATGGCCACCAATTCAATCTTGCTGCTTTATTGCCCCGTCAAGTTCATGAGGATCAAGTGACCATTGCTACCGAATGTGCCAAGATGAGGACAAGTGACCAAGGAACTAATTTTCATGGTGCTGATAAGTTGGATTTATACCAACTTATATATGATTATTTCACTTAGCTTTTGCCTTGTTTTTCATGCAATTGTGTAGTGTTTTGTGCCATGTTGTGCATTTATGTTGTTTATAACTTGATGTGTTAAAATGGAGAAAAGTGCTAAAATGTTGATCAAATGAGTCATGTGTGTATTTGAAGTTCAAGAACAAGGAAAAAATTAGAAAAGGTTGGAAATGATGCATTGAGAAAACCTAAACATGTTAATAGGCTTGAATTAGGGTTTGGGCAGTTTGGTGTTTCGGCCATAACTTTCTCGTCCTAAATCCGAATTGGATGATTCAAAAGGCAGTCGAAAGCTAGCACATAGGACTATAACTTTGATGTTTTAAGCTTTCCGAAATTCACAATGCATCATGGCCAGATTTTGGTTGGATATTGCTGCATATTTGCACATTTTCGAATAAAACTTGCTGCCCACCATTTCATCACATCTCACTCACCACACACATTGCATGCACTCATTTCATGCACTTACCTCACTGCCCTCATGCACACACATGCACTTAAATATGCACACAAGCACTCACATTCATCATGACCTCGCCGCTCAAGAACCTCGCACTCTCTTGCACACACTCACCATGCGGCGAGGTCACCTCGCCACCACACTCTCACCGAAATCATGCACACACCATGCGGCGAGTCACCTCGCCGCACAAGGACTACACACACTCACATTGCGGCGAGATCACCTCGCCGCAACATAACATACACTCACACACACACAACTCACCTCATTTCATTCGCACACTACTTACCACAAACATGTGTTCACAAGCACACACTTATATTTCACTTACTTCATCCTATACCATATCATTCAACTCACATATTTTCACTCTCCATTTCATTTCAATTGCACTACACAATTCACACAACTCACCTCTCGCACACTTTGCACCAAAGTGGCTAGACCTGTTTGTGGAGTACACGGCGAGACCTCTTATAGAGGTCTCGCTGGTTTGTGGGATGTATGGCGAGACCTCTTAGAGAGGTCTCGCCGTGTTAATAGGTCAAGAGGCGAGACCTCTCAATTATGGCCGTTGTGTGCATCCTTTGTATGAGATTTTGTTTGTGTCGTCCAATTTGGTAAAGTGTTGAGTTGTTGTTTTTGGCTATGTATGCAGGTGGTAAAGGCGCAAAGGTATTGGCTCAATGGCGCAAGGAAGCGGATGAAGGCGCTGGATTCGAGGCTCAAAGGCGTGAATTGAGGCTTTGACCGAGTGTCGTTTTTGTTTCTTTTCTTTTCTTTTCTTTGATTTTCATTTTATGTTATGGCATTGCTGTAACAATGTAGTCATTTTATGTTTGCGTACTATATATGTTTTGTAACCTCTATAAATAGAGGATCTAGATAGAATTTTAGGGGGGAATAATAAGAGATGATTATAGAATTGAAAATAGACTTTTGATTTTTAGAGCGAGAATTTTCTCTCTCTAGCTTTCTCTCTCTAGTTTCTCTCTCTAGATTTTCTTCTCCGATTTCATTTTCGATCGTGACTTTGTACCGAAGATTACATATTAACTCAATCGAAGGAGCATTTGACATTCCTCTACACTTTAATCGGTGAAATCTTTCAATTTGATGGAATTGAACTGTTTAATGCTGGAATTTGATGAATATGAGTTGAATATGGAATTTTCTGGCTAATTGTGTGATATCTTAGGGTTCTAAACGGATGAATGCATGATTTAGGAGATTTGATGCTATGTAATTGACGTAATTGACAAAGATTGAAATCGCACTTGAATTTATTACTTGAAATCTGTTTAATTTCATATCTCTACACTGATTTTGAATGGATCGAGCTTCGATTGCGGTCGCCAATCTAAGTTGAGGTTTGATTTACCAATGTTAGTAAAGATGCATGAGATGAGAACTAAAGTGCGATTGTCTGAGTCTTAACACTTGCTTTCTATGATTACTTCATTTCTGAGATTCAGGCCTCGCCATGGGAAGCTTTGATGAATGGAAACATTAGGAAAAGTGTTAAAGAAGCTCTCTGTGTTGATAAACGAAGACATTTAAGCTTAGGTCGGGCCTCGCCATGGGATTTCCTAGGGTTTGCATGTTAGAGTAGTTAGCTTGGAGAGTTGAGATGTTGCGGAGTGAATTCCACCATTCTCAGGCCTCGCCATGGGAGATGATGGTGTTAGGAAGTACAGGGAGTGGTGTGGTCGCCATGCTAACCACAACTTGAGCTTCTAGGCAACTTAGGTCTCCTTGAGATTTGCTTGCTAGTTGATTGCATAGCATAGATTGGCTAGGTCTGTGTTCATCCGATACAAGAATCCTAGGATATCTGTTTTATCTGATAGTTGCTTCCTTTTGTTCCTCTATTCCTTTGTTCTTGTTTCCTTTTGTGTACTCATTTCACTTCGTGACCTACTTTCGTGACAATTCCTATAACGAAACTTGAATTCTCGAAACCAATCCCTTCCCCGTTACGATCCCCTCTCACTACTACTACATTAGTAGTTTTAGGGTAAAATTGTGCTGATACGACTACATGCATCAATTTTCGGCGTCGTTGCCGGGAAAGGTACGGTTTCTTGAATTTGGATTTACTCTGTTTTATTTTCTTTTCCTTAGTGTAGCTTAGTAGTTTTGTTATGTTTCATTGTTGTTTTCGTTTTTGTGTTTTGTTGTCTACTTCGGTGTATTTGTGGCAAGTGCAGGATATTGAACTTAACTGAAATTGAATATTGTACTCCACAAGTATCCAAGCATGTCTATGTGGTATGGGGACTTCTGTGAGTCTTATCATTTTTGCACAACGATTGAGGTGGATGACACACGACTAACACCTAGAATGTGTGAGAACTTCTCTTCTCCACCATATGAGGAACAATGGCACAATCAATCACAAAGCAACAAGACGTATCTAATTGGAAACCAAAGACTCTCTATGGAGGACATGTTTTCTCAACTTTAGGAAAGATTTAATAGAGGTTCACAAAAGGAAGACATGAGATTCTCTCAAAAAGAAGGGTTTTCAGGAAGCCAACAAAGGAGTACGCAACTAGATACATCATGGGGCAATGTGGAAGAACAAAGTGAGCTACCAAGTCATTATGCACCATGCTATCCACAAGGTACACCTCTAATTGCTAGAACACAAACTCCTAAGGAATACCATTTTAAAATGCAAGCTAACGTTGAATTTGGTGAATATTATCCTTGGGAGGTGGAATCTACAAATTTTGGGGTTGTCTCACAACAATGTATTGTTGAAAAACCTTTGTGGCATGAGTCAAATTTTACCTTTTCTAGTGAGGATTTGGTCCCTGATGATGAGTGTGACATTGATGAATTTAGAGCTTTGAACTTTCTTAGTGAAAAGATGGGAAGTGAGTCTAATGTGGAGTCTTGCATTAATTTCATGGAATTCAATGAGTCAGATGATGTTGATAACCATTCATTAGTGTCTTCTCCTTTTGATAGCTTTGTGAATGGTACGGAGACGCTTCTTGATGATCATTGTGAGATTTTCAATGAAGATAATGTAGCAAAGGCTAATGAGAATGTCAACACATTGTTTGAAACTCTTGTTGAGGCACCAACTCTAGGAATGCTGTTTGAGTCTAAATGTCTAAATGGTGACTCACAAGAAGTGCAAAATGAGATACTCGTGTTAATTGATGATAATGCTTTTTGTGTTGTTGACAACGAAAAGAGTCAAGAATTTCCCCATGTAGTGTAGATGATGAAGATGTGCCAATTTTGAATGACATTGCTAACATGGTGGAAAATTGCTTTATTGATGAATCTATTTTTGAAATTACTGATGGTTTTGTTGAGACCATGGATATACAACCATTGGTTGAGCCTTGCAGGATTAAAGTGCCTAGTGTGGTGGAAGAAGTAAACAATGGGTCTAGTATGGTGAAAGAGGTGAATGATGTGTCTCCAACGGTGGAGAAATTAAATGAGGTGCCTTCAATGGGGGAGCCTCAGTGGTTCAAAGTGGGATTTGTAGAGGTTGCTTCCCATATGCATAAGCTTAAGCACCTCCTTAAAAATATTCCTCAAGTGCCTTACAGGAGGAGAAAGAGTGTTTACGAAAGAGCATTTTTCTGGTATAAAGAAGGATATTCCGAATCTTGAAGAAGAATAAGGCTTAAACAATAAAGTCTTGCTAGAGACTAATGAAATCCAGAACTTCTTCTGTTACACATTACCTTGAATAAAGTAGTTTGTTTAAATTGATCTTTATGTTTTGCATTTTGCTCATGCTCACCAAGGCCACTCATGTAGTAGGGGCATGTACATGAAAGAAATTGCAAGAGGAATGGACTACGTACATGAGGCTAAGTGTGGGGAAGTGGTGCCATAGACCACTCCAATGCTGCACACAGCATTTTTATTTTACATATCAAGCATGAATTGTGCATGTGTCACTAGTGTTACTAATTCTATATATTTTACACCACTATGATTCCAAATCATGGTGCGATACTTTGCTTGCATACTACTTCTATATCATGTCTACCTTGTACTTGAGTGAGTGATCTTTAATAAGCTTTGATTCCCCATGTGTAGGAAATTTCTCATTCAAAGAGGGAACTATGGACAAAGACACTCCACCAAGCAAACATTGGAATTCATAACATATCAACACCAGGGAGCTCCTAAACCTATATTTACTTTACATTGAGGACAATGCAAGTTTTAAGTGTGGGGGAAGGAATGTTTGCTATGGTTTGTGTCTTTTGAACTTTATATGTTTACTTTTCTTGAGTGAATGAAATTTTTTATGCTATGTGATGCAAGGCATGTTTCGTTTAGTTTTGTTGTGTATTGTGAGCTTTTGCATATTATATCCCGTAATATGTTATGTTTTCATTAGTTGTGCACGTTTTAAGTTTTTTGCAAAATTTTGAAATTTTTGTGAATTTTTGTGAATAAGTGTTCTTCTTGAATACAAGTTGTCTGTAGATGACATTTCGGTGGGAAAACTTGTCTATCCATGGAATGTTTGAGGTGTTGAGTGTTGCTATTTTGGTTGGTTAGTGTTTTTAAGTTTTTTTTGTTTTTAGGAGTGTGATTGTGTTAATAAAGGGTAAAATGTGAAATGAAATGAAAGAGGTGTGGTGACAGTGAGGGAAATGGAATGTAGTAACACTTTGTACTATGCTTCTGCTCCTTTGTTAAGCTATGTTCAAAATTTGAAGTTCATCCATCTTTATTTTTGTATTGCATGCGAAAATGGTTTTGTTTTCCTTGTTTCCAATCTTGATAAAATCAGTATATTTTGTTAATCAAGGCATTATGTTAAAGTAAGATAGATATGCCATGCAAACATGTTCTTGGACATAGGAGGAAACTGATTCAATTTGTTCTTGTTGTTATGCATTACTTCGTTTGTTTTGGATGCTCTAGAATATATAGTCCCTTAAAGACATCTAAGAACTCATAGTCACACAAGAAAGGATATGGAGAAAAAGTCTTTGGCAATTGGGAATGAAAAGCCGAAATACCATTGGTAAGCATAATTGGGATATAATAGCCACAAAACCCAGGCAGCTAAAGGGAAAAAGAAGCCAGAAAACACGGCAAGCACAACAATGTGAGTAATAAAGTAAAAGCACAAAAGTTCAAAAGCAAATGAAATCTGAAATCAATTCAGAGAAGCACCAATGTGCGACCATTGATCTTGTGTGATTTTGAGTTCTTGTGTATGGACATTGTGATTGTTTATAAAGAGGGATATTTTGGAACAAAAGAGGTAATGCATGCATAAAGAATAGATGGACCGGTATTCCTCAGCACACACTTGCACACATGACATTTTGGTCTTTATTCATCGTGCCTTGGTTGATAATTTGTGCTGAAATTTGATGGGTTGGGGTTAAGGACTTTGTGTGAGTTTTATGCATGAAAAAGATTGTTTTTGATGAAATCAAATGAGAAGGGGCTGGACAGAGGAGTGAGGTCTAGTGCTAAGTGGATTTGCTGTGTAAGTTTGCTTGAGGGCAAGCAAAAGTTCAAGTGTGGGGGAATTTGATAAGTTGGATTTATACCAACTTATATATGATTATTTCACTTAGCTTTTGCCTTGTTTTTCATGCAATTGTGTAGTGTTTTGTGCCATGTTGTGCATTTATGTGGTTTATAACTTGATGTGTTAAAATGGAGAAAAAGTGCTAAAATGTCGATCAAATGAGTCAAGTGTGTATGTGAAGTCCAAGAACAAGGAAAGAATTGGAAAAGGATGGAAATGATGCTTTGAGAAAACCTAAACATGTCAATAGGCTTGAATTAGGGTTTGGGTAGAATTGTTGTGCAACTTATTTTTTGTGTAACTCTCTCAATACTAATCCAAATGATGAGAACTTGGTTGTTATGGAAATAACTTTGAGTGTACTTCATGTTTTATGTTTTAACTTTCTTCTAATTTTTGTGCAAGTAGGAGAAAAAGGGGCGACTTTCCAATTGCTACTTCAGGTTTTCATACTTGAGTTCATATTGCCACAGTTTGGAAGATTGTCTATATCTTGAGCTATAGACCTCCAATGATGCTGATTCTTGAACCCATGGAAAGCCAAGAGGACGTTCTAAAACTCTTAAGTTGATTCAAGCTCTGATTCGTAAGAGAAGAAATGGCGAGGTCTCGCCGTAGAAACTTTTACAAGGCGAGACCTCACCGAGAGACCTCGTCATGAAATTTCCCTCTTTGCCACAGTTTGGGGTTTTGGCCATAACTTTCTTGTCCTAGATCCGAATTGGATGAGTCAAAAGGGTGTCGAAAGCTAACACATAGGGCTATAACTTTGATGTTTTAAGCTTTCCCAAATACACAATGTATCATGTCCTGATTTTGGTTGGATGTTGCTGCATATTTGAACATTTTCGAATAAAACTTGCTGCCCACCATTTCATCACATCTCACTCACCACACACATTGCATGCACTCATTTCATGCACTTACCTCACTAACGTCATGCACACACATGCACTTAAATATGCACGCAAGCACTCACATTCATCATGCGGCGAGGTCACCTCGCCGCACAAGAACCTCGCACACTCTTTCACACACTCACCATGCGGCGAGGTCACCTCGCCGCCACACTCTCACCGAAATCATGCACACACTATGCGGCGAGGTCACCTCGCCGCACAAGGACTACACACACTCACATTGCGGCGAGATCACCTCACCGCAACACACCATGCACTCATACACACACAACTCACCTCATTTCATTCGCACACTACTTAGCACAAACATGTGTTCACAAGCACACACTTATATTTCACTTACTTCATCCTATACCATATCATTCATTTCACACATTTTCACTCTCCATTTCATTTCAATTGCACTACAAAATTCACACAACTCACCTCTCGCACACTTTGCACGAAAGTGGCGAGACCTGTTTTTTGAGTACACGTCGAGACCTCTTAGAGAGGTCTCGCCGGTTTGTGGGATAAGAGGTCTCCCCGTGTTAATAGGTCAAGAGGCGAGACCTCTCAATTATGGGCGTTGTGTGCATCCTTTGTGTGAGATTTTATTTGTGTCGTCCAATTTGGTAAAGTGTTGAGTTGTTGTTTTTGGCTATGTATGCAGGTGGTGAAGTCGCAAAGGTATTGACTCAAGGGCGCAAGGAAGCGGATGAAGGCGCTGGATTCGAGGCTCAAAGGCGTGAATTGAGGCTTTGACCGAGTGTCGTTGTTGTTTCTTTTCTTTTCTTTTCTTTGATTTTCATTTTATGTTATGGCATTGTTGTAACAATGTAGTCATTTTACGTTTGCGTACTATTTACGTTTTGTAACCTCTATAAATAGAGGATCTAGATAGAATTTTAGGGGGGAATAATGAGAGATGATTATAGAATAGAAAATAGACTTTTGATTTTTTGAGCGGGAATTTTCTCTCTCTAGCTTTCTCTCTCTAGATTTTCTTCTCTAATTTCATTTCCGATTGTGACTTTGTACAGTAGATTACATATTGAACTCAATCGAAGAAGCATTTAACATTCCTCTGCACTTTAATCAGTGAAATCTTTCAAATTGATGGAATTGAACTGTTTATTGCTGGAATTTGATGAATATGAGTTGAATATGGAATTTTCTGGCTAATTGTGTGATATCTTAAGGTTCTAAACGGATGAATGCATGATTTAGGAGATTTGATGCTATGTAATTGACGTAATTGACAAATATTGAAATCACACTTGAATTTATTACTTGAAATCTGTTTAATTTCATATCTCTACACTGATTTTGAATGGATCGAGCTTCGATTGTGGTCGCCATGCTAAGTTGAGGTTTGATTTACCAATGTTAGTGAAGATGTATGAGATGAGGACTAAAGTGCGATTGTCTGAGTCTGAACACGTGCTTTCTATGATTACTTCATTTCTGAGATTCAGGCCTCACCGTGGGAAGCTTTGATGAATTGAAACATTAGGAAAAGTGCTAAAGAAGCTCTCTGTGTTGATAAACGAAGACATTCAAGCTTAGGTCGGGCCTCGCCATGGGATTTCCTAGGGTTTGCATGTTAGAGTAGTTAGCTTGGAGAGTTGAGACGTTGCGGAGTGAATTCCACCATTCTCAGGCCTCGCCATGGGAGAGGATGGTGTTAGGAAGTACAGGGAGTGGTGTGGTCGCCATGCTAACCACAACTTGAGCTTTGATATCGAGTGTCGCACCTTGTTAATTTTACCCTAAACACTAATGTAGTAGAGTAAGTAGGGATCGTATCCACAGGGAAGGCTTGGGTCAAGAATATTGAAGCAATTGTTCTAGGAGTTCAGTCATAGAAACTAGGCAAAAACAAATAAGATTCCAACACAAAGAATGAGAACAAAGGTACAAAAGGTAGCAACAAACAAGGATGAAACAGATATCTCAAGATTCTTGTATTGGATGAACACAGGCTTAGTAAATCTATGCTATGCAATCAATAAGCAATTAAACGCATTGGAGACCTAAATTGCCTAGAAGTTCAAGCTGTGGTTAGCATGGCGACCACACCACCTCTTGTACCCCCTATCACCATCCTCTCCCATGGCGAGGCCCGAGAATGGTGGAATAAGCTCCGCAATGTCTCAACTCTCTCAGTTAACTTCTCTAACATCCAAAATCCTAAGTACTCCTATGGCGAGGCCCAACCTAGGGTTTAGATGTCTTCGTTGTTAACATCGAGAGCTTCTTCATCACTTTTCCTACTGTTTCGATTCTTCAAAACTTCCTATGGCGAGGCCTGAGTCTCAGAATTGAAATGATCAAATAGAGCAAATGTGAAGACTAAAGCAATCACAATTTAGTTCTCACTTCATATTTCTCCACTAACATTGGTGAATCACTCCTCAATTTAGCATGTCGACCACAATTGAAGCTTGATCCATTCAAAAATAGCTAAGAAATATGAAATTCCACAGATTTCTATGATTAATTCCAATGTGATTTCAACATTCAACAATTAGATCAATTGCATAACATATAATCTACTAATTCACGTATTCATCCATCTAGAATCCTAAGATATCATATACTTAGCCAGGAATCATCTTTCTCATCTCAAAATCAACAAATTGCAACATTGATAAGATCATTCTCATTTAATTGGAAGAATTTACCGATTTAATCGAGAGAATTGTCGATTCCTTTGTCAATTGAGAATAAGAAAGATAAATCCAGTCCAAATTCACAATCGGAATTGAGATCGGAGAAGAAATGTTTAGTTAGAGAAAATAGATCTAGAGAGAGAAAATGAGAATTCCCGCTTTAATTCAAAAGATAGTTCCAAAATTTGGGATCCTCCCCTCTACATATTAGCTACATCTCCTATATATAGAGCTATGAAAATGTAACTAATACGCAACAGTCAAATATCTAAAGTATTACAAAAGCGTCCTTTAAAGAAATGACAAAAAATCAGCCTAAGAAATGAAAATTCCAAGTTTGAAGAAACCCTTCAGCAATCCAGTGCCTTTAGTACAACGGAAATGCGCCTTTGTTGCTCCTTCCACTTGCAGCGCGCCTTCACCTTTAGCTCTTCACGCCTTCGTCGCTCAGTAATCTAGGCGCGCGAATCAGACCAGCCCAGCGCCTTCAGGCTATTCATCATCACACCTTCAGCATCTCTGCGAACCTTCAAGAATCCAGCGTTTCCAAATCCAGGCCTTTCCGCCAAAGCAAACCACGCGTTCAGCTGCCTGGAAATTCAGAAAATCAGAACTTCAACACTTAGCCAAATTTCCAAAACCAAAAACAAACTCCTGAAACCATTATGCTATACAGCATTTTCCAACCAGATTTTGGCCCCGATTCACTGTGAATCTGGATAAACTTAAAACACCAATATTGTAACCCTTGATCTCAGCTTTCCACAGCCGTTTGAAACACCCATTTCGGAGCTAAGACGAGAGAGTTATGACCCAATCACTAAAGCGCACAAAGCTGAACATTTCATGGAAAAATTGTATGGCGAGACCTCGCCACGAGGTCTCGCCGTGAAATGTGTGTGTGTGGCGAGACCTCATGGCGAGGTCTCGCTGTGTTATGCATTTGCTGGCGAGGTCTCGTAGCGAGACCTTGCCATGTGAAGTGTTGGCTGGCGAAACCTCGTGGCTAGGTCTCGCCGCCTTGTGCGTGAGTTTGTGAGTTTGAGTGTTAATATGTCATGTGGAGTGTTGTGAGGTAATGAGTGAAGTGAGTGTGAAAGTGGAGTGAAGTGAGTGAATTGGAGTGTGAATCATGCAGGAATATTATGAGTGAATAAAAGTACGAATGATGAATGATGAATGATGTAAGCTCGATTATGAATTATAAGTACAAAACGAAAATGATGTTGTGATGTGTGAAAAGGGATAAATTGTGAAGTGTTTGTAAAGAGTGTTATGACATTATGAGATAGAATGAAATCATGTTGTGAGAATTGTGACTTTTGGATGAAGAACGAAAAATGAGATGTGAAGTGTAGTGTGCATAAGTGTGAGTGAAATGAATGTGCAATATGTTGGTGAGCTTGAGTACGATAATGTGATAATGTGCAGTGTAGATGTGAGTGAAGTGAATTGTGAAATTATGGAGTGAAATGAGAATGATGTTGTGAATGTGAATGTGAAGTGGAGTGAATTGTGAGAAGTGTTGTGAGTGTTTGTAAAACTGATACATGCAACTCCATCAAGTGCTATGAAAGTCTTTGTGAATTGTGGATAAAGAACAACAACAAAGTGTGAAGTAGAATGTGTATGTGTGTTTGAGTATATGAGAGTATTGAGTGTTTGTGCGTGAGTGCTTGTGCGGCGAGGTGACCTCGCCGCACATTGTGTGTGCAAAAGTGTATGCGACGAGCTGAGCTCGTCGCATGAGGTGTGTGCATGAGTGTTGCGGCGAGGTGAGCTCGTCGCATGAGGTGTGTGCATGAGTGTTGCGGTGAGGTGACCTCGCCGCATGTGAGGTGTGTGCGAGAGTGTGCGAGGATAGTGTGCGTGTGTGCGAGAGTAGCTGTGAGGCTGTGCAAGAGTGTAGTGTGAAGTGAGTGCTCGTGAGGTGTTTGTGAGAATGCCTGAGGAAATATTGTGCATGTGAGCCTTCATTGTGGCTGAGTGCTTGTTTCAGCTTTAAGACCCAACTTCTACACCAAATTCATGTGTCTTAATTCCTAAATTGGACTTGATTGTTATCACTAGAATCAATCAACAATCTACCAAACTGTGGCAGAAAGGAAAACCCTAAAAACCCTAATGTAGTGCCCATAAGAAAGTCCCCGTTTCATGACCTTGCACACAGAATTTGGAGAAGGTTAAAACATGAAACTTCAAATACCCACAAAGATCTTTCCATAGCATCCAAGATCACACCATTTGAATTAGAATTGAAAGAGTTACACCGAAGAAAAGGTGCACACTCAAATCTGACCAAAACCCAATTTTGGCCTAATATGCCCTTCAAGTTCCTTCATTTTTCCCTTAACACATTTCACTCCATTTACCATCATTTTTACAGTTTTGCACCATTTACATGTTATCAACTATCAAACCACATTTCACATTGAAACACATGAATCACTTCGCAATAGCACCATTTACAAGCTAAAAGCCAAGAGATTTTACTCAATATATTTGGTATGAGACCAACTCATCAAGCTTCTAGGCAACTTTGGTCTCCTTGAGATATGCTTGCTAGTTGATTGCATAGCATAGATTGGCTAGGTCTGTGTTCATCCGATACAAGAATCCTAGGATATCTATTTTATCTAATAGTTGTTTCCTTTTGTTCCTCTATTCCTTTGTTCTTGTTTCCTTTTGTGTACTCATTTTCGTCACCTACTTTCGTGACAATTCTTATAACGAAACTTGAATTCTCGAAACCAATCCCTTCCCTATGGATACGATCCCCTCTCACTACTACTGCATTAGTAGTTTTAGGATAAAATTGTGCTAATACGACTACACGCATCAGGTGCCATATCAACCGATGTTCACCTTACTCATAAGATAAGTGCTTTAGCTCGGCCTGCACTTGGGTATTTCAAACTCTTTGATGAGGTGAACCACCATTTTGTTATATCGTGCTTGTTAGTTCGTCGGTGTGGAGAATTTCTGTTTGTGTTTGATCCAGGAGCACTCAGACGTAATTCGAGGACGAATTCTTTCCAAGAGGGAGGGAATGATAGAAAAATGGACGAATTTGTTAGGAAATTCCGATTTGCTAAAATACACTCTCCACGTCGCTACGTCGGAATTTAGTAGTTTTATGTTTTATTAAATTTGTAGTAATTTTGTGGCAAGGAGCGTCGTCTACCCTTGCAATTTTACCCAATATCACCAAAACAAGTAGTAGTGGCAAGTGGGATAGTATCCAACAGGGAGAGGATTGAATTAAGAATTGTAGAGGTGATAGAATAAAAAGTGTTCAATAAAGCAAGCAGCAAGTATGAGCAAATACGTAAGTCAATCAAGAAGTGAAATGGTGTTGCCTTGAGGTAGGTCAGTGTGACGACTCTATTTGATTGTCCTTGACTAGTGTAAGAACATGAATGAGGGGGTCGTTGTTCTAGTGAACTTAGGGTTGATCTCCTTATAAGACTCACAATCCTAATTCACCCTGCTCCTCTCATCTTCCCTTGGTAGGGCAAGACCTAGGCTCAGCTTCCTAATTCCCGATCCTTACCTGACACTAGAACCCTAACTCCCTTGGATAAGACTGTCAACCAAAGTCCGAGTTCTAATGTTCAAATAATCCTAAGTCTTTCCATTACATTAACTTCAATTGTCATTGGTAATGCACAACTGACGTTGCATCCTTAAACAGATCATAGGACTAATTCAAGTTGTTCCTTATTCCAGTGATGTTATTTCAATTTCCATTAATAGCACTAAATTGACCTCAGTGGTACTGCAAGTCATATAAAGGGCCTAGGCATGAGTGAGTAAGTATTGAAATAAAGCATCAACAAGATATAAGAAACAATATCAAACACGTAATATGCAAAACAAATGTCTCAAATCAATTTAGAGTCATCACACTTAATCCCTCAAAGCAACAACCTAATGTTAGCCAATCATGTTGATCGGCTTTGAAAACAAGTTTGACAAAGCCATATCCAACATAGCTATTACAGAAAGATAAAATGGAATGATCTCCACTCTGATCTCTTTTTTCTCCTTGAAACCCTAGCTCTCTTGATTGACCTCCGTTTCTGGCTCTCCAAGCTCTCTGTCCAGCTCCCCGTCAAAAGCCCCCCTTGCTCTTCTTGCCCTCCTCTGGCTTTTATAGCTTTCTCTTCATGTCATTCCCAAGTGAGCTTCCTGGAAGTTTCCTTGCTATGCCCGGATGTTGACACGTGCCCCTGTAAACATAAGCCAAGAATGTAGTGAAGACACGTGTATTTGACAAATAAGAGTGACGAGGCAAAATATCAAACGTATTGGATGCGGTGTTTGACACACGTGCTTGGACCAAATGTGGAGTGTAATGTATACTAGATGCATGACAAAATTCCTAAGTAAAAATCTAACAAAGGCAAAGTGTAACAAAGAATGAAAATATGACAAAGAAAAAAATGTAACAAAGAACAAGTGCAGAGTGTGCAAATGTGAGTGAGGCGGGCGCGGGGTGCGCCCGCCGTGAGGGTGGCGGCCGCCGTGTGCGGCCGCCTTGTGAGTGGCGGGCGCCATGTGCGCCCGCCGTGTTGTGTGTGTGCGTGTGTGAGGCGGGCGCGTGGTGCGCCGGCCGTGTTTGTGGCGGCCGCCGTGTGCGGCCGCCGTGTGTGGGGCGGGCGCACTGCGTGGCGTGTGTGCGTGTGATGTGTGCAAGTGTTTGTGTAAAGTGTGTGCAAGTGTTTGTGTGTGTGGAGTGCGAGTGTTTGGCAAAGTGTGAGTGCTGTGCAAGTGTTGTGGTTGTGGACTTCCTACAAGGCTTGGAGGTCAGTGACTCGCAGGATGGCTCGGAGGTCGATGGTGTGCATGACCAAGTGTTGCGCCTATTTCAAACATCAAAGCATCTTCAGCGTTTTTGCAACACTTAGCCATTTTCACCCCTATTTCCAAATCATGCTGTTATAGCACACAGTCAACATAACAAGCATCATTTCCGCACAAAGTCCATAGCAAAAGATAAGGAAATTCACACAATTAAGTCAGCAAAATACCGACTTATCATCCCCCCACACTTAAGTCTTTGCTAGTCCCGAGCAAAGTATAACCAACTGTCCACCCTCACATTCAACACTCTCAATATCATCAGCTCTCCACTTAAAATTTTCGCATGCAAAGGAAACATTTGATCAAGTTTACAGTCCATTCGACCTCATACAAGTTATCAAGTAAGGTGCAGTGAATAAAGACCAAACCGTCAGCGTGCAAGTGTGTGCTGAGAGATGCATATTTCCCATTAGTCTGTCTATGCAAAGTACTCAAGTAGGCACTTTAGTTAAGAATTCTTGCACTACAGTCTTTTGTCCACATACACGAACACTTCATACTAAAATGAAAAACAAGAACTTAACTAAGCTTAATGGGGATTTCCCTTTATTCAATGCACATTGGTGCTTATTGCTTTCTTTTCTAAACTCGTGCCGCACATTGGTGCTTGGCTGCCAGGGTTTTGTGGCTATTTTTTCCCTTTATTTGTCGCAATCCATGTTCGTGTGTGTTTTCAAGAGACTATATATATAAATGCAAGAAAAAGTGCTTACGAGTAGAAAACACATACAAACAAAGAAACATAAGCTCCCTCCTATGTCAAATTTTGTGCTGGCGTTTCTATCTTACATTAACACAGCACTTTACCCATCAACATCGTATTCAATCGAATGAATTCAGTAAAACTCAAAAATTTCGCATACACTAAACAGCTTATGTATTGGTGGATTTTGCTGATAAAATTGGAAGTGCGAATGTAATGGATTGTGCAAGTGTGTTAGATGGATAGTGGCAATCTTTGCACAACACAACATCACACTCTTGCAATTTATAACAACTTTGAAATCAAAAGCACACTACATCACAACTTTGAAATGGAAAGCAAGCACTACAAGGTCAGTGCTAGTCACTGCCTTGTTTTTCATTCCCACAACAGCACAAAGAAAAGAAGAAAATAAAATGAAAAAAAAACAACTCCTAATACTAATATACTATCACACCACCTCCGGTCCCTGCAACACATAAGCAAACACACAACAATTCAAAGCATTTCAAAGTAAAGGCGCCAAGCCTTTCAGATACAAGCATCAACTAAACATCAGATAACCACACATCACACCTGGACCTCCGCATGCAAGTCTCCCCCCACACTTAGAATCAACAATGGTCCCCATTGTGCGTAAAGGAAAGAGTCTACCCAGTCTAGTTTGGTGGAGATTGCCCAGCAAAATGAGAGAACCCCGGGAATTGAGTTTGTGCAGGTCTAAAATTTGCTGCATTCGGTCCCGCGCTGGAACTCACCCCTTGTTGCATGACCACTCGTCTACTACTAGAAGTATCCACGATCATTCATGCATGGGTGTCCATTTCTTCCAATGGTGGAAAATATGAGTCCGGTCCTCTGCTTTGGTGATGGTGCACCATCATCAAGTTGAGGTTGTGCACTTCTGTTTGGCATTGAGTGATCTTGTTATCCATTGCGGTTCATTGGGTGGTTTGTTCCTGCATTATGGTATCTATCCTGGTTCCAATGATTCCCATGCAATCCTGCAATGCAGTCCAGCGCTTCTCCATGTCGTCCAGATGCTGCGTGAGGGAGTCCTGTTGATTTTGAATTGACGTCTGCAGTCCCTCTAATGCATGTTGCATGTGTTCGAAGTTACCGAATGCCTGAAGCGGTTGTGGGTTAGGCGGAGGTCGGGCTGACCCAGCTTGGGGTTCCTCTACATCAATGTCATCCATTTCCTGCTCTTGCTCTGCCGTTTCTCTTTCCCTCGCTTCCTCTTCCCGTTGCTCTCTCTCTGTCTTTTCTTGAGCTTGATACAGCCTGATTTGTCCATTCTTTACGGGAAGTACCGGGTTTCTGCTTTCATCTCCTCTAGACACTTTTACACCCAGTTTCACTACTTGTTCATACAGGAAGTGTGGGAAATACATGGCTGGATGATTTTCGGCCAGGGCATTGTTGATGTAGGTTATTATGAACTTGCCCACATCCACTGTCATTCGGTTCTTAATGGCGTAGACAAGAAAGAGCCTGTTCCTTGAGATCCTTGTGTTGTGTGTGGTGGGCATTAGGCGGGAATTGATGAAGAGAAGCCACATCTTAGCTTCTGTAGTCAGGTCCTTTAGGTTGGCGAATCTTGGTTCGCCGTGATGATTTCTTTCCCAATTAGTCCGAGGAAGGCTCAGTTCACGCAGGATCTCATCGGGGTCTCCTGTCTTCCTCAATTCAGTGATCTGGTCATGTGGAAAGTCCTTGAGTCCATAATGTTTATTGACCAGTTGAGGTGTGAGCTTCAAATATTTTCACCGAATGAAAAACCTTTTGAAATCACATCCTTGCCCTCAGCTCCAATGGCCACATTGCAACTACTTGGAGCCTCTGTCAACTTCTGCCAGTTGTAGTAGTGGATGGTTTCAATGTAGGGATTCTCTGTGACTCCGAATGCCCGTTCCACGTGAATATGTCTGATGGCGAAATCACAGAATTTTTCCTGGGCTTCTGCGTTGCAGAAACGCTGGAGAACAACCTGCTGTGGGATTTTTCTCTTCTTTTGGCTAGTGTCAAGCACTTCCTCATCTCTCGGGAAATACTCATCGTCTGACCCTGAGTCGTCCGATGTCTCATACTCCATGACCTTGGCCTTGCCCCTTGATGCTTGAGCTTTTGAGGAGGCTGCGAGAGTTGTTTTTTTGTACCTGAAAATACAGCCTCAGTGATTGGATTTTCAACAGGAGGTCCATGTGTGGACTTTCACAAGGAGGTCCATGTATGGCAATTTGTGGTCACATAACATTATCACTAGGCATCGCATGACAATTAAACTCCCATAAAAAATCATGCATTAGCTACGACATTATATTTGCGATTGCCAACAATTATTCCACCAAAACTCATACATTTAATCACACGCATGCTCAAGTCGAAATCACCACCAAGTTATAACTTGTCCTTTCCAACATGCCAAGATTCAATTTTTACACACATATTGCAACACATTTATTCTACTTCCAGGAAATGAAAATTTTCGTGCATCCTCGTAGGCTTCAAGAAAGTTCGAGAAAATTGAAATACTCATATATCATGCTTGCCTTTTAATTCGTGAGTTCCATGCAAATATTAAAACCCATGCGTCAAGTTTTGTTAATGATTACAGCATGCCAATATCCAAAATTTGAAATCATCACATTTCAATTTAAGCTCCCTAACTAGCAAGAATTTAACACTTACTTGCTTGAAGATTAACAAGGCTAATGGCAAATGCAACAAAGTCGTGCAACCCCACTCAAAGAAATTGATCGTGCTCTAGTGCACTTCTCACAGCGGCCGAGCTTTTCCCAAGTGATCGCAAGAAAAATGTATGTGAAATATTGATGCATGATGCATGCCTTTTATAAGAAAACTTCATGCATGCGCCGGTCATCCTAGGCTAGAAAACAAGTGCATGTGATTGTGCTAGGTGACAAAAGGCTAAATGCCAAAAAGGATGGGCTTGTGTGATCAAATCACTTTCCCTAGCATGTTTCGGTTTCTTGATCACATGTTTGCTTCCAAACAAAATCGTTGGGCCCCACATTATCACATATCATATTCATGATGTGATTTATCCAAAGCTTGGCCGATTTCTTCACAATTCTTGGTCAAGACTTTTCACCTTGATTCCATGGTGCAATGGCCAATCAACTCATGCGTGTTCATGGCATTTATAAGGGAACAATTGTGCACAGATCGGTCATGTATAGAGCTAGATAATAAAAGAATGTGAATAGGTGGAAGATAAAACATAAGATGACGAAATGCAAGAGACAAAGTGTGTTTAATCTGGTTATTACTTTCTCTTGCACTATTCGGCCATTTGTACACTTCACCACCAAACAATTCAATTGCCACCACATGTCATGCAATTGTCACTATTCACTTTACCTTGACCGAGTTACAACCATGGCATGCATATTTCTTTCACTCATGCATAAATCTTATCAAGCTCCATTCGGCCATACCATGCATAATTTTTTCATAAAACGAACCAATATTTAGGGGACCCGAGTGCCATGCATCTTTTCTTTCACAATTATTTCTGGTCACGCATCCAAGAAATGTTTAGCGTGCGCACAAGTTTGGTCTTCTCCTGCGTCACTCAAGCAGCATGTCAGATTATCCTTGGTGGATATTTCTCAGATTTTGTTCTCGCGCAGAGAATATTCTTCACTATTTACCTGTTACATCTCCTGAAAATCGGGGTATGCGTGTTGTGCGGAATCTCGAGACTATCTGCATTCAAGAGACGAGTGTCAATCATGTCCATCATTTATTGAGGCTAACTTACTACTACTGAAGGAAACTAAATAAAGACAAAAACTGTGACGGTTGGGTTGCCTCCCAACAAGCGCTTGGTTTATTGTCTTCAGCCAGACACAGCAGTGTTGCTCTCAAATTGGTGGAAGGTCGAGGTACAGTGTGTGTCCCATGTCTTTCCAGGCTGACTGGGTGTCTTCACCTTAGGCCCCTTATCTCAACACCTTGCATCTGAGGCCCCCATTCTCACCTCTCTGGATGGTGGGTCTTCTGGGGTTTTCTTTTTCTCTCGCCAAACCATCCGTTTGAGATATCTGAGTAACGGCGGCTGTTTCTTCTTACGTTGCTTTTCATCTGGGGGCTTCAATGTGTTGTCCCTGTCAATGACTTTTTCAAGCCTCACCTCGATGACCTCGGTGGGCACCACCTTGACCTTCTCGTCAGTAGCAACATTGGCATATGTCAAGCTTTCACAACATGCCATTTTTTCATCATTCTTCTCAATTTTCGTTTTCAACGCCATTTCACCACTGTGATCATGCACTTCATGATTTTCATGCACACTTTTCATTTCACTCAAATTCTCACTAATTTCACAATTTTCATGGATTTCACATGCAAAGTCCATTTCTTTGACAGATGAATTAATTTCAAATTTTTCATCACAATAGCTCAATTCATGCAGTGTATCCGTTTCCTCAACAATTAACACAGTTTCGAACTTTTCACACATGTCATCATCAAAAGAATCATATAAATCAGGGGAAGACTTACGTTTATGTTCAAAGCTCAAAGGTTGGAGATCACCTTCCACCAAGCTTTCCAAACAACATTGTTCTATGGAATGAGTGTGTTTTATGGCATAGTCCACATTGAAGACGACCTCCTCACCATTGACTCTGAATGTGATGGTCTTACCCTTGACTCCAATGAGAGCATCCCTTGTAGCCAAGAATGGCCTTCCAAAGATGAGGGGGACCTCAGGGTCCTCCTCCATGTCCAGCACTATGATGTCCACGGGCAGTTCAAATTTATCCACAGAGACCAACACGTCTTCTACCATCCCCGTTGGTTGAACCAAAGATCGATCTGCCAACTGGAGCATCACTGCCACGGGTTTAATTCGTTTCCCCAATCCTATATTCTCGGCAATGGGCAAAGGCATGACGTTGATCCCAGCACCATGGTCACATAAGGCCTTGCTAAAAAATCTTCCACCGATTGAGCATGGTACCGTACAGCTACCAGGGTCCTTGAGCTTGGGTGGCAGTTCATTGTTGATCCATGCTTGGCTCTCCTTGGTGAGCTGAATTGGCACCTCACATTGCAGGATCTGTTATTTGTTGGCAATCAAGTCCTTCAAAAATTTTGCATATCTCGGTACCGCTATAACCAAATCCAGCAGAGGGACATTGACTTTTACATTCTTCACCATATCCAGGAACCTTGTGAATTGGACCCCCTTCTTAGGTGGAGGTCGAAGTCTTTGGGGAAATGGAGGGGGTGGTGCATATGGAGAGTCATCGCATGGACTTGGAGCCCCTCTCTTCCTTTTACTCTCCTGAGCCTTCACACTCCCGTCCTTGTCTTGGGTTTCATCTCCCACCAGTGTGGTCTCCTCACTGACCTCTTCCTCTGGGGCTTCCTCTCCTTCTTTTCTCTTCTGACCATTTAGCTCCTTTCCAGATCTCAATGTGATGGCATTGCAGACCTCTAGTCCTTTACCTTTGGGATTCAGCTCTGTATCACTTGGGAGGGCGCCTTGAGGTGTTTGGTGGCTGGCCTTGGCCAACTGTCCCATCTGGATATCAATGTTCTTGATGGAAGCCCCCACGTTCTTCACTTGAGTTTCCAGTGTGGAGGTCCTCTTCTCATACATGTCTATTTTTCCCAAAATTTCATGGAGCAAATCCTCAGTTGTCTTCCTCTGTTCACGGTTGCTTGACTCCCCACTCTGGTAATACTGCGTTTGCTGATTATTCTGCCCCCAGTTGCCTTGGCCTGACTGATTTTGATAACCACCTCCGTACTGCTGCTGGCGGTTGTTGTAATTGGCGACATACTGGACTGATTCTTGTGTGAGCTCGCACTCGTCCATGTGGTGATCTCTCTTACACAGCCCGCACATCAACACTATAGCGACCTTAGCAGCCTTTAGGTTCTGGATTTGTCTTGTGAGGGCCTCAACTTTTGCTTCCAAGGATGTCTCCTCATCCAGTTCTAGCACTCCCCGTTGCTTCCGCGCAGGCATCTTTCTAGTTTCAGGAAATAGGAATTCATCGTCTGCAATCGAATCAAAAAGTTCTCTGACCTCAGGAATGCTTTTATCTTTCAAAGCTCTATTGGCGCTGGCCTTCACCATTAGTGAGGACTCCGGTAATAAACCTTTAAAGAATATGTTCAGCTCCCTGACCTCACCAAGGTCATTGTTCGGGCATTGGCAGAGCAAGTCGTTGAATCGATCCCAAGCTTCCTTGAAGGTCTCGCCATCCTGCTGCTGAAAGTTGCGGATCTCCAACCTCATTCGCTCCAACTTTGCTGGAGGAAAATACTTAGCTAAAAACTTCCGCTCAAGTTCCTCAAATGTCGATATAGCTGGACCCCCTATAGAGTTAAACCAATGCTTGGCCTTCCCTTTCAAGGACAATGGGAAGAGCACTCTCCTCACATCATCCGGGGTCACTCTTTGCAGCTTGAAGGTATTGCATAGTCCTAGAAACCAATCCAAATGCTCATTAGGGTCTTCGTTGCTCAAGCCTTGAAAAATCTGCCCTTGGGTGATCATGGACACAATTTGTGTCGGGATCTGATAGCTCTCGACGTCTATTCCCTGGTGATTGTTTATCCTCTCAAAATTAACTGCGAAATGGTCCCCAAACCTTGGAGGTTGGGGTTGAGGTCTCTCCTCATTGTGCTCAGCCATTTCAATAACCATTCTCCTTTGCCTCAAGGTTCTCTGCAATTCTAAGTCAAGTGCAAATTCCGGAGCTTCCCCTCGTAGCCTTGCTCTAGGTAGCATAAACTGTGAATTCTCACAAGAAAAGGAAACAGCACTAGAACAAAAGATCAGTAGAACAAAACTAACAGAGACAAGTAATGTATTAAGAGTTCAATAAAACAACAAATCAACAATTTTAAATAAGAATTCGTAAAGTAACAAACAAAATAAAACTATCACAAACAACTCTCAACGCTGTGCCTCTCCCCGGCAACGGCACCAAAAATTTGCAAGGAGCGTCGTCTACCCTTGCAATTTTACCCAATATCACCAAAACAAGTAGTAGTGGCAAGCGGGATCGTATCCAATAGGGAGAGGATTGAATTAAGAATATTAGAGGTGCTAGAATAAAAAGTGTTCAATAAAGCAAGCAGCAAGTATGAGCAAATACGTAAGTCAATCAAGAAGTGAAATGGTGTTGCCTTGAGGTAGGTCAGTGTGACGACTCTATTTGATTATCCTTGACTAGTGTAAGAACATGAATGAGGGGGTGGTTGTTCTAGTGAACTTAGGGTTGATCTCCTTATAAGACTCACAATCCTAATTCACCCTGCTCCTCTCATCTTCCCTTGGTAGGGCAAGACCTAGACTCAGCGTCCTAATTCCCGATCCCTACCTGACACTAGAACCCCAACTCCCTTGGACAAGACAGTCAACCAAAGTCCGAGTTCTAATGTTCAAATAATCCTAAGTCTTTCTATTACATTAACTTCAATTGTCATTGGTAATGCACAACTGACGTTGCATCCTTAAACAGATCATAGGACTAATTCAAGTTGTTCCTTATTCCAGTGATGTTATTTCAATTTCCATTAATAGCACTAAATTGACCTCAGTGGTACTGCAAGTCATATAAAGGGCCTAGGCGTGAGTAAGTATTGAAATAAAGCATCAACAAGATATAAGAAACAATATCAAACACGTAATATGCAAAACAAATGTCTCAAATCAATTTAGAGTCATCACACTTAATCCCTCAAAGCAACAACCTAATGTTTAGCCAATCATGTTGATCGGCTTTGAAAACAAGTTTGACAAAGCCAGATCCAACATAGCTATTACAGAAAGATAAAATGGAATGATCTCCACTCTGATCTCCTTTTTCTCCTTGAAACCCTAGCTCTCTTGATTGACCTCCGTTTCTGGCTCTCCAAGCTCTCTGTCCAGATCCCCGTCAAAAGCCCCCCTTGCTCTTCTTGCCCTCCTCTGGCTTTTATAGCTTTCTCTTCATGTCCTTGCCAAGTGAGCTTCCTGGAAGTTTCCTTGCTATGCTCGGATGTTGACACGTGCCCCTGTAAACATAAGCCAAGAATATAGTGAAGACACGTGTATTTGACAAATAAGAGTGACGAGACAAAATATCAAACGTATTCGATGCGGTGTTTGCCACACGTGCTTGGACCAAATGTGGAGTGTAATGTATACTAGATGCATGACAAAATCCCTAAGTAAAAATCTAACAAAGGCAAAGTGTAACAAAGAACGAAAATATGACAAAGGAAAAAATGTAACAAAGAACAAGTGCAGAGTGTGCAAATGTGAGTAAGGCGGGCGCGTGGTGCGCCCGCCGTGAAGGTGGCGGCCTCCGTGTGCGGCCGCCGTGTGAATGGCGGGCGCCATGTGCGCCCGCCGTGTTGTGTGTGTGCGTGTGTGAGGCGGGCGCGCCGTGTGTGTGGCGGCCGCACGGGCGGGCACACATTTGCATGGCGTGTGTGCGTGTGATGTGTGCAAGTGTTTGTGTAAAGTGTGTGCAAGTGTTTGTGTGTTGTGGAGTGCGAGTGTTTGGCAAAGTGTGAGTGTTGTGCAAGTGTTGTGGTTGTGGACTTCCTACAAGGCTTGGAGGTCAGTGACTCGCAGGATGGCTCGGAGGTCGATGGTGTGCATCACCAAGTGTTGCGCCTATTTCAAACATCAAAGCATCTTCAGCGTTTTTGCAACACTTAGCCATTTTCACCCCTATTTCCAAATCATGCAGTTATAGCACACAGTCAACATAACAAGCATCATTTCCGCACAAAGTCCATAGCAAAAGATAAGGAAATTCACACAAATAAGTCGGCAAAATACCTACTTATCATTTTGGTCTCACATGGTTAATAATCCTTGTATGGAATTAATATGTGAATTAATAGGAAGTTTCCATTTTTATTTATTTTTTTAATTACGTTAATAAGTTGTTTCCAAATAGGAAAAGTTTCCTAATTTGGATTAGTTAAGTGTTAGTTTCCTTTTCCAATTAGACTACTTGTTTAGCAAGTTAGGGTTAAGCTTGTAGCCTATAAATAGGCATCAAATTTCGTTTTTTATTATAGGAGAATTTTGAAAAGTTGTTTTTCTTTGTTTTTGTAAGCTGTGTGCTTAGAAAACGCAATTTAGGTGCAACCCTAAATTGGAACCATTGATTTTAAGGCGTAACCCTTAAAATTGATCTTTGTTCTTAACTGAGAACATGCTAGATAGTTTATTTAATTCAAGAGTTCTTGAATAAAATTAATTATTTGTAATAACACAGAGGTCTTGGATTTAATATATCAAAGGTTGCTGGTTACATATCTCTTTCCCGCAATTTTATTCATTGTTTGGTTTGAATTTCTTAGCTAGATCCTTTAAAATATATTGGCGTGAGGATTCCGCACTCATATCACCATCAAGTTTTAAATACCAAGTTAAAACTAGTTTGGCCAAAATAGGACTAGTTGATCTTAATTAGCCCTAGTTTAGTCAAATTAACACTAGTTTACCTAGTTTAACTAATTTGACTAGTTAACCCTAACCAATCCTAATTAACTCTAGAAAACCTTAGTAAACCCTAGTTAGATTAGTTGAACCCTAATGTGACTAGTTTGACCTAGTTTGACCAACTCACCGTTAATGAGACCCTAGTTAGTCTTATTTAGGTTAAACGAGGGATAGGTTAACCTAATGTTACGTAGCTGATCCTAGAGTGACTAGAATGACCTAAGTTCTATTAGTTTGGCCTAAGTGAGTCCACTTAACTACTAAATAAGGATTAACTTGATTTAATTAGGGTTGCGTTTACCATTTTTTACACTAGAACCCTTTAGAACCCCTAGGAACCTATGTAGTCTTAGCACATGGGCCAATTTTTATGCTTTTCTTTACTTGATTATTTTGATCTTAACCTTGATTCTCTTATGAGGGTGTATATGATACTTTAACCAAAGTGAATCATAAGAAATAGGTCAAGCCAAGGTGCATACATAAGGGATGACATCCAAAGAAGCGATACATAAGCAACGACCTCCAAAAGGACTGAAGCGTCATAGATAATATCCAAGGGAAGGACTATAATCAAGACGTGCCCATCAAGAAAGACCACATTGTAAATAAAGTGTACAAGCACAATACCTTTTTTTTTGTAAATTGTAGAAGTAGAGTTTCTTTCTCTCCAAGTTTAATATAAGTATAAATAGAAGTTTCCCAAACCATTTGAGGGGTTTGGAGAGTTGAAAAAAGGCTTCCAAATAGAACAAAGGAAATAGGCCTTAGAATAAAAGCAAAACCATAGTAAGGATCAAATTGGAGAGAAAGGAGCTTAGATCTGGGCTTCTCTTGTAAAACCTTTACTCAAGGATCTTCTTTATATAAGAAAATCTTGGACCTTTCACTGATTTATTATAATCTAGGAGTGTTTCCTTATCTTTGGATGGGTAATCTCTAGAGTTTCTTTACTTTTGCTTTATCTTGTATTTATTTGATTCTTGTGGATCTAGATCTAGCCATGAAAGGCTTGATCCCTTATGGTGTTCCTGGATTAAATATTTTGGGTCATGAAATCTAAGTGAAATAGTAATCTTGTGTTGAGAATAATAATGATTGATCCATTTATGTGTTGTTGAGTGAAATGAAATTATGAATACCGGGTTCATTGATTTCAAATCTGCGACTTAAGGATTTGAATTCAAGGAATTCATGTTTGTTATGTGTTTGTTTAATTATCAAATGAGATAACATGTGATTGAAAAATGAATTTTATAGTGAATTACTTACTTGAAGCATAGACCACTATAAATGGATTAAGTTTGCATGCTTAGACTGAACTTATCAATTTACACATGTGCAGACGAAGGTCACCTAGCTTAGGAACTTGCATGTAAAGACTAGATGGATACTTGGTTAGATTTGTGATCAAAGGAGTCTTTTCTCTGCTAAGGAGAACCCTAAGTTCTCTCAAAACTTGATGATTGTAAATGAAACTAATTGGGTAGTTGGCTATTGTCACGGGTTGCAGCTTTAATTAATAATTTGAACTTGTCTTTGTCAAGGGAAGGGGATAATTGATGAGTTTCGACCTAGTGTGCCTGTCAAGGTGACTTAGGATAGTTCCAGGAGGACAATCTTTTACTCTATGTGAATCAATGATCATTAGCTAAACACAAGGTTATTAGATCACTAGATGGAATACCCCACAACCCAATCCTAGAACACCATTTTCTCTCTATTTGAATACCTTATTTACTCTTTGTTACTGCACTTTTACTTATTGTTTGTTGTAGGGGTGTTCTTCGAGTCGATTTTCAGGTTATTCAAGTTATTCGGTTCGGTTTATTCGATTTGGACATTTCTGAACTAGAATTCGAAAACCAAACAGAATTCGAATATAATTCGAACAAACCGAACCGAATTTGAAATTCGGTTTTATTCGAATAAACTGAATTCGACTTTGTTTAAATCCTAAATAAATCATTAAATTACATAAATTATATCAAAATTTACAAACATTCAATTAAATCAAATAATACATAAAATAATGACCTAATTATGTCTATTAAGTTTAAGTTGTATTATCATTATTACAATATATTTTATATTTATTAAAATTATATTATATATATATTGAATTCGGTTTTCGGTTCGGTTTTTGAATTGGAAGCCCAATTCGAAAACCGAATAGAAAACCGAAATTTGAATTCGGTTTAAACTGAAAACCGAATTCGAATTTCTGATTTCGAATTCGGTTTTCAAATTTTCGAATTGGTTTTCTGTTTAGACTGAATATTGAACACCCCTAGTTTGTTGTACTGTGAACTTAACCCAACACTTCAAATCCTTTGAACATTTCACATTATTTAGTTAGTGTACCTCCCTAGGGGTTTGATACCTTACTCACCCTTCTACAAGGTGGGGTAGGACTATAAATTTACTTGTAGTCTAAAAACACACTAACAGAACAAGCATATGACAAGTTGGTGCCATTCCCATGGATAAATTTGGACTCAATTTGCTTGTTATAAGCTCCCACAACATTCGTTAGAATATGAGTATTTTTGTGCTCGACAAGTTGGTTCTGTTAGCGGAGACAAATTTTGACTATTATGTCTTTGTGCACGACAAGTTGGCATTGTTGTCGAGGATAAATTTTGACTACTATGTTTTTGTGCACGACAAGTTGGTGCCGTTACCAATGATAAATTTTGACTAGTTTGTTTTTGTGCACGACACTGTATTAGATCATTTATTTTTAGATTTCTTACTCAGTGTGAAAGAAGGTAGAGATGTAATAGATAAAGATGAAAACATTTCTTTGCTTGTTGGAATTTTTATTCTATACAAAGGGAATAAAGAATCTTTGCATGAGTAAGTATCGTGTATATAAAATTGTTTCATGGACTAATTTTATTTTTAATAATACCTTATGTTTTGCACTTATTTGGGCGATATACTTATCTTTTTATCAGGTTGATAAAGTTAGTCTTCACAGATGTGCTTATTTCTTCACATAATCCTTATCAGATTGTTAACATATGCATTCTTTAACATAAAAATAGTTTGGTAGATGACTTAAATGATATAATGATTGAAAAATTTGAAGGCGAAGTCCATGTTTATACAAGTTCATTTAAAGCTATTGATCAAAGACGTCAAGGTGAGTATGAAGATTTTCTTAATTCATTAAATCCAAAAGTACTATCTCTTCATAAATTATTGTTAAAATAAAATTGACCAATAACACTTTTAAGAAATTTAAACCCAAATAAAGGACTTTTTACTGGAACTAGATTGATTTGTAGGGAACTGAGAAGATATACTCTTTTAGCTTAAATTACTTTAGCCAACAAAGGGAAAGATAGTTTTCTTACCAAGAATTCCTTTGCAAAGTCCTACTAATGAAAAACATGGTATTCCTTTTACGCGAACTTAGTTTCCTATTAAACTTTGTTTTTCAATTAAAATAAATAAAGCTCAAGGTCAAAGTCTTGATTATGTGGGGCTGTGTTTTTGTAAACCGGTTTTCTCACATGGTCAACTATATGTTGCTCTCTCAAGGGCTAAAACTGCAAAGATGGTCAAAGTGTTGATCCTTCTAGGTACACTAGAAAAGAGTAAACATGACTATAAGACCAGAAATGTTATTTTCAATGAAGCGTTTAAATTAGCATCATGTTAAAATTTAGGGTAAATTACAAAAAACCTCCCTATGGTTTGTCAAAAATTTACACTACCTTTCTGAAATATTGAAACCTATAATTTGACATTCGCTGACATAACGGGTACTAACAAACACGCACATATAGAATGCGTATGAAATGATTTGGTTGTTTTTTAAACAAAAATAATACCTAAAAAGAAAAATATACCACCTGTGATTTATTAATGAAAGACAGAAGAGAAGAGCTATTATCTTCCTTTTCAAACAATTTCAAAGGTCTGTAGTGTTTGGATTAGGTTTATTTTTCTTTCATGCCAAACTTGTTAAATTTCTTCAATGTCAAACTCTTAGCATAGCCGCAGAATGTCTTCAACACTATATAGAGGTAGAGGACTAACAAATCTGAGATAGCCAAGATTGTTGAATCTGAAAAGCCAAAAAAAGGAATGCTATATTTTGTTTGTGATCGAAATCAATGTTATTTCTTTTTGTGGTGTAACCCCATAGTAGGGATGAACAAAAGAGAAATGAATTTTGAGAGTCCTATTCTGGAAATGTACTCCAATGACAATAGTGATTTGATATCCCATATGAAATTCAAGTTGCAATTTTTAGAAGAAAATACAGGGATGATTAAGTTGATGGCAGCTTCTGCTTTGCTATTTTCATTGTGGTCTCTTATCTTTTGTTGTATGAAATGAAAGTCGTTTTCGCCTACTGTTGAAGAACAACATATAATTTGTGCTATTTAGATGGAAATGGGGTGGAAATGTTGTATCTTTATCATTTTATAGAACCTGGTGTTAAGTAGAAAATGTTGTATACTTGTGATTTTATGTAACCTCAGGTGTTTAGTTGAAAATGTTGGTTCGTCTCTATAAATGATTAAATGATTATAGACTTTGCACCTGTGGTGTTTAGCTCAAAATGTTGGTTTATATCTAGAAATGATAATAGACTTTGCTTGTGATTTTGTTTGAAATGAAATTATTATAATGTTTAGTTGTAAATAGTTATAGAGTTTCCTTTATGAGATTCAAGGCACTAGAACATAGTTATGGTAAAAGGAACATGAAAATTCGACTTTGTAAATGAATTCAAAACGTCAAAATAGACAATTAACAACCAGCTTGATAATAAAACTTGAAAAACTTGTAAATCAATACAATTTGACAACCTTGTAATTTCAAAATGCACATCACACCTTACTTAACGAGCAAATTTCATAACCCTATAAATCAACGCAACATAGCAAAAGATTCATGGTATTGTATTACAAAAGAAATATCATTACATATGTGTCCATTAGAGACGAAATAAACATAGTTTCACATACTTTTAATCATTATAAGATTATATCATCCCTTCAAGGAACTTCAAACCATAATAGAACTATATTGAAATAGTTGCATACCAGCATATTTAACCACATTATTAATAAGCTTAACAAAATTACTTCATTAACATTACATATTATCTCTAATATCCCTTCAAAGCATAACATAACTACTATCAAAGAGTTGCAGACCATCACTAATAGGATGACAAATTAGATTCATGTGATGACAAATTAGATTCACATCTCTTCACATTGCTCTCCAACATTGATAAACCAGTTGAGTCTTTGCTTCTAGTTTGCCTTGCCTTTTCCGTCACTCTTTGTCTAAGTCTTTTTACTCCTCTTGCCTACGATAACAAGTAAACGTAATGTTAACTACATTATTGTAAATATTTAGAGCTGCATATGTAGTGTTTTAACTGTGATTGTAACACTGATTTATGCACAACTTTGGTAGTACTTGCAACTATAGATTGCAAATATGAATGATCATTTGGTTCTCTACCATGAGTATTTGAAGCCATTCCAGAAGGCATCTGATTTCAGAGTTTAAACATTTCAAAATTCACATAGAAATTAGATAATGACAGAAACATTTAAAGTTGACATAGAAATTAGTTGATGACAACAAGTAGCAAGTATTACATTTCTTACTATTGTCTGTTTAGTAGGTGAATCTTCAACATCAGGTGGAATACTGACATTTTTATCAGAGTTGGATTGAGAATGCATATGATTTCAGGGTTAAAATTAGATAATGATAGAAAGTTAAAGATCCTTATAATATATAAATTATGGTTTACAAAAGTAAAAAATAAAAAGAATGTTACTTCAGTAGTGCCAGCAGCCACATTAGATAGAGCAATTGATTCAACATTAGTTTGAAATAATTCAAGTTAACATAGAAATAAGTTGGTGGTAACAAGTAGTAAGTTAAAGATATCATAAATAAAATAAGCTTAATATTGTGACATTTCTTACTGTTGTCTATTTAGTAGTTAAAGCTTCAGTAGAAGATGGAAAATTGGCATTCTTATCAAAGTTGGATTGAGAAGGCTGAAACATATCAGACAATCCTTACAATAATCAGAAATATAAAGATTATAAAATGAGCATATATAATTGTAAGCAATCATTAACATTATATTATACCTTATTAAACTTAGAAGCAGGATATATTTCAGTCTTGCAAGTTCTTGAATTATGATTAGGTTGAAAACACATTTTGCAATGTACATGTACACCTGATGAGAATGAGCCCGTGTCCATGTCCGTGGTGTTAAAGTCAAATTGTCATCCTGAAAGTTTCTGTCATATTTTGGTATTCTTGCCATAACTCTTTCGATATAACTCGGAATTGCATGATTCAAGAAGCCCTGGAACGATAAGAGATAGAGCTACAACTTTCATGTTTTACGTTTTCCGAGATGCTGACATTATAACCGTTGCAAATGCCTTCCAAAGTTGATGACGGGATTTTGGCCGAATTTTCATCTCAAATTTCATGGACTACATTGAAGACCAAGATGGCGTGCTTGGGCTTTGCCATTAATGGATCACGCCATTGATTAATCTTTAGGATTTATTTAAGTTGTAATAATAAGTCCATTAACATTAATTAATTGGGCTTTATTTTCGTTAATTAATAAGTCATTACTTGGCCCAATTACCTTGCATGGTAATTAGGAAAGTAATCTCCTACTTTTTAGGAGGATTTAGGAAAGTAAGAGTACAAATCGGTTTTTACTTCTTCATAACCGATTTTCTATGATTAGGAAACTTAAAGTTTGTCTTTTATCTATTGGTTTGTCTTTTTCCAATTTGGAAACTAAGTTGTAATAGGATTAAGCTAGGGTTTCATGTTTTTGTAGCCTATTTATAGGTGAGTTTTTCACATGAAATAATAAGATGAATTTTGATAAAATTAAGCATTGCTTAAGCCTTCTTCCAGTCGTGAAAAGTTGAAAGAAAAACATGAGGATTCAATTGATTTCAATTGTGTTTTCATAAGACCCGCGAAGCCTTAGTGAGGAGCTATATGTTAGCTTACCCGTTCTTGATTTAAAGAACTCGCCAAACTGAAGAGATTTAACTTTTGATTTACATTAGTTAAGTTTTTTTTTTTTGTTATAACGTTGGGGTGTAGATTGCTTCAATCTTTGTCCTTGCGTTTCATCTTGTTCCTTCTGCTTTGTTTTTGTGTTTCTTGTTCGTGATTGTGTTGAGTTTGGTGTACAATGATCCAAAGGTTTGTGGAAAAATACGTGAGATCAAGGTCCTTCCTAGGTCAACTCGTATCAATTGGTATCAAAGCAATCCAGGTTGTTCATCAAATTTCAGGTTTCATCATTCTTTATTTCGGTTTTTGCGTGTCTCGTTTTCTTGCTGTTTCTTGCTGTTTTGTGTCGTTCTTTTTGCTGCAGATTTTTCTTCGTTTTTGATACTGTTTGTGAGTCCTTCTTTCTGTCCTAGGTAGTGATAGGTTCAGTCATTAATTTCGTAAAAATCGCATGCACAATACTTGCTCAAATCTGCCCGAAATTATCTTCATCTTGCTTCTCGGATTTGTGCTGGTTTCTTGTTGAAATTTGTTGCGTCTTGTTGCGTCTTGTTGCTGTTTTCTTTTCATAAATTCTGCATTGTTGTGTTCATCATTATAGTGTGGAATTCTTGAGTCATTATTTCTGTTTTCACGTCCAAACTATTAGGGTTTGTCAAACTAGGGTTTGTGAAATTAGGTTTCTTGGTAGAAATTTCATAACTTCCTTGTTTCTCATCCGTTTCTTGATCTTTCTTTTGTGTTAGTTTTGTCATTCTAATACCATCAAAGTGTGTTTCGATCAAACTTTTTCACCATCTCAAAAAGACGAGTTCTTGACCACTTTCTTGAAAATCTTGATTATCTTGAAAATCCGAAAGTGTCAAAATTTGAATCTAGAGCTTGATTCTTGCTTCTTGTTGCAAATCTTGATTATCTTGTTAAAGAAGCATATTGAAATTCCTTATATTTGGTGAGTTATTTGAAATTCTTGTTGGCTGAAAATTTTGAAGAAATTAAGGTTTGAACAACATAAGACAAGACAACATCCTTAAACCTAAGTACTTGTACTAGGTTCTTGTCTTAAAAACCTTAAAGTTTGATTTGTTTAAGGTTGTCCGAATTAAAAAAAAAAAAAAAGAGGCCGAATTGAAAAAAAAAAGAGGCCCAATTAAAGAAAAAGAGAGAATAGAAAGAAAAAGTCGGACAATATTTATATAAAAAAAAAATAAAGACAGCCCAAGAAAAGAACTAAAGTTCTTGTTTGTTCTTTGAAAATCACCAATATTGAAAGTGCCATATCTTGCTCATTTTAGCTCGGAATTGAGTGATTCAAAAACCATTTTTCTTCTTTTTCTGTCTACATTCTGTTTTTCATAGTATTCTGGAGTTAATCTGTTTATACCCCATACGTGTTCTATAAATTGTTCTAGTGACGTGATTTTCCTTCAAACTTCATTGGCTTTACTTGTGTGAATTGATTTGTTGGATTATTCAGTTGAGACTTGTTATTATAATCAATGAACAGTAAGCTAAATTAGTTTGAGAGATTCATTGTTGAGAGATTAGATAGGGTATACACGAGAAAAACCTCTACATTAGAGAGGAGAGCATATATTACCCATATTGTGAGAACCCGTGAGGTATATTTCTATATATTTCTTGTGTTTTTACTAACTTGCAGGTACAAATGGATGGTGATGAATCTAAATCACCAAAGGTAGTGGACCAAAAGTTCACTAACGATATCCTCTTTGACATGATCCGAAAACTCACACTCAAAGTTGATAGTTTGTCTTCACCACCACCTAAGGGTCCTAGATCCCGAAGAGTTGAGTTTGAGTCCGACAATGATTCTAGTCATGATGAGGAGGAGGAAGAGGAGGACACGAGCTCTTCTAAGAAAGGTGACAAGTATAAGATTTCCATTCCTTCTGTTAAACTAGCTATCCCAACTTTCCATGGTAAAGCAGATCCCGAGGCTTATTTTGATTGGGTTCGTGAGCTTGAGAACTTCTTTGAAGGCCATGATTACCCCGAAAAGGAAAAGTACCGACTTGCTTTTATGCACCTTAAGGATTATGCTAGCTTATGGTGGGATGAGGTTATAAGGTCTAGACGTCAAGATGGAGAAAGGCCAGTCAAGACTTGGAGCCAAATGAAGATGCTTATGAGGAAGAAGTATGTCCCTTCTCATTACAACCGTGAATTGAACAGAAAATTGCACTCTCTTGTGCAAGGTAATAAATCGATTGAGGAGTATTACCATGAAATGGAAGCTTTGATGATTAAAGCTAATGTTCAATAGGATCCCGACTCTACAATTGAAAGGTTTTTGAGAGGTATGCATTCTGATTTGGCATATCATGTAGATTTGCAAAGTTATGTTGATATTACTGAACTTGTCCACAAAGCAATCAAGATTGAAAGGCACATGAAAGGGAAGAGTAAGTTCTTAGAACCGCCGCCACCTTGGCGAAGGGAACAAAAGCCGAATGTTACCCCTTTTACACCACCGTCAAAGCCGCATCAATTCACCTCCAATCCAACATCAAGTTCATCATCCCAAGTCCCAAAATCAGTCCCTAAACCTGTGGAGAACACCCCAAAAACGGCGTCAACTCCTAGTCCAAGATTGAGGGATGTTCTTTGTTATAAATGTTAAAGGTTATGGACATGTGCAAGCTGAGTGTCCAACTCAAAAATTGATGATAACTCTTGATAGTGGAGAAGTGGTAAGTGATGATGATTGTGCCGACATGCCACCTCTTGAAGAGAAGCACCAAAGTGAGTCAAGTGATAATGAAGCTCTTGAATCATATACTTATGATGTTGGTAATTACTCTTTAGTTTCTCGCCGTGTTCTTAATGTTCAACCTTTAGTTAATAATGATTATTTGATGCAACGAGATAACATATTTCACACACGATGCATGGTTCAAGGAAAGATTTGTAGTGTGATTATTGATAGTGGTAGTTGCACCAATGTGGCGAGCACTTTGTTTGTGAATAAATTGAATTTGACTTGCATGAAACATCCCAAGCCTTATCGTCTTCAATGGTAAAATAATTCGGTTGATACACGAGTTACCAAACAAGTTAAGTTTTCTTTTACCATTAGGAAGTATGTTGATACTATTTTATGTGATGTTGTTCCCATGGAAGCAAGTCATATTTTACTCGGGCGTCCTTGGCAATTTGATTGTGATGTGATTTATCATGCCAAGAAAAATTTCTATAGCTTTGTATACCAAGGAAAGAGGTTTAATCTTCACGCTTTGACTCCTGCACAAGTCTTTGAAGATCAAACAAGAATCATTCAAGCTACCAGAGATGCAAACGCCACAAAGGAGAAGAAATTGCAAGAGAAACAATGTAATAATGGATCAAAATCTTGTAATAGTCATGATATAGTTGTTTCAAAATCTTGTCATTTTGCTTCTTCTAGCGAGTTTAAGAGAGGAATACTAGATAGGCAATCAATGTACTTACTTGATGATAGTGATCACCATTTGAATTGTTTGCTGCCTAGTTCCTTTGTTTTACAGGTTTTTGGAGTTCCTAAGTGCTTAATGGAGTTCGAAATAACTCATTATCAATTGCAAGGAATCCAATCTGCCTTAGCTTGTTTTCCACAAGGTAAGCAAGGTAAGTTAGGTATGTATGAAAGCTTATTGGTTGATTTCAATGGTTTTAAAGTAAAGAACTTTGTTAACGTCAAAGCTATTGATTTTCAAAGTTTGATTTCTGTTTTGAATCAATTTCAATGTCTTTCACACACCTTTGAAACATTAGTTCGAAATTCTTTAACATGTGCATTAAAATCCAATGATTTGTGTTTTGGTAAGCAAATTATTTTACATAATTATTCAATTATGAAATCCAATTATTTCGTTTTGAATGAGTTTATGTATAGTTTCTTCACATGCTATGTTGCTTATCTCATACATGAATTATATTTTGATCTTAATATTGATAATTTCGAACTACATCAAACCTTTGCATGCACTCATTCAAGTGTTAATTATATTGACTCTACTTGTTGGGTTAATGATTCTTTTGATTCTTTATTTCGTGATTTTGCTCACATCCATCAAGTTCAAAGAGGTCTTTGGATAATTCAACACTTGTATGGTAAGTTATCTCCGTTCCAAATTTCTTTTGGATTCCAAGAGGTAAAATTTTCTGTTTACAACTATTCAATAGATTGTTTACATTCTAGTTTTTGGAATTACACTCTCATATTTGATAACTTTTGCATGTTTTTAGAGGTCTTAATACGTTCATGTGATTTGCACTTTCTCAAGGATGCATATATGTTTTCTTGTTATGAATTTTCGTGTCTTTATGATTCTATTCATATATGTTTACATCCTTTGCTTACATTACATGTTAATAACGTAAATAATGTGTTCATGAATGTTGTTAGTGAATTCATATTGATTAGTTCTTTAATTAAGAACATTCGATTTTCTGATTTAGATAAACTATATGATAGTTATTTGCATAATTGTTTTGAATTCATTGACTTCAACATTATGACACCATGCAAAATTTGTTATGACTAATCATGTTATATGTATTTCAATTTTGCATAAATATTCTGCCCGTTCTATTCTTTTGGTGAAAGGAAATTATTTTACGTATTGTTTTAGATTATTGTGTTTTCTTTTACCTTATACATTTGTCTTGTTTTGGAAGGATATAACTTCTTGTTGCTCGAGATATGCATCTTCCCAATTTTATTTGGCTCGAGTTTGCATTGGGTTCATCATATTGATGTTTGATCCAGGAACTCACTTTCAAGATTCGAGGACGAATCCTTTTGAGGAGGGAGGGAATGATGAGAATGAGCCCGTGTCCATGTCCGTGGTGTTAAAGTCAAATTGTCATCCTGAAAGTTTTTGTCACGTTTTGGTATTCTTTCCATAAAGCTTTCGATATAACTCGGAATTGCATGATTCAAGAAGCCCTGGAACGATAAGAGATAGAGCTACAACTTTCATGTTTTACGTTTTCCGAGATTCTGATGTTATAACCGTTGAAAATGCCTTCCAAAGTTGATGACAGGATTTTGGCCGAATTTTTATCTCGAATTTCATAGACTACATTGAAGACCAAGATGGCGTGCTTGGGCTTTGCCATTAATGGATCACGCCATTGATTAATCTTTAGGATTTATTTAAGTTGTAATAATAAGTCCATTAACATTAATTAATTGGGCTTTATTTTCGTTAATTAATAAGTCATTACTTGGCCCAATTACCTTGCATGGTAATTAGGAAAGTAATCTCCTACTTTTTAGGAGGATTTAGGAAAGTAAGAGTACAAATCGGTTTTTACTTCTTCATAACCGATTTGCTATGATTAGGAAACTTAAAGTTTGTCTTTTAGCTATTGGTTTCCTTTTCCAATTTGGAAACTAAGTTGTAATAGGATTAAGCTAGGGTTTCATGTTTTTGTAGCCTATTTATAGGTGAGTTTTTCACATGAAATAATAAGATGAATTTTGATAAAATTAATCATTGCTTAAGCCTTCTTCCAGCCGTGAAAAGTTGAAAGAAAAACGTGAGGATTCAATTGATTTCAATTGTGTTTTCATAAGACCCGCGAAGCCTTAGTGAGGAGCTATAGGTTAGCTTACCCGTTGTTGATTTAAAGAACTCGCCAAACTGAAGAGATTTAACTTTTGATTTACATTAGTTAAGTTAATTCTTTTTCTTATAACGTTGGGGTGTAGATTGCTTCAATCTTTGTCCTTGCGTTTCATCTTGTTCCTTCCGCTTTGTTTTTGTGTTTCTTGTTCGTGATTGTGTTGAGTTTGGTGTACAACGATCCAAAGGTTTGTGGAAAAATACGTGAGATCAAGGTCCTTCTTAGGTCAACTCGTATCAACACCTTTCCTTGTAGAAACTTGATGCTTGTTAGTTACATCTAGCCCCCATTCGATGCATTTTCTTTGTCTTTCTAGGTTGTTTACGTATTGTTGGAGGATTAACTGCCATTTCATTTGTTACCTCGCAATACTCTTCACTTGGTAAAGAATGTATCATATAGGCATACTTTTTTGAGGTAAGTATTCCAGCTGTATCACTCAGGAACAAAGTCAACAACCTTTCTTTTCTCGTTTTGGATAGCAACAACTACATGGAGACATGGTATCCCAGTCAACTGGAATAGTCCACATGTGCAAATTAAGTTGACAACATACCTCTTATGCCCATAATCTACCTAAAATTTTCTCTCCAACATAGAGTGCCATGTAGAATCTACTAAGCCTTATGTTACATTTTTCACGTTTTTCTTGGATGTTAGGGCATAAATGACCATGATAATTTTCCATCCCATGTTTGTTCACTTGTATTCTCTCTATAAACTTTCTCTTTATCCACTCCATCATTGACAAAATTGGTAGTTCTCTAGCTTCCAAGATGTAATTATTGAAGGGCTCATTTAAATTATTGACAAGTATGTCACACTTACTTGAATTGCCAAAATGAGACCTGGAGTAAAGTTGTGGAGAAAATTTTGCTAACCAACTAGCTGCATTGCAGTTAATTTTGGTCATCTCATCCATGGCTATCTTCCAATCCACAATATTTCAAGCACTAGCAGTAGACCAGAATATATCTTTGAGTTCCTTACCTTCAAATTTTTGTCTGAAATTTTGGTACAGGTGCCTTAAACAAAACCTATGTTTAGAGGCAGGAAACAATCAAGAAATTACATATGGTAGTCCTTTTATTGGTCCAAAATAAATGTCCATGGGATGTTATTTATGCCAATATCTGAAATCAAGAGGTCTAAAAACCACGGCCATAAATCATAACATTCTACCTAAACAACACCAAATGTAATATGAACAATATTATCATTGCCATCTCTACCCAAGGCTATCAACAGTTGTCCTCCAAAAAGACTTTTCAAGAAACACCCATATAAACCAATAATGTAACGACCCGCCCAAATCCCTTATACGAAAATGCCCTATCCTTTAACGGCATCCTGACGGGAGTGTTAAAGGAAATGTGACGGAAACGTTAGATTACGCCCGACTCATGTCTGGGCCCTAACCTTGAACATTAATAAATTATAACCTGAAAATTATAAATACAAATTTTGAACACAATATTCACCTTATCTTACATCCCCAAAAGACAAACCGGTCAAAATAATAAACTTTTGTTTATCAACGTGATTATAATCCAAATCTGAACGTTCAAAATACCTTAATCTTCTATACTCCTATTACTTCAGCGTATCTGAAAATCTAGAACTTAGTTCACCATTTACCTTGAGTCACCCATTCCTATAGCTACAAACACAACCAAGGTAATTAAATACCTTAATAATCTATCTCTTCCTTTATGTACGTAAACCAGAATCCTGTCCACCACCTAATCAATCTTGAATCACTGAAAAAAATATAATTTACAAAAGGGTGAGCTCAAAATAGCTCAGTGAGGGAGTAATGGATAATTTTCAGAAAATTAACTTTCAAGAAAGCACAATTTCATTTAAACATTGTTCCCAATTCAAATAGCCATATGACAACCGTTTTTCCAATGCAAATAACTATATAACAAAGTCTCAAATACCACATAAAAGATTGTGCAACGCACGTATCCATATATCACATAACTTTGTCATTAGCTCCATATAAAACATTAGACATATAATTGGTACCTGTCACAATTGGCCTTGCGACCTTTACCATCCTTATATCCCCTAACAATTCATTGTTGCGTGCACGACTTGAGAAGCAACCTTATCCTTCCTAGTGGTCAGTGACCGCAACGGCCCCGCAGTCCTAACTTGGCATCCGGATTTGCCACTCCGACTCCCGACAATGGGATTAAAAACTCCTTAATCGTGTGATGGGGCTCACCTGTGTGGTCTTGGCGTAATCATGGGCCCGATGCCGTCTCGATCACCTTCCAAGCCAATACTTACTAGGGCCCATGCAATCAAATACAGTACAAATACGACATGTTCACAAAATCCAAAAAAATCATATGACAATCACTTTTCACCAAGTACATCCCAATTATTCACCAATCGCTTTGGACTCTAGAGGTGGCTCGTACGGACTCTAGAGGTGGCTCCTGCCTTTAAAGTGGCGTAGCACTTAGCTCCGTACAGCACTTAGTTCCAATGTACCTAGTTTATCAATACATAATTTATGGATGTGAAGTCACACATATACACCGACATATTAATTACAACATATGTCAATGGCAAATGACGAGAAAAACTCATTTATCAAAAAGTGCACTCTTTAATGCAGGAGAAGAGCGTGTCCACAATTCAAACAATGCCCTTCAATTATTAATTGACACAAAAACAAAACTATCTCAATATGAAAGGCTTTCAATAGATAGTTCCAAAGTCCAATTTGAACTTCTTATAGCGGAATTCATGATTCTTTGTTTGATTCGAAACAATTTAACCTGACAACGTCATATCCAATCGATATAAATACATTACTAAATAAAACCATACTCAAATTAAGAAAATTCTTATATTTTCTGAGCTTCCAAATTGTATATTGAAAGCGTTGGAAAGCTAACCAACATATACAAGGGCTTTAATGTCCCAAAACAAAGATTCAGTTCTATCATATTCAATTCATTCCGCTAAAATTTGATACGAAAACATCCAAATGATGCGAGGTGAAAGCCATTTGAAACCAGGTTTGTTCAAAGCCATTCTAAAAGAGAACCTAAGATTTAGGTCATAAATTTCATTATCGACATGATTTAATCAAAGTGTTATAGCCTAATATCCAAATACCTAAATGTGGTGAAACTAAAAGTATATGAAAATAGATTCATAACAACCGAATTTACATGTTGAATTATTTTCAGAATTCAGTATGCAACATATTGGAAATACTGTTCAAAATTGCTATAATGATTTAGAATCAGGTAACAGAAATTCAGTTCTGCCTTGTCTGTTTCGAATGACTATAACTTCTCAACCAACAGCCCAAATAATATAAAAACCAACACTGGGTAAATCTCTAATTTAAACTCTAAAAATGTTATGTTTTATGAAATTGTGGATTCAGTTTGCTATTTAGTGTAAAAAATTGCTCAAAGTTGTTGTATTGGCTAAAATCCCGTAACAAATTCAGTTTGGCCATAGTGATTTCAAAAGGTCATAACTTTGTAACCAAAACACTAATTAATATGAAATCAAAAGCATATGAAACTAGATTAATAATATTAAAACTTTTATGTTTTAGCAATCTCCAAATTCACTCCACAAACAACTGTAAAAATTGTTCAAACTTTGTATAGGACTGAAATCCAGTAACCGATTTCCGTTCTGCCATATAGAATTCAAATAATCATAACTTTGTAACCAAAGATTGAAATAATGTGAAACCAAAAGTGTATAAAAGTGGATTCAAAAGGCTAGAACGTTCGTGTTTTATAGAATTCCAAATTCAATCCGCAAGGTAGGATTAAAATAGTTCAAAGTCGCTATAATTACTAAAAGTTCCATATCTAGATTTCAGTTTTTCATAATTGTTTCAAATGGTTATAACTTTTGGTTGAAAAATCCAAATGATGTGAAATCAAAATTTGATATAACTAGACCCAAGATACTGAAATCCTTATGTTTTATTCAGTCCAAGATTCCGTCTATAATGTGCTTAAAACAATCAAAACTTGCTAAGAGAGTAAAATCCCGTAACAGAATTCAGTATTGACAAGGTTGCTTCAATTGGCCATAACTTGGCAACCAAAAATCCAAACAGTGTGAAATCAGAACCATATCATACTAGACTCGATAAACAAAATCTGTTATTTTATACAATGTTCAGAATTCTGCCTAGAAAGTAGAAAACAAAACAAACCAAAATCGTTGAAGGCGTTACATTTCTGACACGAATTCTGTTTCTGGCAGAAATGCTTCAAATAATTATAACTTAGCAACAAAATTTCCAAATAGGATGAAATTAAAACCATATTAAACTAGGTTCATAGTACTAAAACTGTTATGTTTTAATTATTTTCAAAATATGCATACAACTGGGTCGAAAAACAGTTAGAAATATTACACATATGCAGCTCCATCATGAACACAGCTTTAAAGTTGAGCTCTCACTTCTTTTAGGCATTACACCGAATAGGTTAGAGGCATCAATAAGATTTCAAACATAGAGAGCATAAACAATTCTGTAGCACATAGGTTTCAAGGCAAAGTTAATCCAATCACCAAAAATTCCATAGCCAAATTATAGTTTAAAACTGTAACACCTCAGTTCTAAGTCGAAATCAATCCAATCACAAAATTCCATAACCAATTTTTCCAGTTTAAAACTGTGCAAATAATCAAAGCACTTTCCAATAAATTTATATGAAAAGCAGAATAACTTAGCCACAAGAGCAATAGATATAGAGATGTATAGACAATTTGAAAATCCTATATTTACTCACACTTTTCTCTGTCTAGTTGCGTTGCTGCCTTGTATAGGTAGAATTTGTGTTGGTTGTTTGCCCAGTCACTTCCTCCACAAAAGCATCCAATCCATTACTCTTTGGCTTCCCTCAAATTGTTACAGAATCTCTTATTTTACTGTAATTCCTTTCTCAAATACAGCCCTGTAGCTAAATCTGCTCTTATGTTTTTTTTCCTCGTTTGAAAGTCCCAATTTAGGATCCTACACATATATGTAAATATATGTACATATGTTTGCCCTCAAGACTTCTTAGCCGCCACTCTGAATTGTTTAGCTGCTTAGGCTTTGAGCTTTCGTATTGCTTCTTGGAATTGCAGAGTTGAAGTTTTACTTCAGCTCTTAAGACAGCAACACGTCTTTTACCCAAATTCTTTGTTTGATTCTTTCTTTTTTTTTTCTATCAAATACCATAAATTGCCACATAATCCTTTAAATTTAAAAGGGCCCCCCCTAGAATTCATCACTTTTTGTAAATTATACAGTTGAATCCCTAAAAACTTTAGCAATTTATAATTAAACCACAAGATCTTCTCGTATTGGCTTATAAAGTTACAATTAACAATTAATGTTTTACTTAATAATCTTAAATCAAAATTCACATCTATTGGTGAGACAAATATATATATATGTATAATATTTATTTTTTAAATGAAATTCATATAACGAAAAATATGACACTTTAAACGATTAAGTACGATATTTATTTATATGAAAATTTCGGGGCTTCACACCCTTCCCCCCTTAAAGAAATTTCGTCCTTGAAATCCTTACTGTTTATCGAAAAAGTTTAGCGTATCATTCTAGCATGTTTTCCTAAATTTTCCATCTAGCTTCCTCAACACCATGATTCCTTCAAACAACTTTAACAAGTGGGATTTGTTTGCATCGAATGTGCATAAATTTTCGGTATCATGTATGTCATTCCTACCTTTATTTCCACAATACATGGTATTGTCAAATGAAATGATTTCCTTAAATAATCACTTCATATTAATTGTAAGCATCAGTTAAGTGCCTTAGTCACCAATAATATATTTTCATTCAACATCAACTTTTTAACTTAAAACAAAATATAGATACCTTGAGCCATATTTGATCATATCTCTAAGCCACTATATCCTTTCTCCGATTTCTATACTCATCTTTGACATATACTTTAATGTGAAAAAGTTGTCTCTTTTGTTGTTATCCTTTTAGCTCCCATTCATTCTTCAAAAATCTCCCAAACATGTAAATCTATTACACTATCAAATTGTTGCCCATTGACTAGTTCACATAACATTCTATATCTGATGGTGGGAATTTCTCATAAGGATGTAAAGCTTCACACAAGTGTAATACTATCAATGACTTCTTACCATTTAGGTTATAATACTGGCAAAGAACTATTAAAAATGCATGTTAATACTCTATTCTTCAATTTAAAATAATTAATCATCCATCCATCATAAGCTATATCACACTTATATTCCCATTAGAAAATTCTAATTCATTTTTTAATATTTAATCTTATGTATCCCGTGCACACACCAATTTCAAATAAATCTTTTTGTGCATCAATAGTAAACACCGATAATTTCCCACTGAAAACTGCCATTAAAGTCTTTGTTTTTAAAACCTAAGCATCCAATGTTCACCATGACTCCCGAATAAATTTCCTTATGTAAGATAGGTAACACCAATTGTTTCTCAACAATCATTTCCCATTGGCATCTCAATTGAACAATAAAAAAAATAATCATTCTCTAATGATTCTTAAGATTGGCGTTAATTTAGTTCGTATCATATACTAAGCATAACAATGCTTAATATTTTTTTTCTAATAAATCACCATAAGTGGGTTCTTGCAAACTTGTACTCTCTAGGCACTCACTAGATATCAACTTAGCTCAAGGTGCAGTATACCCTTATACTTTTTCAAAACCCACCAAGTGCTTACTGTACTAATCCAATTTATTCCTAGAGTGCAAAAGTGACACAAGAATTCAAAGGAAAGCAAATCATTTAGAGTGTAAAGTCAACCTAATTTAGGAATGAGATATATAATTTAACCGACAATTTAAATGATACTAGTCCACAGTTCTAATATTAATTTAGAACAAATTTTAACCTTTTTTTTTAAACACATGTTCAAAAGTTCAAGAGTAGGAAGTGCAATAAATAGTGTTTATAATATAGAAATGAGAATATCACTTAATTGAGTTTCTGGAGGATTAAAGTTGAGATTAAAGTGAAAGGATTAAAATAATTTTAGAATAGTTTCAAATAATCATTATGTTTTAATAAAATATTGCCGTATTGGCAATAAATTAAAGTAAATAAAAGCACAAGCATACTTTCGGACCAATGGTCGTATAAGTGCTTTGTTCAATCCAATTAATTTCCTATTAGTTCCTTCAACTCCTTTGGACAATAAAAAAAATTCCTCGGTCTCATTATCCAATATCCTATCTCGGGCTCCCATATTGCCAACTCATCTTTCCAGTGTAAGAATATTTAATTTTTTTCCTCTAAATTCAATTCATTTATATATAAAGATAAGTCATACTCAAATCATAAACCTAAAGATTTATGTGTCTTGTGTCTTATTTATTTTGCCACCTGAACAGCTAACACAATTTCTATTCATCAACCTTTTCAAATTGGTAAAGTAAATTTGTTAGTATTACACCAAGAGCACCACAATTTTAAGAATACAATTTAGGCCTAACACCATTCATCAATTCTAAGAAATTGATAATTCCCATTGTCTTACAATTAACTGGTTCTGATGTCTTGCTTCAGATTTATCTATTATCAATAAACCTTTATTCTATATCCTTATATGTTCATTTATATCATTAAAACGAACCACAATTTAAATTACCTAAAATGTGAAATTTTATCATAGTTCTTCAATTCTTTCAACAGTACTTTGATTTAACATTTCACCTAACCCTTGGTAATACTTCAAAATTTGAAATCATCATGTTTCACAGATTCCGTCAAAATTTTCTAATAATTGTACATTAAGAAATGAATTTAAGAGAATCCCATATATAAAATGGAACAACCACAAACGAAAATAATCCAACAAAATCAGGATTCAAACTTAAATTTAGCATTCTTTCTCAAGGAATTCATTCATAACCGTGGAACCAGAAATGGCCACAATATTTTCTTTAACGTTTACCAAATACATCTCATCTCAATTCAAACTTAACAAATTACCATTTCAAAGTCCAAGAATCTTATCCTGACTTACGAGCAAAAATGCTCTGATACCACTTTTAACGACCCACCCAATTCCCTTATACGGAAACGCCCTATCCTTTAACGGCATCCTGACGGGAGCATTAAAGGAAATGTGACGGAAACGTTAGATTACGCCCGACTCACGTCCGGGCCCTAACCTTGAACATTAATAAATTATAACCTGAAAATTACAAATACAAATTTTGAACACAATATTCACCTTATCTTACATCCCCAAAAGACAAACCATTCAAAATAATAAACTTTTGTTTATCAACGTGATTATAATCCAAATCTGAACGATCAAAATACCTTAACCTTCTATACTCCTATTACTTAAGCGTATCTGAAAATCCAGAACTTAGTTCACCATTTACCTTGAGTCGCCCATTCCTATAGCTACAAACACAACCAGGGTAATTAAATACCTTAATAATCTATATCTTCCTTTAAGTACCTAAACCAGAATCCTGTCCACCACTTAATCCATCTTGAATCACTGAAAAAAATATAATTTATAAAAGGGTGAGATCAAAATAGCTCAGTGAGGGAGTAATGGATAATTTTCAGAAAATTAACTTTCAAGAAAGCACAATTTCAGTTAAACATTGTTCCCAATTCAAATAACCATATGACAACTGTTTTTTCAATGCAAATAACCATATGACAAAGTCTCAAATATCACATAAAAGATTGTGCAATGCACGTATCCATATATCACATAACTTTGTCATTAGCTCCATATAAAACATTAGACATATAATTGGTACCTGTCACGATCGGCCTTACCGACCTTTACCAACCTTATATCCCTTAACAATTCATTGTTGCGTGCACGACTTGAGAAGCTAACTTATCATTCCTAGTGTTCAGTGACCACAACGGCCCCGCATGCCTAACATGGCATCCGGATTTGCCACTCCTACTCTCGTCAACGGGATTAAAAACTCCTTAATCGCGTGATGGGGCTCACTAGTGTGGTGTTGGCGTAATCGTCGGCCCGATGCCGTCTCAATCACCTTCCAAGCTGGCAAGCGTGTTGTTAGCCTTGCAATTTTACCCCTAAACTAACGTAGTAGTAATGAGTGGGGATCGTATCCACAGTGAAGGGAGATTTGGTTCAAGAATTCAAAGAGTTTCTCAAAATGTGTTGCAGTATGCACAGTATCAAGACTCAGTAAAATAACAGAAGTACTCAAAACTCAAAATAGTAGAACACTTACGAGAACAACAAATAGAAATAACAAGAATTCAAATAGAATTTCTAGAGTTTATGAATCAGACTACTGTGAACTCTATACGATTGCTATGCACTTGGCCTCATGTAAATCTAATTAGGAGGAGCGGATTGTTGCCTAGAAGGCTAGCAAACACTTAGCATGACAACCACAATGTTCCCTATACTCCTTAACATTTCACTTTTCCCATGTTGAGGCCTAAGCAAAATAGATACAAACCGCAACATCTCGACTTCATGTTTCTAGCTATTAATCGTGTGATTTCCCAAGTCTCCCATGGCGAGGCCTAACTTGAGTGTCTAATATTAAGCTAGCTTAACAAAGTCTTCCTTCACCAAATTCTTAAGACTCAACGACCTCCGATTAGCATGACGACCACATCTCGGATCGTGTACAAAGTAAAATAGGTGAAGGAACTCCATAGTCATACAACATGCCCATTATTCATACAAATTACACTGTTAATGGTGAATCAAACCTTGAACTGGCATGGCGACCTCAATCGAAGTGCAATTTGATGATAAGTCGGTAATGTGCCGACTTATTTGATCTATTTTGTTAGTCTCCTGCCTGGAATAACTTGTGAATTGATGCTTAATTACGTGACTTTTGTTCTATATGGATTGCAATTGTGAGTTATGGAGATTGACTTGAATGCTGTGAATTTGGTGCAAAGTGTTACATTTATGCCTTCAAGTCACAGTTCACAAAAGTCACAATTCACGAAAGTCACAGTTCACGAAAGTCACAAGTCATGAAAGTCACACACACAACTCACACTCACATTTACACTTGCACCTCACAAGCTCACCCGACTTTCACACACTAACACACCACACTTGCACACACTCACATTTGAACTGCATGACACAAACACACATAACACACCTCACTTACACAACACACGCACACACTACACGGTGCGGTCAAAAGGTGCGGTCGCACCCTGCGTACTTTATACGGTGCGGCCTCACCACACACACCAACACCGGCCGCACCACACACACATATACACGGTGCGGGCGCACCGTGCGCCTGCACCACTCACACCACACACATGCACATTTCTTGTTTCTTTTGGTTGCACTTTCATTTATTCATGTTTTTATACATTTTCGTTTACTTCTCATTTGCGCATTTGCACAAACACTACCCACCAACCTTTGCACTATAGTGACATTTAGCACACATTACCTTTAGCTCACACAAGCAAGGCATTTAACATGTCTTTCTCACGGGCTCTAAGTGTTTGATGAAATGCGATGTATTTCCTTACTTATTAAGTCTTTCATTAAACACGTGTCCTCACTTCGGCTTTGGTTTACATTTGTAGATACACGTGGCGAAATCTCCGCAAATGAAGGAAGGTTCCTGGAACCTGCGCACCGAGGCAAAGCTATAAAATGGAGGAAGGAGCTGGAGAAGAGGAAGAGAGAGAGGGGCAGAAGAGAGAAGAATCTGGAAAGAAAATCAATTCACTGAGGGGAACTTTGAGAATCCTAGGGCATAATTTCTATTTTGTAATCATGGGATATCAGCCGATCAAAATGATCGGCTAAGTTCTTAATGTTGCTTTGAGGGGTCAATTGTATAGATTTGATCTTGTTTGAGACATTTGTTGAGAATTTATCATTTGAGTATGAATTTCATGTTTACATTTCTGCATTCGTTTTGTTTGATGACTTGCACTCTAGATTAACTTCATTTTTAGGTCTGCGGTACCCCCGAGGTCGGTGTGAATATTCCATTGGCAATCGATCACAACATAATCTGATTGTAAACATGCATGTGTGAAACCTTAGGTATTGTGAGACGTTGCGATCTTGGTTGTGTAGTACCAACTAATAGTCAATGTCAATCTTTAGCGAATGCCTAAGAGTGTTCTTGTCTTAGAATTGGGATCTGGGAGAGCCTGACTCGTGCTAGGGACTTGCCTTACCAAGGGAAGTTCAGGGAGATTTGGGAACGATGTTTGTGAGAACTACCAAGTTGATCAACCCTAGTTCCCTAGCAGTAATATCCCTTCATACATGTCCATACAAGACCGTCTGGGATAACAAGAGAAAAATCCATACATATTGTTCCCCCTTGAGGCAACACATCCATCTTTATTGATCTTCCGTTATTCCATTCTCAATTGCATAGCTCGATTGTGTCAGTACAACATTCTACATTCTATCACTATAGCAACAATTGATTCAATCCTCTCCCTGTTGGATACGATCCCACTTGCCACTTCTACATTAGTTTGGTAAATTTGGGTTAAATTGGAGATCCGCGACAGCTCGTAACCAATTTTTGGCGCCGTTGCCAGGGAGAGGCACAGCGTTGAGAGTTGTTTGTGATAGTTTTACTTTGTTGTTACTTTACTGATTTTTCTTTATTTAAAATTGTTGGTTTGTTTGTTTTGTTGAAATCTTAATTCATTACTGTCTCTGTTGATTTTGTTCTACTGATCTTGTGTTCTAGTGCTGTTTTTCTTTTCTTGTGAGAATTCCCAGTTTATGCTACCTAGAGCAAGGTTACGAGGAGAAGCTCCAGAATTGGCTCTTGACTTGGAGTTGGAAAGAACATTAAGAGAAAGGAGAAGGACAATAGAAATTGCAGAACAAAACGTAGAGATGCCTCAACCCCATCCACCTCGATTTGGGGACCATTTTGCGGTAAATTTCGACCGGAGGAACAATCATCAGGGAATTGACGTCAAAAGTTATCAAATTCTGACGCAAATTGTATCCATGATTACACAAGGGCAAATCTTTCAAGGCTTGAGTAATGAGGATCCTAATGAGCATCTGGATTGGTTCCTAGGACTTTGCAACACATTTAAGCTGCAGAGGGTTACTCCAGACGAGGTGAGAAGAGTTCTATTTCCCTCGTCTCTCAAAGGGAAAGCTAAGCACTGGTTTAACTCGATTGGGAGACAATCCATTACAACCTTTGAAGAATTGGAGCGTAAGTTTTTAGCTAAGTATTTTCCTCCAGCAAAATTGGAGCGAATGAGATTGGAAATCCGCAGTTTCCAGCAGCAAGACGGCGAGACCTTCAAGAAAGCCTGGGATCGATTCAACGACCTACTCCGCCAATGCCCAAACAATGACCTTGGGGAGGTCAGGGAGCTCAACACATTCTTTAAGGGTCTATCTCCGGAGCCCTCGCTGATGGTCAAGGCGTGTGCTAATGGAGCTTTAAAAGACAAGAGCGTGCCCGAGGTGAGAGAACTATTTGATTCCATTGCGGACGACGAGTATTTGTTTCCTGAAGCGAGGAAGACTCCCTTGAGGAAGCAGCGCGGTGTGTTGGACTTAGATGAAGAGACGTCGTTAGAAGCAAAACTTGAGGCTCTCACAAGACAAGTTCAGAATCTAAAGGCTGCCAAAGTTACCCCCGTATTGATGTGTGGGCTGTGTAAGAGAGAGCACCATACGGATGAGTGCGAGCTTACTCAGGAGTCAGTGCAGTATGTCGCCAACTACAACAACCGCCAACAATACAGTGGTTATCGAAACCAATCAGGCCAAGGGGGCAGAATAATCAGGGAACTCAGCAAAGGCAGTACTACCAGAGTGGGGAGTCAAGCAATTGGGAACAGAGAAAAACAACCAAGGATTTACTCCATAAAATTCTGGGAAAGATGGATATGTATGAAAAGAGGACCTCCACACTGGAAACTCAAGTGAAGAACGTGGAGGCTTCGATCAAGAACATTGATATGCAGATGGGACAGTTGGCTGAAGCAAGCCATCAGAGACCTCAAGGTGCCCTCCCAAGCGATACAGAGACAAACCCTAAAGGAAAATGACCAGAGGTTTGCAATGTTATAACGTTGAAGTGTGGAAAAGAGCTTGGCGGATACAAGAGAAAAGAGGAAGAGAAAGCCTCAGAGGAAGTCCCAGAAACAGAGGCCAGTGAGGAGACCACACTGGTGGAAGATGAAACCCAAGGCACAGAAGGGAGTGTGAAGACTCAAGATAGTAAAAGGAAGAAGGGAGCTCCAAGCCCATGTGATGACTCCCCATATGCACCACCCCCTCCATTTCCCCAACGACTTCGACCTCCACAGAAAAAGGGGGTCCAATTCACAAGGTTTCTAGACATGGTAAAGAATGTCAACGTCAATGTCCCTTTGCTTGATTTGGTTACAGCGGTACCGAGATATGCAAAATTTTTGAAGGACTTGATTGCCAACAAAGAACAGATCCTGCAATGTGAGGTGCCAATTCAGCTCACCAAGGAGAGCCAAGCATGGATCAATAATGAATTGCCTCCCAAGCTCAAGGATCCTGGTAGCTGTACCGAGCCATGCTCAATCAGTGGAAGATTCTTTAGCAAGGCCCTGTGTGACCTTGGTGGTGGGATCAACCTTATGCCTTTATCCATTGCCGAGAGTATAGGATTGGGAAAACGGATTAAGCCTGTGGAAGTGATGCTCCAATTAGCAGATAGATCATTGGTTCAGCCAACCGGGATGGTGAAGGATGTTCTGGTCTCTGTGGATAAATTCGTATTGCCAGTGGACTTCATAGTGTTAGACAAGGAGGAGGACCCGGAAGTGCCACTCATCTTTGGAAGGCCATTCTTAGCCACAGGTGATGCTCTCATTGGTGTCAAGGGAAAGACCATTACACTCAGAGTCAATGGTGAGGAGGTCGTATTTAATGTAGACTACGCCATGAAACATCCGCACTCCATAGAACAATGTTGTTTGGCGAGCTTGGTGGAAGGTAGTCTCCAACCTCTGACTGTTGAACACACACGTAAACCTCCTCTTGACTTATATGATTCTTTTGATGATGACATGTGTGAAAAGTTTGAGACTGTGTTAATTGTTGAGGAAACTGATACACTGCATGAATTGAGCTCTTGTGATGAAAAATTTGAAATTAATTCATCTGTGAGAGAAATGGACTTTGCATGTGAAATCGATGAAAATGGTGAAAATAGTGAGAGTTTAAGTGAAATGAAAAATGTGGATGAAAATCATGAAGTGTGAAATCAAAGTGGAAAAATGACGTTGAAAAATGAAATTGGTGAAAACTGTGACAGAGCCAATGTTGATACTGTGGAGTGTGAGAAATTGTTAGATGATCTTGCTACCACTAACAAAGACGTGGAGGTTGAGCCCACTGAGGTGAGGCTCATAAATGTGTATAGCAGGAACAAAGGCTCGATACAATCAGACAAGAAATCAACGAAGCGGAAGCGTCGACCTTTATTCAATTATCTGAAGTGTTGGGTTTGGAGAGAAAAGGAAAAACGCCTTCCAACAGGCGGAAGTGAGGGGGCAGAGACCTGGGGCATTTCTAAAAAAGTAAAAGGGCACACAAGGAACGAGACAACTTGGAAGGACAGAGGACATACCCAGTACCTCGACTTTCCACCACTTGGATAGCAACATTTCTGTGTCTGGCTGAGGACACTAAACCAAGCGCTCGTCGGGAGGCAACGCGACAGTCTAATTTCTTTTATTTTGTCATTTCGTTTTTCTTTTGGTATTAAGTTTGCAATAACCAGTGAATCTAAATTCTCCCAACTCTCCTCTACGAAGGAAGTCAATGCGGCAAGCATGGAAAGCACAACAGTGGGCACTGGAAGGTACATATATGGAGCACGAGAAGCGTGAGATTTTGGTAAGCAAGCCCGTGATCACGGGAAACAAAGATAAACACGCCAAGAATCATCTATATTCTGACATGGACAAGGAATAAAATCCAAGAGCTTACACCAGTACAGGTAATGAATATTTGATTCCTTGAGTATCTCAATGCTTCTGAGAGAAATGTCGGTGGAGCGACTCTGTGTACAAGTAAGCCACACATATGCATAAGCTGATAAAAAGTGACAAGCCAATTGTATGACATGTCAAGATAGAGTACACATAATTTGTTTGCATGCACATAACAGCTTTATGATTTGTCCTCTAGCTAAGTCACGGGGTGTGTCCTCTAGCTCTAAGCCACCAGGCTATGCAGAGGAAAATTATATAAATACCAGCAATTGTCGCAGGTTCAGTTGCACTCTAAATTACCTTCATTGTAGGCACATGGTAAATAACGATAACGACTACACGGCGTACTTGCGGGGAGTCCTGGGCATTCCAGATCCACCCGATTGGGACTCTGAAGAGGACGAAGAGTACACCCCTGACTCACCCCTACGGTTCGTCAACGACAGGGCGGCGAGACGGTTTGAGAGATCCGCCTACAGGCATATCCTGGTGGAACGAAAATTTGAGGCCCCAGAACACACATTCAAAAAAGCAATCAGCTTCTACAAATGGGAACCTCTCACCTTCGCCCCAGCAGTATCCAATGTTGAAGTAGCAAGGGAATACTATGCCAATGCCCATGCAAGTTACACAAACTCGAACAACCATGATGGAGTTTATCTGAGACGGACCTTTCTCAGGGTGACAAGCCACGTAATAAATGAGCACTATCAACTACCAGATTATCAAGAGAATGAATTTGAACAGTTGGTAGAAGCAGCCAATGTGGACTACTTAATTGAATATGTTGGGCTACCTGGAGCCTCCTGGGTGCATAACGCCAACTCTGAAGCCATTTATGTTAACACCAAGGACCTGACTGCGGCGTCCCGCCTGTGGCTAATGTTCATAAACTCAAAGCTTATACCTACAAGCCAAAACAGAAGAGCAACCAGAGAAAGAGTGCTTCTAATCTATGCCATCCAGCATCGGATGACGATCGATGTGGGGAGGGTAATCATGGCATCCATCGATCGGGCGAAAAAATGCACTGGCACACCTATATATTTCCCATACTTACTGTCGCAAATGGCGAGAAGCCAAGGAATTGGAATATCTCCCACGGAGGAATCCCGACACTTTATTTGCACCATCGGCAACCCACAATGGGAAATCTATCTGGAAGCGGAGCAGCAAGAACGGGCCCAGCGCGACGCATAAACTGGGTAGACTCCTTCTTTTACCACAATCGGGACCATTGTTGATTTCAAGTGTGGAGGGGAGACATGCATGTGTTGGTGGATGTTGGCTGTTCATCTTTGCTGTATGCTTGTGTCTGTGGGGCTTAATGCCTTTGTTTATTTTAAATTTCCTTTATGTGTGTGTTTTATGTTGCGGGGTCAGGAGGTGGTGTTTATTACATTAGTAGCATTTTTAGGTGGTGTGTTTATGATTCGCTTGTGATTGTTGTGTGGAGAGATGAAACAAGTCAGTGAATAGCGCTGACCTTGTAAGTGTGTTTCAAATTTCATGCTGCGATAAATGTGTATTGTTTGTTGTTGTGTTGTGAAATTTTCCATGGCTTACTCCAATCAGCACACTCGCACTCCAAACCTCATCAGCAAGTCCATAAATTTTACCTTTGTGATGTATGCAAAACTTTTTGTGAGTTTTACATTATACATTCGGTACATACAAATTGCTGGGCAAAGTGTGATGTTAAAGTAAGATAGAAACGCCAGCACAAATTTTGACATAGGAGAGAGCATACTTTACTTGTATGTGCTTTCTACTCGTAAACACTTATTCTTGCATTCTGGTTATATAGTCTATTGGAGACACACACGAACACGAATTTTGTTTAAATTATGAAAATATGAAAGAAAAAGCCAAGCACCAAAGTGCGGCACGAATAAAGGGAAAAAAGAGCCACAAAACCCTGGCAGCCAAGAACCACAAGTGCGGCATCAGTTTCAAATACAAATAAGCACCAATGTGCATGTTACTACCTGCTAAGCTCTTAATGCTTATGTGTTCGTGAGTGTGGACAACAGATTGTAGTGCAAGAATTATTGTTAAGTGTCTACTTGTGTACTTTGCATAGACAATGTGAGGGATTGTAAGAAACTCTCAGCACACACTCCACGCTGACGATTTGGTCTTTATTCGTTTCACCTCACCCGACAATTTGTGTAAGTTGGATGAACTGTAAACTCACTGCTCATAAATTTCTTGTTGCATGCGAAAATCTTGGAAATGGACTGTCAATGAGGTTGTGAGTGTTTGAGTGTGGGATGGACTTTGCTCGGGACTAGCAAAAATTCAAGTGTGGGGGGATGATAAGTCGGTAATGTGCCGACTTATTTGATCTATTTTGTTAGTCTCCTGCCTGGAATAACTTGTGAATTGATGCTTAATTACGTGACTTTTGTTCTATATGGATTGCAATTGTGAGTTATGGAGATTGACTTGAATGCTGCGAATTTGGTGCAAAGTGTTACATTTATGCCTTCAAGTCACAATTCACGAAAGTCACAGTTCACGAAAGTCACAAGTCATGAAAGTCACGCACACAACTCACACTCACATTTACACTTGCACCTCACAAGCTCACCCGACTTTCACACCCCACGACTTTCACACACTAACACACCACACTTGCACACACTCACATTTGCACTGCATATCACAAACACACACAACACACCTCACTTACACAACACACGCACACACTACACGGTGCGGCCGCACCATGCGCACTTTATACGGTGCGGCCACACCACACACACCAACACACGGTGCAGCTGCACGGTGCGGCCGCACCACACACACAAATACACGGTGCGGGCGCACCCACTCACACCACACACATGCACATTTCATGTTTCTTTTGGTTAAACTTTCATTTATTCATGTTTTTATACATTTTCATTTACTTCTCATTTGCACATTTGCACAAACACTACCCACCAACCTTTGCACTATAGTGACATTTAGCACACATTACCTTTAGCTCACACAAGCAAGACATTTAACATGTCTTTCTCACGGGCTCTAAGTGTTTGATGAAACGCAATGTATTTCCTTACTTATTAAGTCTTTCATTAAACAAGTGTCCTCACTTCGGCTTTGGTTTACATTTGTAGATACACGTGGCGAAATCTCCGCAAATGAAGGAAGGTTCCTGGAACCTGCGCACCGAGACAAAGCTATAAAAGGGAGGAAGGAGCTGGAGAAGAGGAAGGGAGAGAGGGGCAAAAGAGAGAAGAATCTCGAAAGAAAATCAATTCACTGAGGGGAACTCTAAGAATCCTAGGGCATAATTTCTATTTTGTAATCATGGGATATCAGCCGATCAAAATGATCGGCTAAGTTCTTAATGTTGCTTTGAGGGGTCAATTGTATGAATTTGATCTTGTTTGAGACATTTGTTGAGAATTTATCTTTTGAGTATGAATTTCATGTTTACATTTCTGCATTCGTTGTGTTTGATGACTTGCACTCTAGATTAACTTCACATTTAGGTCTGCGGTACCCCCGAGGTCGGTGTGAATATTCCATTGGCAATCGATCACAACATAATCTGATTGTAAACATGCATGTGTGAAACCTTAGGTATTTGATAAGTTGGTTTTATACCAACTTATATTTGTTAAATCACTTGGCTTTTGACTTACATTTTGTGCATTTATATGTGATTATGTGCTAAATTGTGCTTTAACGTGCAATACAAGTTAATGTGATTAATTGATGAAAAAGGCCCAAAATATTGGGAAAATATGTTAAATATATGCTTAGGGTCAATGAACAAGGTTTAAGGTTCAAACAATGAAGTTGATGTGAGAGAATTTGGAAAAAAGACCTAAGAAGTGCTTGAAAGGGTGAAATTAGGGTTCTGGGCAGCATGGTAGCTGAACTTCATTTGGTCATAACTCTCTCAATTCTAATCCCATTTGGGTGTTCTTTAGTGTTTTTGAAAGGTCTTTGAGTCCTCTTTAGTTCTTATGTTTTAACAAATTTCGGCTTCTGAGTGGAAGGTCAAGAAACGGGACCATCTTTGTGTGTTGTGCAATTAGAGTTTCATGTGTTCTTGATTGCCATAGTTTGGTGGATTGTTCATATCTTGAGCTCTAGTTGTCCAATTGTGTTGATTCTTGAACCATTTGAAAGCTACGAGGTAGACCTACATTTGTTGTGTTATCCCCGAAACTTGATTCACACTGGAAATGGATGAATTGTGCTAAAGAAGAGCCAAGAACTTGGATTGAACAAATGATGAATGAAAACTTGGATTTCACAATACGCTGTTCAACATGCCGTATTGTTTTGGTCATAACTTTGTCATCTGAACTCCGATTTGGGTGATTCAAACGGCTCTGGAAAGCTGAGCTACATGGCTATAACGTTTGGGAATTAAGTTTCCCGAAATTCCCATCACATCACACTCGAACACTGGCTCGAAGTTGCTGCACGCGAAGCACACATCTTGCTGCCTACGAAATCAACTTCGTCGCATGCAGCTTGCACGATGGCTGCACATTTGCTGCACACGAAGGCAGCCTCGCCGCACACACGCTGCACCATCCTCGCACAATTGCTGCCCACGAAGTGCAATTCGTTGCACATCACACCCACACACACTTTGCACTTGAAATTTCTTCTTCTTCTTCTTCTTGCAATTCAATTCCTCATCTTGGATATGTCTTGCATGTTGTGTGAACGTTGTTTTCATTGCCTTCTTTATGACATTTACACTTGCATGATACCTCCATTATATGAACTACGAATTGAGGATAATTCAAGTTCTCACTCTTCCTCTCATGAACAACATTTCATTTTCATTCTCTCAAGACTTTTGCACTCATGTTTTCTTCTCATCTCAGGAATCAGCAGGGCTGTCTTCACCTTCATTCCATGATTCGAAGGGAAGAGCAATTGGAGCAAAACTTGGTTGAAGAATTGGAGGAGTTCATGGCTGAAATGAACAAGACTTCGCCAAAGTGGCGAAATCTCCTAAAATTGACGAAAGCTCGTGAGCTGGAGCAAGAGGAGTGACGAGACGTCGTGAGGATGGCTTGGAGAGCTGACGAGACCTCGCTGGACTCACGAAGCTTCGTGAGATTGACGAAGCTTCGTCAAGGAAGCTGGAGAAAAAATGAGAAAATTGGCAAACAGTTTGACCACTGGAAGCCGGTTTGGTGCCCTTCTTCGTGTGATGATTTCTCTTCATACTTATGTTGCTTATGCGATCAAAGACTTTCTTTATCATCACATGTTCCTCTAGCATAGTTGTGGCCAGATTCCACGCTTATGGGAGGCTTGGATTGGATTTGGGGAGCATGTGAAGATCGTAGCTCAACCAGCTTCGAGTTGCAAATTGCCAGAAATTTTGCAAAGCTGGTTCCAAGGCCAACTTCAAGAGCTGATTCGTGGCTATCCAGATGTTTGTTATGCGAACCAAGACATCCAGTAGCTTCATATGTTCATGGAGAAGAACTTATTTTTGGTTTCATCCTCTTCCAATCTCTGAATTGGATTTTATAGGCACATGAAGATGGAGTCTTGACCAGCTTCAAAAGTTGAAAAGTCCAGAAATTTGGCTAAGTGTTGAAACTCAAATTCTGAATTTCAAGGAAACTGAAGGCGTGATCTAGAATGCACGGAAGGCGTGATTCTTAAGCTGCTGGATTTCTTGGAAGCTCGCGAAAACGCTGAAGGCGTGATCCAGAATACACTGAAGGCGTGATTTTGCTCTGATTTCCCAACAATTTTCAGAATTTCTTCAACTTTTGACTTTTCATTTCTACTACCTTTTGGGTCGATTTTTGTAATCATTTTCTCTTTAGGACTACTTTGTAATATTCCTAGATATTTTTAGTAAGCGTAAGAGTTAAGTTTTCCACTCTCCTACTTAGAAAGAGAATTAGGAAAGGAGAGGGGAGGATGGACTTGGAGAATGGACTTATTGAGATAGAAAACTTTTCTTGAAGAAAAAAGTTGTTCTTGTTCTGGAGATCCACTTTCTCTCACTAGTTTTCTCTCTCTAGGGTTTTACTTTTTCGATTCCATTTTCCAGTGTCTTGTGCTAGAGATTACATATCCAACTCAATCGAAGGGAATTCATACACTCCTCTAGCATCTAATCGGTAAAACTTTTCAATTGATGGGAGAAATTTGTATGAACATGGAATTGTGTAAAATTGGGTTGAATATGGAAATATCTGGCTAGTGTGTGATAATCTGGGCTCTTAATGGGTGAATGCTAGTTATGTGATATTGTGTGGTGCAATTGAAATCATGAAAGAAGTAATTCAACTCCTTTGCTTCAGATCTACTTATTTGTTAATTTCATAAATTAGAACTGAACGTTGACTGAGTTCTCCAACCTGTACATGAATGAACATAAATTACAGCTAGGCCCGACCATAGGAAGCTTAATTTGTGAACTCTTAGATGAAGGTTGTATGGAGAGGTTTCTTGCCTGGGTGATGATTTATAAGCTAGAATCAGGCCTCATCATGGGAGATTCTAGGGATTAAAGCTTGAGTAATCTGGGTAGGGAATTGAGAAGATGATAGGTTCTATTCACCAACCTTAGGCCCGACCATAGGATAGGTTGGTGATGGGAGGCTAGGGTTACAGTGTGGTGACCATGCTAACTGTGACTTAGGTCTCCTGGTGATTCTTCTCCTCCTTTTGCTTAAATTGTAGTTTAATTGCACCACACTAGTCATGTAACACTTGAATGCATTCACCCAGAAGGAGTCTAGGTTATCTCTTGTGAACTTTTGTGAAATTTGTGTTAATTTCTTCGGTATTTCACTTGTGTTTGTTGCTAGTGTGTTGTTTCTTGTCTTGTGATTTGTTTTTGTGTTATTGTAAGAACAAACCTTAATTCTCTTGAACTTCACTATTTCCCTGAGGAACGAAACCTAACTCACTGCTTCTACATATAGTGAAATAGGATAAATTGAGGCGAGTAACGACATCGCTCCGGTCAGTATTGTGAGACGTTGCGATCTTGGTTGTGTAGTACCAACTAATAGTCAATGTCAATCTTTAGCGAATGCCTAAGAGTGTTCTTATCTTAGAATTGGGATTTGGGAGAGCCTGACTCGTGCCAGGGACTTGCCCTACCAAGGGAAGTTCAGGGAGATTTGGGAACGACGTTTGTGAGAACTACCAAGTTGATCAACCCTAGTTCCCTAGCAGTAATATCCCTTCATACATGTCCATACAAGACCGTCTGGGATAACAAGAGAAAAATCCATACATATTGTTCCCCCTTGAGGCAACACATCCATCTTTATTGATCTTCCGTTATTCCATTCTCAATTGCATAGCTCGATTGTGTCAGTACAACATTCTACATTCTATCACTATAGCAACAATTGATTCAATCCTCTCCCTGTTGGATACGATCCCACTTGCCACTTCTACATTAGTTTGGTAAATTTGGGTTAAATTGGAGAGCCGCGACAGCTCGTCACCATTTAACCAAACACAAGTGAAATTATTATAAAACTTCTCAAATTTCAACAATTAAAAACATGTATGAACTCTTCCGTAGACATTAGGTCAATTGCATAGCTTTTCAAGGTTCAAATTCACAGTTATCCGATCAAAACCCTAGGACATCAAAGATCTAGTCGAGAATCTTCATTTCACATTCACGATCAATATTTCTCAAAATTAAGCAATTCATCATGAATAATTGAAAATTGAAAAGATTATACCGAATAGCTTGCTTAGTAGGCTTCAATTCTCAAGTGAATTACAACGTTCGGATAAAATTCTCAATCGAAATTGAAATTGAAGATCAGCCGGAGAAGATAGAAATTCTAGTGAGAGAAAGTAGAGAGATAAATTTTCCCGTTCTAAAAATCAAAAGATAGTTATGAATTCTAGAATATTCGTCCCCTCGTAAAAGCTAACTAATCGTCTATATATAAAGGTTACAAAACATAAATGGTACGCAAATGTAAACTAGTTAAGTATTTACAAAAATGCCACTGCACAGTATCAACACTGTGCTTCCATCTGGAGTCCAGCGCCTTCAAGCCCAAGTCCCTGTGCTTCCATCAGCATCCCCACGCATTTGTGCCTTGAATGATCACGCTTCCTTGCACCTGTAAAAAAAACAACATTTCACAATTAGCCAAATTCTCGTTGCCAAGAAGAAAGCTCCCAACGCGAGGTCTCGCGCCGAGACCTGGTCGCTTGTGCATTTGATGGCGAGACCTCGTGGCGATATAATACCTCGTGGCGATATAATACCTCGTGGCGATATCATTTGCCTTTGATATAATACCTCGAATTGTTGTTGAGCTATAGAAGAAGAGTGTGAAGACCAATCTTGATGCATATCATTTATTTGCTCATGCATCCCTTCTAGCCTCTCATCCAATTGTTGAAAGCGAATGTCCACAGAATGTTGGAAATCTTGCAATGCACCTTGAAAAGAACTGAAATCATACAGCTGAGGTTCCTCATTCGCTTCAGAAGGTAAAGGGTTAGACTTGCTCCGAGACTTCTTAGACCCTGCTTTCCTTGCTTTCTTCATTTACTTTTCCATTTGCAGATACTTGATATAGAGTGGAGTACCAATCGGGCCTGGATTCCGTCGCCACTCTCCAGCTTCTGTGTCCACCCCTTAAGCCAGACAAATTTCCTCAATCAGAACTAGGAAGTAAAGAGCTGCATTATCAGTGTCTATACCAGATTGTAAGCTAGAAAGAATTATACGCCCAACATCAATCGATCTTTGCCCACGGATAGCTGATATCAAGAACAACCGATCACGTAACACTTCGGTTGATTGCGAACTCGGCATAAGATCTGACAGAACAAACAGAAGCCAGACCTTGACATCACTGCGCAACCACTCCCCACGAAGATGCTTGCGATCACCCCTTGAGTTTAGTTCCCAAGTCGCTCCAGGCAAAGCAAGTTCCTCAGTCAAAACTTGGTCGCACTCGTCAACTTTCCTCATGTAAAATTCTCCAGCCGTATTTGAATACTTAGTATTAGCATAGAACTCCCTTGCCAGACTAGCATTACAGTACCCCGAAGCACTCGTGAGCTTTTGATCAAAACAGTGAAACTGCATCAACTCCTGAAACGGGCCTCCCTCCACCGTGAATGCTCTCTCCAGGTGTAGCTTTTTCATACCGATCCCTTGTTCCCATCGTTTTTGAGCTCTTTTGTCTACAAAAACTGATGGTTCACCAACTTGATCGGACGAACCCTTCCACTTCTTCGGAGTTGTAGCTTGCATTGTGTATTGCGGAGGGTCCTCAAACAATGTCACATCCTCGTCCGGACAATAATTAGAATCAGAGTCAACAAGTGGTTTTTGAGCTTTGCTTTTTCCTTTCTTCAAAGTAGAAGCCTTCGGTGAAGTTGAATCTTTCTTAGGTGCCATACCTGTCAACCACCAAAATCCATTCAGCCATATCCAACTTCATGCAAACAATATCCACAACAAATTTTAACATTGAAATGTAACATGATGACCCAACATCCACTTCCACAAATAGGCATATACATGAGAACTCTCCTACCACAAGAACTTTCGCGCAATAAAATATTGAAACTATGATTACAAGGTAGAATTTTTAAGATAAAACATCATAGCAACAAACCTCATGGCAAAATGAAACAATTACTCAAGCAGAATTTCAGATTTTCATGTTCCACTTAACCGAAACAATAACATGCCAATAAGGATGATTTAGCAAAATTTCCAAACATTAAAGTTGAAGTAATTAAACTTGGCTAACTCTCATAACTGGAATCACTCCATTTAAACAAGAAATGACCAAGTTATAGTATTATTACTACCGAAATGTAAATTGGGCAGATTGCTCATTAATTTCAGCTTGGATCCTTATGAAAATGTGCAAAATCACTTAAAACTGGAAATTTGTAGAACAATCGCTTATCTGAATTTGGGGACAAGAATCACCCCATTTGGACAAACAATGAGCAAGTTAAGGCCACAATACCGAAACATACCAAGCAGGGAGTAATCAGAAATCTTCAGACCACAACATCAATGTGAATACTACCTTGTTTTCAGAATTAAACTACATTCCAGTCAAAATTGGCAAAAGTGCTCAACATAAAAAGTGTAGCCCAACCTCTTACCGAAATTTCCCAACTGGAATCAACTCATTTGGACGTACCATGCTCAAGTTATAGCCAATTTACAGAAACGTGGTAAAGCTGGGCAGATTGAAAAACACAATAAAATCACCCCCACACTTATCATGTAACTATTCTTAAGTAAGCACTAATTCATCATCTCCTAAAAACACTTATCTTCTAACCTCTTAAACTACTTGCTATCAAACATATATTTACTTACCAATGCATAACAATTTAGAAAGTTAAAAGAGGATTGGTATGGCATACCTTCTCGATGAATTAACTGAAAATGAATGAGGCAAGAACTTTGATGTTCACAAAAGCTCGTCCAAACACAACTGTCTTTGAGCAAGTGCTAAATACACTAGTTATGACTTGTAAAGTTAACAAAAGTGAGCATTTATAGAACTATAAAGTAGTCCTCATGTGTTCGGTCAAAGCAAAGGGCAATCAATGTGGGCCCATTTTTTTATTCAATACATGTGAACTCCTAACTTGTTTCCTCCCACACGAAATAATGCATGAATTTTGCACAAAACAACAAGGCATAGAAAAACCATTGGTTTTCATACCTTTCATCTCACTTCCAAATGTTATCCAATTAACTATTGTGTCCAGCTTTTACATTCATTATTGTCTCAGCTTTTCAGATGACTTGACACATACTTACAGGAGGGAGTTTTCACAATCATCGACAGACATCAAAGAATTGGGTAATTTAATTCAACAACACATTTAAACACATAAGCAAACTATTAAAAACCACTCTCAACTTAAAACGTAATTTCATATTCATCAAAAAACAACACACACAAATTACATTATTAACTACTAAACTCGAATCAGCAAGAAACAACCTCCAAATTTCACAATCATAGCATAATACTCAAACAATACTACTACACTAAATGCATGAAACAATCGACAATAACAACCTAACACAATTTTCTTTAAATCCCCCATCACAATCTTCAATCAATTCAACACCCCCCACACTTGCATAAGTCACGGTCCCCGTGGCGAAAGAAATAAAAAGTAAAAGAACCTGGCCATTGACTATCCTCTGGACAGTCTTGCTATCCGTTCTTCCTCAAGAAAACTAGGCCATTTGAAGATCCTTCATGTAGATTTGATGAGTTAATTAGAATGCACAATTCGGAACACTTCACAAGAGCATCTGTGGTTGTCGATATGGAGATTATCCGAGAATTTTACGCCAATTCCAATGCAGTGGAAAACAAAACAGACATACGAACAATATAGGCAATAAAGGACCATTCTCATTATGTCATAACTTGTTACCTCCTTCACTCAATTATTGGAATCTTACAAACCAATCATTCACTCAAGTTCACGAGTCTAGCATCAAGATTTACCATAAATGCATTTACCTTGGTTGTAGAAAATGTGAAATTCATCATACCCTTGTTGAGTGAATAGCTGAGATTCACTACATGCCTTTATCATCGATTGCCATAATCCCTCTGATAATCTGCAAAATTTAACAACCAGTTATGAGATTGTGCCATGGATTGTCGATTCGTTCCACAAAAACTAAGATTAACAAGTAAAAGTAATCACAACAAAACAAAACAAAGGAAATCAAAGAAAACAAAATCTGGGTTGCCTCCCAGGAGCGCTTGGTTTACGGTCCACAGCTCGACCATGCTCCTTGGCTCATTGTGAAGGTAAAGGATCATCCAAGAAAAGTTCCTGGGGAGCCTGTACCAAATTAGCAGTGCCTTTGTCATGAGAAGTCAAGTATGGTTTAAGCCTGTGACCATTAACTTTTCATGTGTTACCATTTTTATCATTTTGGATCTCCGCAACACCGTATGGCTTCACATTGACAACTCGAAATGGCCCACTCCATCGTGATCTCAATTTCCCAAGGAAAAGCCTTAAACGAGAATTGTACAATAGCACCAACTGTCCTGGAGCAAAACTTTTTGATTGGATTTTCACATCATGTAGTCTCTTTGTTTTCTCCTTATATAGCTTAGAACTCATATAAGCATTGAATCTAAAATAGTCCAATTCATTCAATTCTAGAATACTTTTTGATTGAGCTCCAGACAAATCCATATTCAACTTCTGAATTGCCCAGTATGCCTTATGTTCCAACTCTATCGGGAGATGACATTCCTTGCCAAACACAAGCCGAAACGGAGAAGCTCCGATTGGTGTTTTGTAAGCAGTTCTGTACGCCCACAATGCATCATCCAATTTCATGGACCAATCCTTTCGTCCTTGATTAACAACTTTTTCCAACACTCTTAATCTCACGATTTGAAATTCCAGCTTGGCCACTCGTTTGAGGATGATAAGCTGTGGATACTTTATGTGTCACACCGTACTTGGCTAAAAGAGATTCAAAAATCTTATTACAAATATGAGTTCCTCCATCACTTATGATTGCTCTCAGAGCCCCAAACCTATTGAAAATATGTTTCTTCAAGAAAGAAATCACGCTCTTAGCGTGTCATTGTGAGCTAAAGCTACGGCTTCGACCCATTTGGAAACATAATCAACTGCGACAAAAATGTATTCCATTCATCGGGATTTCGGAAATGGACCCATAAAGTCGATCACCCAAACATCAAATATTTCCACTTCAAGAATGTAATTCAAAGGCATTTTATTTCTTGAAGAAATGTTACCCATCCTTTGACATCGATCACAATTGCCAACCCAAATTCTTGCATCCAAGAAAATATGAGGCCAATAGAAGCCACATTGTACCACTTTGAATCCTGTTCTTGTAGATCCAAAATGTCCACAACACGGTCCTTCATGACATGCTCTCAGAATATCTTCCTTCTCTTCCTCTTTGATACACTTGCGTATGATTTGATCACTACAAATTTTGTACAAAGCATTGTCCTCCCAAAAATAATACTTGGCATCACTTCGCAGCTTCCTCTTTTGGTCACTCGAGAAATAAGAAGAAACTTGCCCATCTACAACAAAATTGGCTATCTCTGCATACCAAGGCAATGTCGTCTCACCTACTCTAAACACTTGCTCGTCTAGGAAATGCTCTTTAACCAAAATAGTTGATCCCTCTTGAGCTTCTGACTCCAACTTTGAAAGATGATCAGCTACCACATTTTCTGAGCCTTTACGATCCTTGATTTCAACATCAAATTCTTGAAGCAATAAGACCCATCGAATCAATCTTGGCTTGGCCTCTTTCTTTGCTAACAAATATTTCAAAGCAGCATGATCCGTATGGACAATTACCTTGGGTCCCAACAAGTATGCTCTGAACTTATCAAATGCAAAAACAACCGCCAACATCTCTTTCTCCGTGGTTGTGTAATTTAATTGAGCTTCATTGAGTAACTTACTGGCATAATAGATTGTGTGAAAAATTTTATCTCTTCTTTTGCCAAGAACAGCTCCAAGTGCATAATCACTTGCATCACACATTATCTCAAATGGCTCACCCCAATGAGGAGTGACTATAATCGGTGCTTCCACAAGTTTAGCTTTCAAAGTCTCAAAAGCTTCAATGCATTCAGTACCGAATTCAAACTTTACATCCTTCTCCAATAGGCTACACAATGGCCTAGCAATTTTTGAGAAATCTTTGATAAAACGCCTATAGAATCCAGCATGCCCAAGAAAACTCCTTATGCCTTTAACGTTGGACGGAAGAGGAAGCTTAGCAATGACATCAATTTTAGCTCTGTCAACCTCAATTCTAGCATGAGATATCTTGTGTCCCAACACTATGCCTTCCTGAACCATAAACTGACATTTCTCCCAATTTAACACAAGACTTGTTTCCTCACATCTCTTCAGCACTTTGGCTAGATTCTCCAAGCAACCATTAAACGTCATTCCAAAGACGGAAAAAGCATCCATGAAAATCTCTATAATCGACTCAACCATGTCATGGAATATTGCCATCATGCATCTCTGAAACGTTGCGGGTGCGTTGCACAAGCCAAATAGCATCCGTTTGTAAGCAAACGTGCCAAAGGGACAAGTGAAAGTTGTGTTCTCTTGGTCCTTAGGATCAATTGCAATTTGATTATAGCCAGAATAGCCGTCCAAGAAGCAGTTGAACAAGTAGCCAGCAATTTGGTCCAACAATTGCTCCAAAAAGGGAAGTGGAAAATGATCCTTCCTTGTAGCCTTGTTAAGCTTTCTGTAGTCCATACAAACCCTCCAAGCACTAACAACTCTTGTTGCAAGAAGCTCATTTGCATCATTTTTTATAACTGTAACTCCTCCCTTCTTTGGAACACACTGCACTGGACTTACCCATTCAATATCCGAGATGGGAAAAATCATTCCAAAGTCCAGCAAATTCATCACTTCCTTCTTTACAACTTCCATCATTTGTGGATTGAGCCTTTGTTGTCTATCTCTCACTGGCACAGAGTTATCCTCCAAACGAATCTTATGCATGCACAAGCTAGGATTTATGCCCTTTATATCTGCAATGGTCCATCCTATAGCCAATTTGTGTTGCCTCAGTACTCCCGGCAATTTCTGCTCTTGCCAATCTTCAAGTTTAGATGAGATCACTACTGGTAACATTTCACTCTCTCCTATAAAAGTATACTTGAGCTTAAACCTTTGCCTCCATATCTCAAGATGAGATCACTACTGGTAACATGACGGAAGGCATAAGTTTCTCATTCCTGCAAAAACTTTCAGTGCTTCTCACCTCAGTGGATGCATTCATATTGTTAGTTGGAAGGTTACACTCATCATTTTCTTTCAATTCATTAGTACCTGCTTCTTCCAAAATCTCTTTAATTTCACATTCATTTGCTACTTCAACAATCTCAATTTGTATTTCAAAAATGGATTCATCAATCACACAACATTCAATATCATTTTCAATTTAAGCCAAGATATTCCTATCCTCATTATCTAGCTCAACTGCATTAATTTCATCTTCACAGACATGCAATTCATCAACAACAGAAAATTCATGCTTAACACTCTCACTCATTCCATGCATAGAAGAACATGCTATAGCCTTAATGGCAAAACAAGATTCAACATGTAACAGATGTTTCATGGCATAATTCACATAAAAAACAACTTCTTCATTATTGATTCTAAAAGTAACTATTTTGTTTCTTACCCTAATCACAGCATCACCTGTTGCTAAAAAGGGTCGACCAAAGATCAAAGGTACTTCTGGATCCTCTTCCATATCAAGAATAATAAAATCAACTGGGAGTGTAAACTTATCAATCCCCACCAAGACATCCTCAACCATTCCAGTAGGCTTGACTAAGGATCTATCAGCCAGTTGAAGAGTCACTGCTACTGGACGAATTCTCCCTTTAAGTCCAACATTTGTGGCAATAGAAAGAGGCATGAGATTTATGCCAGCACCCAAATCACACAAAGCTTTCTCAAAAAGTCTTGTTCCAATTTTACACGGTATAGTGCAACTGCCAGGGTCTTTTATTTTTGGTGGCAACTTATGCCCAATCCATGCTCCACCATACTCTGTGAGTGTCAAGGGTACTTCACATCTCAAAATTTGTTCCTTGTTAGATATCAAGTCTTTGAGGAACTTCGCATATTTGGGTACTGCAGTCACCAAATCTAATAATGGTAAGCTCACATTGACCTGTCTCACCAAATCTAAAAATCTATCAAATTGAGGTCCTTTCTTTTTCGTTGGCTTCACTCTCTCAGGAAATGGAGGTTTTGGTGCAGATTCAGGAAAATTGTAAGGACTAGGAGGTCCTTTAACTTTCTTGCTTACTTCACCATTTCCATTATCTTGCACCCCCTCATTCTTTAGTGCCAAATCCTCATTGGCACATTCTTTCTCAAATTGAACACTTTCCTCCTCGATAACACACTCCTCATCCTCAGGCTTAGAAGTCGTGTGCACTTCCTTACTACTTCTCAGTGTAATTGCATTACATGTTTCCTTCCTTTTTGGATTTGGAACTGTATCACTAGAGAGTGCTCCACGTGGTCTCTGGTGCACGGCATTGGCGAGTTGTCCAAGCTGGATTTTAATATTCTTTAAAGTAGCCTCATGGTGTTTGACAGCGGATTCCAATCCTCCAAATCTTTGTTCATTTTTGTCCATCTTTTCCATCAATTTTTGGAACATGTCTTCAACTAATGGCTTTCTTTGCTCTGAAGTACCAGCTTGATGATCAAAACTAGGAGGTGCATTTGTTGCTCTTCTTTGGTCGTTTCCTTGATAATATTGCCCTCCCTGATTTTGTTGTTGTCCCCAATTGCCTTGTCCAACATTGTAAGGTCGATTCCCCCTAGAGTAATTCCCACCAGAATAATTTCCACCATACTGAGGTTTGTTGTTGTAATTACTCACATATTGTAAAGATTCAGTTGTGATAGCACACTCATCATTGTGGTGTTCAACTTTGCACAGACCACATGAAAGCAGAGGAGCTTTTGTTTGAGTAGCTTTCAAAGTTTGCACTTGCTTGGCAAGGGCCTCAAATTTTGCACTCAATGAAGTTTCATCATCAAGGTCCAGCACTCCTCTCTGTCTTCTACTATGACGTTTCCGTGTCTTAGGGAAAAGGTACTCATCTTCGGCAATTTGGTTAAACAATTCTCTAACCTCTGACACACTCTTATCCTTTAATGCACCATTGTCACAAGCTTTTACCATCATAGAAGACTCAGGTGTAAGGCCTTTGAAAAATGTATTCAATTCTCTGATTTCACCAAGGTCATGATGAAGACATTGGCGGATTAGGTCATTGAAACGCTCCAATGCTTCTTTGAATGATTCACCATCTTGTTGTTGAAAATTCATGATCTCCATTCTCCTATTTTCAAGCTTAGCTGGGGGAAAATATTTCGCCAAGAACTTCTTCTGAAGTTCTTCAAAAGATATTGTTGCATCTGAGCCTCCAATGGTTTTGAACCAATGTTTTGCTTTACCTCTCAAGGAAAGAGGAAAAAGGATTCTGTGCACTTCAGTTCTCTCCACTTTGAAGTTTGAACGTGCTAAACAAACGTAAGAACCAATCTAGATGATCATTAGGGTCTTCATTGTCTTATCCTTGGAAAAATTGACCTTGAGTAATCATCGATACAATCTGAGTGGGGATGTGGTAACTTTCAACATCAATATCTTGCTGTCCAAATCCGTTGTCAAAATTCACAGTATAATGATCACCAAAACGTGGTGCTCTAACTCCAGGATTAGCCATGTCTCTTTGTTTGGCTAGATTTCTCAAAGTCTTTTGTAGTTAAAGGTTTAGTGTAAACTCAGGATCTCCAGTAGATCATAGCCTGGGCATACAACAACACCAAATGTGAAGTATAACCGAAATAAACAGAACACGAAAACAAGAACCTCAGATGTAAACAACAGACAACAAAATAAAAACCACAAGCGACAACAATAACAAGGAAACGGAACAAAATACAAAAATAAGAACAGAGTAAACAAACAAAACAGAACAACATGAAATTAAACGATGAAATTCAAGAAACACTTTATCAAATTCCAGAAACAGTGCCTTCCTCGGCAACGGCGCCAAAAATTGGTAAGCGTGTCGTTAACCTTGCAATTTTACCCCTAAACTGACGTAGTAGTGATGAGTGGGGATCGTATCCACAGGGAAGGGAGATTTGGTTCAAGAATTCGAAGTGTTTCTCAAAATGTGTTGCAGTATGCATAGTATCATGACTCAGTAAAATAAGAGAAGTACTCAAAACTCAAAATAGTAGAACACTTGCGAGAACAACAGATAGAAATAACAAGAATTCAAACAGATGTCCTAGAGTTTATGAATCAGACTACTGTGAACTCAATACGATTGCTATGCACTTGACCTCATGTAAATCTAATTAGGAGAAGACGATTGTTGCCTAGAAGGCTAGAAAACACTTAGCATGACGACCACAGTGTTCCCTATACTCCTTAACATTTCACTTTTCCCATGTTGAGGCCTAAGCAAAATAGATACAAACCGCAACATCTCGAATTCATGTTTCTAGCTATTAATCGTGTGATTTCCCAAGTCTCCCATGGCGAGGCCTAACTTGAGTGTCTAATATTTAGCTAGCTTCACAAAGTCTTCCTTCACCTAATTCTTAAGACTCAACGACCTCCGATTAGCATGACGACCACATCTCGGATCGTGTACAAAGTAAAACAGGTGAAGGAACTCCAGAGCCATACAACATGCCCATTATTCATGCAAATTACATTGTTAATGGTGAATCAAACCTTGAACTGGCATGGCGACCTCAATCGAAGTGCAATTTAACCAAACACAAGTGAAATTATTATAAAATTTCTCAAATTTCAACAATTAAAAACATGTATGAACTCTTCTGTAGAGATTAGGTCAATTGCATAGCTTTTCACGGTTCAAATTCACAGTTATCTGATCAAAACCCTAGGACATCAAAGATCTAGCCGAGAATCTTCATTTCACATTCACGATCAATATTTCTCAAAATTAAGCAATTCATCATCAATAATTGAAAATTGAAAAGATTATACCGAATCACTTGCTTCGTAGGCTTCAATTCTCACGTGAATTACAACGTTCGGATCAAATTCTCAATCGGAATTGAAATCGAAGATCAATTGGAGAAGATAGAAATTCTAGTGAGAGAAAGTAGAGAGAAATTTTCCAGCTCTAAAAATCAAAAGATAGTTATGAATTCTAGAATATTCGTCCCCTTGTAAAAGCTAACTAATCGTCTATATATAAAGGTTACAAAATGTAAATGGTACGCAAACGTGAACTAGTTAAGTATTTACAAAAATGCCACTGCACAATATCAACACTCCAAAACCAGCACGTGTAAGAATTCCAAGCTAGGAAGCAATCTGGAGTCCAGCGCCTTCAAGCCCAAGTCCATACGCTTCCATCAGCATCCCCACGCCTTTGTTCCTTGAATGATCACGCTTCCTTGCACCTGTAAAAAAAACAACATTTCACACTTAGCCACATTCTCGTTGCCAAGATGAAAGCTCCCAAGGCGAGGTATCGCGGCGAGACCTCGCCGCTTGTGCGTTTGATGGGCGAGACCTTGTGGTGAGGTCTCGCCTTGTGTGTGTGTGTGGGCGAGGTCTCGCGGCGAGACCTCGCCGTGTATTGTGTGCGTGGGTGAGACCTCGCAGCGAGGTCTCGCCGCGTGTTATGTGTGTATGGCGAGACCTCGTGGCGAGGTCTCGTCATGCATTTATGAACAAATGTTGAGTGTGTGTGTGAAATGAAGTGAAAGTGAATTTGAGGTGCAAATGTGAAATGAAGTAGTGTGAAGTGTATGCAAAACAAATGAGTGAAGAAAATGTGTGTAGAGTGATAACTCACCGCATTGGACATGCGGCGAGGTGAGGGATCTCGCAGCACATGCGTGCGGCGAGGTATGCGAGTGCTGCGCATCATGCGCTCGCAGCGTGTGCAAGGGCTGCGCGTCGTGCGCTCGCAGCGTGAATGTGTGCTTGTGAGACTGCCGCGCGCAAGAGCGCGCGGCTTGTGCGAGAGAGTGTTCGAGGTGTGCGCGCAGCGTGTGCTAGGGTGCTGCGCACACGGTGTGTGCGTGAGGTTAGTGCCGCAAGTATGTGCGCGTGGCTATGTTGTGACCTGGGCGTATGATGTTGCGGTGAGGCGTGTGAGCTCGCCGCACATGCTGTGCAGCGAAGTGTAAGTGTGTGCAGGTGAGCATGGGTTTGTGCGTGATTGTGCGATGAGTGTGCATGGGTGTATGCGTGCGGTGAGTGTAAATATGTGTGAGTTGAGTGCATATATGTGTGATGCAACCATTTCAGCACAACAAACTTCTTCTATGCAAAATATGTATGTCTTAGCCTCTGAATTGGACTTTGTGATAAACATAAAAGTTTTAGATCTATCTCTTGGCTTTCCATTGGTTCAAGAAACAGTATTATCAGAGGTCCGTAACTTAATTTACCAAACTGTGGCAAAGATTCCAGCAATGAATAGAAACAACCATCATAAAGAAGCCCTCGGTTCTCATAGTTACACATAGAATTAGAAACAAGTCAAAACATGAAAAATGAAGTACACTCAAATACATTTCCAGAACATCCAAGATCTCCTCATTTGAATTAGAAGTGAAGGAGTTACATTCAAAAAAAGTTGCACAATAATTCTGCCCAAAACCCTAATTCAACCGAATAAGCACTTAAGCAATTTTTAGGGTTTCCTTAATTTTCCATCTAGACATATATTACTCCATTTCATCATCATTTTTGCCCTTTTTGCACACTTGAACATTTCCAAATTTCAAACCACATGCATGCATAAAATGGCACAAATCACTACACAATTTGCATGAAATTCAAAACAAAAGCCGAGAAATATACACACATTAGTTGGTCTAAAACCAACTTATCACAAGCCAACACCTACTAGGGCCCATGCAATCAAATACAATACCAATACGACATGTTCACAAAATCCAAAAAAATCATATGACAATCACTTTTCACCAAGTACATCCCAATTATTCACCAATCACTAGTAACGTTGAACTCTAGAGGTGGCTCGTACGGACTCTAGAGGTGGCTCCCGCCTTTAAAGTGGCGTAGCACTTAGCTCCTGACTGCATTTAGTTCCAACGTACCTAGTTTATCAATACAGAATTTATGGATGTGAAGTCCCACATATACACCGACATATTAATTACAACATATGTCAATTGCAAATGACGAGAAAAACTCATTTATCAAAAAGTGCACTGTTTAATGCAGGACAAGAGCGTGTTCACAATTCAAACAATGCCCTTCAATTATCAATTGACACAAAAACAAAACTATCTCAATATGAAAGGCTTCAATAGATAGTTCCAAAGTGCAATTTGAACTTCTTATAGTGGAATTCATGATTCCTTGTTTGATTCGAAACAATGTAACCTGACAATGTCATATCCAATCGATATAAATACATTACTAAATAAAACCATACTCAAATTAAGAAAATTCTTATATTTTCTGAGCTTCCAAATTCTATATTGAAAGTGTTAGAAAGCTAACCAACACATACAAGGGCTTTAAGGTCCCAAAACAAAGATTCAGTTCTATCATATTCAATTCATTCCGCTAAAATTTGATATGAAAACATCCAAATGATGCGAGGTGAAAGCCATTTGAAACCAGGTTTGTTCAAGGCCATTCTAAAAGAGAACCTAAGATTTAGGTCATAAATTTCATTACCGACATGTTTTAATCAAAGTGTTATAGCCTAATATCCAAATACCCAAATGTGGTGAAACTAAAAGTATATGAAAATAGACTCATAACAACCGAATTTACATGTTGCATTATTTTTAGAATTCAGTATGCAACATATTGGAAATACTGTTCAAAATTGCTATAATGATTTAGAGTAAGGTGAAAGAAATTCAGTTCCGCTATGTCTGTTTCAAATGACTATAACTTCTCAACCAACATCCCAAATAATATAAAACCATCACTGGTAAATCTCTAATTTAAACTATAAAACTTTTATGTTTCATGAAATTCTTGAATCATCTTTAATGGTTAAAGCTTATGCTAATGGAGCACTTAAAGACAAATCTGTGACTGAAGTGCGAGAACTCTTTAACCAGATAGCTGAGGATGAATACCTTTTTCCAGATACTGGAAAGCCACATGTCAGGAGACAAAGAGGAGTTCTTGATGTGGATGAGGAGACTTAACTTAGTGCTAAGTTTGAAGCATTGGCCAAGCAGGTGCAGACTTTAAAGGCGACTCAAACAAAAGCCCCAGTACTTTCATGTGGACTATGCAAGGGAGAACACCACACGGATGAATGTGCAATCACTACTGAATCCATTAAGTATGTGAACAATTACAATAATAAACCCCAATATGGTGGGAACTATTTTGGGAGCAATTATAATGGAGGCAATAGACAATATGGAGGAAACCAAGGCAACTGGAATCAACAGCAGAACAAAGGAGGAAATTACTATCAAAGTAATGACTCGAGGAGAGCAATGAATCAACCACCTCCCGGTTTTGATAATCAGGCTAGCACATCACAAGAAAAGAAGACGAATGTGGAGGATATGTTTCAAAAGCTGATAGAAAATATGGATAAGAACGAGCAGAGATTTGGAGGTTTGGAGTCCACTGTGAAGCATCACGAAGCCACTTTGAAGAATATCGAGATGCAATTTGGTCAACTTGCTAATGCTGTACACCAGAGGCCAAAAGGAGCTCTTCCTAGTGACACAGTACCAAATCCCAAGGGGAGAAAAGCATGCAATTCTATTACTTTGAGGAGTGGAAAATTGTTGCCTGGAAGCAAAGATGCAGAAGACAAGAGTGATGATGTAGAAGAGGACCAAAAAGATGAAGTTGAGATAGAGGTGGAACTTGAGAAGAATGGTGAGCACGAAGAAAATAAGTCTGAGAATAAAGAAACACCAGCAAGGGTGGGAAATGAAATCACAAAAAATTCCAATCCTTATAACTTCCCAGATTATGCTCCAAAAGCTCCATTCCAAGAGAGGAAGAAACCTCCGCCGAAAAAGGGACCTCAATTCAATCGTTTCTTGGATATGATCAAACAAGTGAATGTCAATGTTCCTTTGTTAGATTTGGTTACAGCCATGCCCAAATATGCTAAATATTTAAAGGATCTCATTTCAAGTAAGGAGGAAATCTTGAGATGTGAAGTTCCAATGATGCTATCAGAGTGCAGTCAAGCATGAATGGTTCACAAATTACCTCCAAAGCTTAAGGATCCTGGTAGTTGTACCATACCTTGCAAGATTGGAACCAGATATTTTGCTAAGGCCCTCTGTGACCTTGGAGCTGGAATCAACTTGATGCCATTATCCATTGCAATAAATGTGGGTTTGAGTGGAAGGATTCGACCAGTTGCAGTGACACTACAATTGGCAGATAGATCCTTGGTGACTCCTACAGGCTTTGTGGAGGATGTGTTGGTAAGTATTGACAAATTTACCTTGCCTGTTGATTTCATTATACTTGATATGGAAGAGGACCCTGAGGTTCCTCTCATTTTTGGTAGACCTTTTCTAGCCACTGGTGATGCTTTGATTGGTGTGAAAAACAAGACAGTCACTTTTAGGATTAACAATGAGGAAGTGGTTTTTGATGTAAACTATGCTATGAAGCAACCTCTAAATATGGAGTCTTGTTTTGCTATCAAAACTATAACTTGTTCTTCTTTGAGTAATGTGAACAACATGCATGATTTTTCTATTGTTGATGAGTTAAGTGTTTATGAGGATAATTTGGATGAACTTGATTTAGATGATGAGGATAAGAGAATTGTTTCTGAAATTGAAGATATCATTGAATGTTGTTATTTGGAAGAGTCAATTTGTGAATTGCAAAATGATGTTGTGGAAGTTAAAATGCATGAAACTGTAGGGGAACATGATTATGAACCTACTGTGTTGACTAACGAAAATTTTACTCCCACTGAGGTGAGGACTAGTGAGAATTTGTGCAGGAATGAAAAGCTTTTACCTTCCATTGTGTTGGCACCAAAGCTTGAATTGAAACCACTTCCACCTTATCTCAAATATGCTTTCTTGGGAGAAAATGAGACATTGCCAGTAGTTATATCTTCAAAGCTTGAAGGTTGGCAAGAGGAGAAGCTTTTGGAAGTTTTGAGGAAACATAAGTTGGCTATTGGATGGACAATTGCTGATATAAAAGGCATAAGTCCAGGTTTATCTATGCACAAGATTTTGCTTGAGGAAAATGCTGTGCCAGTACGGGATAGACAGAGAAGATTAAATACCCAGATGATGGAAGTTGTGAAGAAAGAGGTTATCAAATTGCTTGACTTTGGGATGATTTTTCCAATTTCATACAGCGAGTGGGTTAGCCCAGTCCAGTGCGTCCCTAAGAAGGGAGGGGTGACGGTTATAAAAAATGAGGCTAATGAACTTCTGGCAACAAGAGTAGTGAATGCTTGGCGAGTTTGCATGGATTATAGGAAGTTAAATAAGGCAACTAGAAAGGACCATTTCCCTCTTCCATTCTTGGAACAATTGTTGGATAAAATTGCTGGCTACCTTTTCTATTGTTTTCTGGATGGATATTCTGGGTATAATCAGATTGCAATTGATCCCAAGGACCAGGATAAGACAACTTTCACTTGTCCTTTTGGCACATTTGCTTATAAAAGAATGCCTTTTGGTCTTTGCAATGCCCCAGCTACCTTTCAGAGGTGCATGATGGCAATATTCCACGACATGATGGAATTAATAATTGAAATATTCATGGATGATTTTTCTGTTTTTGGTATGACATTTGATGGTTGCTTGGAGAACTTGGCAAAGGTTTTGAAGAGGTGAGAAGAAACGAACCTTGTGTTGAACTGGGAAAAATGTCAATTCATGGTTCAAGAAGGAATTGTGTTAGGCCATAAAATTTCTCATGCTGGGATGGAGGTAGATCGAGCTAAGGTAGATGTCATTGCAAAACTTCCTCCACCTACCAATGTTAAGGGTATCAGAAGCTTTCTTGGACATGCTGGGTTTTATAGAAGGATTATTAAGGATTTTTCAAAGATAGCCAGACCCTTGTGCAGTCTCTTAGAAAAAGATGTTAAGTTTGAGTTTGGAACAGAATGTGTTGAGGCATTTGAAACTTTGAAAACGAAATTGGTGGAAGCCCCCGTGATAGTCACTCACCATTGGGGTGAACCCTTTGAAATTATGTGCGATGCCAGTGATTATGCATTAGGGGCTGTCTTAGGCCAGATAAGAGACAAAGTGTTTCACACTATCTATTATGCTAGCAGGCTAATGAATGAGGCACAAATGAATTATACAACCACTGAAAAGGAAATGCTAGCAGTGGTCTTTGCATTTGATAAATTTCGTGCTTACCTTTTGGGATCAAAGGTCATTGTTCATACGGATCATGCCGCATTGAAGTATTTGCTTGCAAACAAGGAAGCAAAACCACGTTTGATTATATGAGTTTTGTTGCTCCAGGAATTCGATGTGGAGATTAAAGATAGGAAAGGCTCAGAAAATGTTGTGGCAGATCACTTGTCAAGATTGGAATCTCAAGAGCAAGATTCACCTGACATTTCGGTTAAGGAACACTTCCCTGATGAGCAGGTATTCAAAGTGGGTGAACAGGCATTACCTTGGTACGCTGAGATTGCCAATTTTGTGGTTGCTGGCCAGATTCCATCTTATTATTCCAGTGATCAGAAGAAAAGATTGAGAAGTGATGCTAAATACTACTTCTGGGAAGACAAGTCATTATATAAAATTTGCAGTGATCAAGTGATAAGAAAGTGTGTCAAGGAATAAGAAAAGGAGGACATCTTAAAAGCATGCCATGAGGGGCCATGTGGTGGTCAGTTTGGATCAACTAGGACAGGCTTCAAAATATTGCAATGTGGGTTCTATTGGCCACATACCTTCATGAATGCCAGAATTTGGGTTGGAAAATGTGATCGATGTCAACGAACTGGCAACATCTCTTCCAGAAATGAGATGCCCTTGAACAACATATTGGAAGTAGAAATTTTTGATGTCTGGGGGATTGACTTCATGGGGCCTTTCCCTAAATCAAGGGGTATGGAGTACATTCTGGTGGCAGTGGATTATGTTTCTAAATGGGTGGAAGCTGTGGCTTTAGCTCATAACGATGTCAAGAGTGTAACTGCTTTCTTGAAGAAATACATCTTTAACAGGTTTGGAGCACCTAGGGCCATAATAAGTGATGGAGGGACTCATTTCTGTAACAAGCTCTTTGAATCTTTGTTGACTAGATATGGTGTTACTCACAAGGTTTCAACAGCTTACCATCCACAAACTTCTGGTCAAGCTGAAATTTCCAATCGGGAAATCAAGAGGGTTCTTGAAAAAGTGGTAAATCCAGGCAGGAAGGATTGGTCTTTGAAGCTAGATGATGCATTGTGGGCATACCGAACAGCTTACAAAACCCCAATTGGAGCTTCTCCTTTTCGATTGGTTTTTGGTAAAGAATGTCACTTGCCAGTGGAACTTGAACATAAGGCGTATTGGGCAATTCAAACCTTGAACATGAATCTGTCTGAGGCTCAATCAAAAAGGATGTTGGAGTTGAATGAACTGGATGAATTCAGGTTCAATGCTTACATGAGTGCCAAGTTATACAAGGAAATGACTAAAAGAATCCATGATGCAAAGCTTCAATCCAAGATCTTTGTTCCAGGACAATTGGTATTGCTTTATAACTCTAAACTTCGATTGTTTCCTGGCAAATTGAAATCAAGGTGGAGTGGTCCTTTTAGAGTGGTTGATGTAAAACCTTATGGGACTATTGAAATCAAGAGTGACAAGAATGGCAATGTGTGGAAAGTGAATGGCCATCGTCTCAAGCCGTACTTAACTTCTCAGGACAAGGATAGCACTAATGTGGCACGAGATCCACATGAGCTATACTTGGATGATCCCATCATCTCAAAGCGCTCCTGGGAGGCAACCCTGATTTTCTTCCTTTGTTTTATTTGTTGTGATTTCATTTCTTTGTTAATCCTAGTTTGAGTAGTATTGAGTAGCAAATTATGGCACAATCTCATAACATCACTTGGGTATATTTTTTGTCGAATCTCATAAGGATGTTGGGCATTATTGATAGAAGCAGGGAGTACAATTTCACTTTTCCATCCATGTGAGGTACAATGAGTCTACATTGTTTTTTACAACTAAGATACCAGCTCTGATGGTAAGAATTGTTGTTCATTCATGCATGATTGGTTAATCCGTGACCATGCCTGCATGATTGGTTTGGATGGTTTCAATTATTGAGAAGAAAGGACATCAAGCTATGACCTGTCATTCACATGTGTTTGTTGGGTAGTGAGGGTGTCATACATATAAATTGCACATCTTCATTTTGCATGTTCATTCCTCTTCTCTCTATAGTACTTCCCTTGCTAGCCATTTTTCATTTTCAAGGCATGGATTTCTATTCTCCCCACCAGAATCCTTTTGAATATGCTACCTTTAGTGAAGATTCTGGAACCACATCTTCTCCTTCTTCATCTTCTTCAGCTGATGAGGAGATGGTAATTGATTTTGAGCCAGCTACTTGTTCACATTTTGTTAATGCTTCTGCTGAAAACTTCTATCATGGCTTTACTAATAGATCAGTCAGGATTGAGCGACCATTTCAGGAGCCTTCTAGGAGATTTCAGGATGTGATATTCAGACAGTCGTGGTCTCATTTTGCTAGAGCCTCAGTTGTGGTGAATATGGACATAGTTAGGGAATTTTATGCTAATTCCCGAGCTAGTGGTGTTCATTCAGTATTCGTGAGAGGGAAGTATTTGAGGGTCACCCGCCATAGTATTAATAGGCTTTATCTTCTTGAAGACTTTTCTCGTAACACATATTGTAGGTTGTTGAGAGCTGAGAATACCGATCATTTGTTGGCTTCGGTAACTTTACCTGGTGCTACATGGGTGAGGAATGCTCGACAAGAGGCTTTATATGTGCCTACTAGTGAACTCACACGCCGAGGCCAAAATCTGGTTAATGTTTTATCAATTCCAGATTCTCCGACTAACCGTACCAATATAGCATCTAGGGAACGAGTTCTGTTGATTTATGCTATTATACATGATTTCTCTATTGATGTTGGGAAATTGATCTTAGAGTTTATCAAGCGGGCACAAAGAAGTGAGTTTGCACCCATGTATTTTCCAGCTCTGATAACAGCCATGGCTCGTAGCAAGGGAGTTGATATCACCTCAAATGCTAATCCTCAAAACCCTGAAAGACTTCTGGGACCTCCTCAATGGCCTGTGTTACAAGAGGAAGAAAGACGTGCAAGATTATCTCGTGGTTTGTGAAACGTGGATGGCCATGTTCCTTTGTTCTTGATTGTTCCATTTTGTGAAACGTGGATGGCAAGTGTGGGGGAAGGCTTCGCCAAGATTGCTTGAATTTTTTTTTAGTTACATTCTGAATATGTATGGTTACCATGATGATGGTTAAGGAGATTGTTTGTCATAATGGAGTCGAGTATAGTATTATAGTGTAGTATTTTGTTATTATGTTTGGCATGTTACATTTGGCTCTTGTAAGGTTTGAATTTTGTGTTGCGTTTGTGTGTTTAGTATTAAAGTAAAAAGGATTGTGTGCTTCTTTTAGTGCGAATTTTTGATGAGTTGTTGGTGTAAATATTTTTTTGTGATTGTTACAATTTTTAATTCATAGTCTTCGGTGTTAGTTTCACACACTAGCATTGATGATATAGATATCTGCGTTTCTGAACGTTTCTGAACATGAATTGAATCTTCTGAAAAGCTGAGAAAAGCTGAAAAATTGAAGTGGGAATTAGATTGTATTGAGTCGTGAATAGGAAATTGATAGGCAATGAAAGAAAATTAGTGGTGTTCAAGAAAAATTCACGTGAAAATGAAATAGTGCTAGACTTAGTTTTGATTATTTTTCTTGAGAGCTTATTTTGTAAGTTTGCATGATGTGTTGACCGAAGTGATAAGATAGCTTTGTCATTGTTGCTTTGTGTGATATGAATGCATTGCTACCAAACAAAGAGCTGAAATTTCACATGTATTGAAAGTGAATGGGTCCCACCTTTGAATGACTTGAATGTTTGCTAGTGTTTGGTGGGAATATTAAGTCTTCTTGTTATGTGACCGATAGAGTGATTGAGTGAATGGCATAGTTCTCCTTGTCCTTTGCGTTTCTATAAATGCCTAGCATATTGCTTGTTGCTTCAAGACACCACAAGTTGGCAATACAAGTTCGGTGGTAGTAAGGGCATATAGAGCATATTGTTGGCATTGAACTTCTCAATTCCGCTTTTCAGCAAAGGAAAGTGTTAGTTCTCTATTAAGGTATGTTACAAGTTTTAAAGTTTGGTGAATTTTTTTTTTTTTGTCATTTCAAGTAATGATGGTGAAGGCTTGAATATGTGGTGTTGTTGATAGAGAATGAGTTACATGAAAATCTCTTGTTGATAGCTAAATGATAAATGCATACAAGTGTGGGGGAAGCATGATCTCAAAATTAGATTTTTGATTACTTCAGCTTTGCCATGTTTCTGTTTTTCAAGCATAACATGTGTTAGGAATGATGAAATGAGGAGATTCCAGTTGCATCCTTTAGTTAACATGATGGTCTTCAATGTTTATGTTGAACATTTTTGCTAATTGTTGCTGGAACCTAGACAAACAAATCGTTGAATGTGAAGTACATGTGAAATCAAGAATGTGAGATTTTGAATATGCCAGGTTTGACAAGTCTCGATATTTTGGGTATAACTTTCAAATGGAATGTCCAAATGTGTTGATTCCAGTGGTGAAATTTAGCTAAGAGGAAGAGCTACATTTTTTCTGTTGGGCACTTTCGAAAATTCTGCGTGGAGCATGATCTAAATTTGAGAACAATGTGTGCTTACGTTATGGATTATAATCTGAGAAAATGCTGAATCTGAACATTTTTTGGACTGTCGGTATTTTAGCCATAACTTGGCCATTTTGACTTCACATGGGATGATTTTTGTCCTCAAATTTCGCTTAAAGAGTTCACTACAACTTTGATGTTTCATGTGTGAACTAATTCTGCTTGCTTCCTAGATGATGTTTACAATATTATACTGCTGGTTGTCAGTTTTTGGGAATGTGTTTATAAAAGAAAATGCAAGTGTTTAGCAATGTTCTTAATGAAATCGTTTTGCTTTGAGTATTATGTGACAAGCTGAACTTTTCTTAACAGAAATGGCTCCAAAGAAAGATTCAACTTCAAGAAAAGCCACAACTTCAAAGAAGGGCAAAGGAAAAGCTCAAGCACACGATGAAACTGGTTCTGACCGAGAATATTTTCCCGATGACATGCAAATGTTTGAGGAGCCTCCGCAATATGCGATGCCAGCTCCGACACCTAAGAAACGGAAAGGAGTCCCTGAGGTCGCTCTGTTTGTTGACGAGAATGCCATGAGACGTTGGGAACAAGGGTTCAATGTGAAATATATACACATTGAACGCGGGTTCAATGTGGAGAAAGTGAACAACTCTACTTAAAATACTTGGCACAGGACAAGGAATTGGAGCAAGCGAGGATTTCAAGTGCAGAGGCATCTCGGGTGGAGAGTGAAAATCCAAATTATGTTACAGATCAAGGGCAGCAGTCTTTTGATTTTGCATCTCTCCAAGGAGTAATTCAGGGTTTCCAGCTCTCAGTTGAAAATTGTTTTTCAGGTATAGAGGATAGGATGGATCGACTGCAGGATGGTGTGAGAAACATAGATGAAAGGATGAAACGTATGCATGGAGGTTTTGAAAATATGCAACAGGAGTGGACGTCACAAGCTGAACACATGGAGCATAGATTTGATGATTTATCCACGGTGGCTCAGCAGCAATTTGAAGTATTATATCATAGGAAAGTGTGCATGCAGCGAGAGCTCGATAGGTGTAACAAGATGGCGGTGTATTACCATTCTGATTCAGGACCCCCGAAGCCAACTCCAACTTCGGCACAGTTGGCAGGGTACCGAATCCCAAATCTGTCATGTGATATGGTTAGTGGTGCCGTGCACGAACTTCCACCTGGAGTGACAGCAAGCCCTTCTTTACATCCGTTACGCACATTTGGTCATATACCTCCTATGCCTCATATTCCTACATTCATACCAAATCCAGAGTTTGCACCTGCTGCAAGGTTTCCATTGATAGCATCAGGCCAACCTCTTCAAGGACCTGTGCATGGCCCTTTTCATTATGTGCCACAGTCAATTGGTGTGCCCTCATTTGCTACTGCCTCTTTGGATGGACAATCTCTTTTAACACCAGTTGCGTTTCGATCTCCTTCGTCCTCAGCTCCATCATCGTCCTCTCAGGGAGTCCTTCCTCCCTCTTAGCTTATCACATTGAGGACAATGTTTAATTTAAGTGTGGGGGAGGTGGTGGAATTTTGTGTGATGTGTGCTGTGGTTGTTATGCGATCTGATACTTTGTGTGTTGATTGTGTTGAGTGGAAAAATTTTTTTTATGCATGTGGGTGCTTTATATTGTGAAAAGGGGGATTTGAAGTTGGGAGTGATTTTGAATATTTCTGGACTTTTATGTTGATTGAGGTATGCTGAGTTGAAGATTATGTGAAGTTTCTTGAAGTAAAGAATGTTGTGAAGTTGAAGAATGGAATTGTTCTACTTTGATGAATCTTGTGAAGTAGTGCCTTGCTAAAATTTGAAGTGTCTCTTTGAAGATTGATGCTATGATGATTTGCTAATGCCATGGAGAAGGAAACGTTAAGAGCTTAGTGTGAAGTTTTCTTATTGTATTGTTGAGTGATTGGAAAGCAGTATGTAGTTTGCTACTTGTCAGGGTTTTAATGTATTATGTCTCTTAAGTTTGGTTGTGTGTAATATTTTGAATCAATGAGATTGAAGTGCGTAGTGTTGTGTGCAAGGGTTTGAATTATGATGTGAGTGGTGAGAAGAAAACGATTTGGGAATGTTTTGAACCTATAGTCTTGATAAGAGGAAGAAGAATACAAAAAGAGAGTGAATAAGAAAGATCAAATTGAGAGAATGAATTATCACCCTGTATGTGAAACTTTGTTCTTAGTTCACTTTGGCTTATTCCAAATTCAACACAAATAAACTTGTTTTGAATCTTGCATGTGAAAAGTTTTGTTCTTGGTACTAAGTTTGAAGAAATTGGTATATTTTGCTGACTAAGGCCCGATGTTAATGTAAGATAGATATGCCATGCAAAACTCAATTGACATAGTAGGTAATGTGTATGAATTCGTTTCCGTTTGTTATGCATTTATCTGGTGTCTCCAGAATTCGTGCATGGTTAGTCAATTTGGGATTCTTATGAACATGTGCTGGCACAAGAAATGATATGGGAGAAAAAGCCATATTGGCAAACTGAGAAGGAAAAAGCCATAAGAACCTGGCAATCAAATATGGAGAAAAAAGCCATAAAACCCAGTAATAATTTCAGTCATCAATATGTGCACCAATGTGCAGCACTAATGTGCAGAATAAGGGCAATGTCCCATAGAGTACCAATGTACGCATAGGTACCATTGATCTTGTGATTACATGTTCATAAGAGTGGACAAAGAGATTGGCATGTATTGAATGGTATGTGAGACTGGCTAGAGGGTGTATAACAAAGGAATAGATGAAGTGCACGTTCCTCAGCAAACACTTGCACGCATGACATTTTGGTCTTTATTCCTTGTGCCTTAGTTGATAATTTGTATTGAAATCTGAGAGCTAGGTACCAGGAACCATCAAAGTGTTGTGTGTGTGAGAAAAAATGTTTTGAAGAATTTGGATGTAGTCAGTGTGGATGAATGAATAAGGTGTTGCATACGGGTGATGAAAAGGTTTAAATTGTGTGTATTTTTGCTTGAGGGCAAGCAAAAGTTCAAGTATGGGGGAATTTGATAAGTTGGTTTTATCACTTAAATGGATTAGTTCACTTGGCTTTTGACTTGAATTTTCATGCATTTATTTGGTGAAATGTGCTGATTTGTGCTATAATGTGTTATACAATTTGATGTGCTTAAATGTTGAAAAAGACTAAAAATGTTGACTAAAATGAAGTAAATATGTGCTTGGTGCTAAATGGTAAGAATAGGTTTAAAAGAGTTAAGTTGGAGGTTGGGAATTTTGAAGGAAAAACCGAAATTGGTAATCTAAAATTAGGGTTTTGGGCAGATTTGGTTGGTGAAATTCATCTGGGCATAACTTTCTTGATATTAATCCAATTGGTGAGTTCTTTAGTGTTATGAAAAGCTCTATGAATGCACTACATTTCTTATGTTGTAACTATTTTCTAATTGTGTGTGCAAGACTATGCAATGTGAGTTTCTTTTCGGAATACCATTCATTAGGGTTTTAGGGTTTTCTAGGGTTTTATCTGCCTGCCACAGTTTGGTGTTTTGATGATAACTTGAGTTCTACGCATCCCATGGTGCTGTTTCTTGCACCATTGGAAAGCTAAGAGGAAGCTCTGGAACTTTTAAGTTCACCACCAAATCAGAAGCAGAGGCTAAGACACACTTATTTGGCATGAAAGTAGAGTGTTGCGTTGGAATGGATACTTTGCCAACATTGTGTGCCAATTCGGCCAACCATTGTGCCAAGACCTTGCCGAGCTTTGCCAAACCTATGTGCCAAAACCATTGTGTCATGACCTTGCCAAGAACATGCCAAGCCTTGCCAATCAATCTTGCCAAACCATGCCAACTTGACAACACTTATGCACAACACTTATGCATTAGTCTTGCCATAACTTTGCCATGAAACTCATGTCACACATTTGCACCTTGGCACACCACTCATGTTGCACAATGAACTTCACAAACCAAGGCACACAACTTGGTATAGAAAGTGCTAGGCAGCCGAGAGCAAGAGAGAATTGGCCTACAACATGTCGTAGGCCAAACTCAAGAAGACACGAAATGGCCTACGACATGTCGTAGGCCATATGTAGAGATGAAAATTTTGCCTAAGACATGTCGTAGGCCAATTCTGGAATAACAGTTTTTAGCCTACGACATGTCGTAGGCTAAATTGTTGGATGTTGTGAAAAAATGACAAAGTGTTGAGAAGTGTGTTTCATGTATTTTAAGCTTTATAACACTTTAGTAGTTTGGTCATAACTTTCTCTTTGTAGCTCCAAATTGGGTGATTTTGATGGCTATGGATAGCTAAGACAAATTGTTACAACTTTCATGTTTTAAGTTTTCCTTAATTCACAGTGTATCATGATCAAATATTGGAGGGAATTTGTTGCCATGAAATGTTTGTGTTTCAGTTTTTTGAAAATTGGCTAAGTGTTGAAATCTCTGATTTCTGAAATTCCAGGCAGCTGAAGGCGTGGTTGTCTGTGGCAAGAAGGCGTGAATCTTTAAAGGCTGATCTGCTTGGAAGTTAGCGGAGTCGCTGAAGGCATGAAGAATCCAGGCTTGAAGGTGCGGTTCGACTCTGATTTCTTCACTTTGAAGTCTGGGCAATGAAAGCGCTACATCCAAGGACTGAAGGCGTGTGGCTTTTGGCTGAGGTTGATGAAGGCGCTTGAAATTAACACCAAAGGCGCTGAAGTGTTGAATACTTTTTCAAACTTGGAATTTTTGACATTTTTGGCTGATTTTTAGTTTCCTCTCTTAAGGACACTTTTGTAATATTTGATACATTCTACATTGCGTATTAGTTACGTTTTCCCAACTCTATATATAGGGAAGGTAGCTAACATGTAAGGGGGATTATTCCCTACTCACATCTTTTCCATATTGTAACCAACTTTTGATTTTAAAAGAGCGGGAATTCTCATTTTCTCTCTAGAGATCTACTTTCTCCCATGGTGGAAGAATGTAATGAGGTTCCTACAATAGGGGAGTTTCAGTGGTTCAGAGTTAAATTTGTGGTGGTTGCTCCCCATATGCATGAGCTTAAGCACTTCTTTGCCACTATTCTTCAAGTGCCCTACAGGAGGATAACGAGTTCTTATGAAATATCATTTTTCTGGTACAGAGAGGGTTATTCCGATTCTTGAAGAAGAAAGTTACATAAATAAAGTCTAGCTGAAGACTACAAAACCCATAACTACTTCTTTTCATTTTACCCTTTACTTCAGTTTTTGGTTCAATTAATTGTTATGTTTATTTTGCATGTTTGGCTTATACTCACCAAGGCCACTCATGATGTAGTGTATCGCAAAGGAAGGAATTGCAAGGGAAATAAGCCATGCACACATGAGGCTAAGTGTGGAGGAGTGATGCCTTGGACCACTCCCGCAATGCAATTAATCACTTGGTTTTCTATTTTGAAGCATGAATTGTGCATATGCTATTTAGTGTTAGTAGTTGCATTATTTTACACCACTGTGATTCCTAGTCATGGTGCAACACTTTGCTTGCATGCTACCTCCATGACATGTTTATCTTGCACCAAAATGTATTGTACTTGAGTGAGCAATTTCTAATAAGCTTTGTTTTTCACCAAGCGCAGGAAGTTTTCATGCAAGAAAGAACTTCAAACAAGGACACTACATCAAGCAAGCATTGGAATTCATGACATGTCAATACCAGGGAGCTCCCAAACCTTTCTTTACTTTACGTTGGGGATAATGTAAGTTTTAAGTTGGGGGAGGGAATGTTTGCTATGATTTGTGTTTTTTGGACTTTATTTTCTTTTTATTTTATTTTTTTTGTCATGAAAAGTTATTTTGTGCTATGTGATGCAAAGTATGTTACTTTTAAGTTTTGTGTGTTACTTTTATCTTGTGCATATTTTACTTCGTATATGTGGTGTTTTTAATTTTTTGAATAAGTGATGGTGTTGAACTTAAGTTGTGTTGTGCGTTTGTGTTGTGAAGACAAGTTGTGCAAATTTACAATGAGTGCATTTATAGAGCCAAACGAATTTTGTGTTGAACTTTTGAAAGAGTCAAATGTTAGAGTGAGTGGACTAGAAAGTTAATATCACACTTGTATTTGAAACATTGTTCCTAGTTCACTATGGCTTAATTCAAGTTCATCACTTAAATCTTTTTGATCTTGCATGTGAAAATTTTTGTTTTCTGGTACTAAGTTTGAAGAAATTGGTACATTTTGCTGGCTAAAGCCCGATGTCAAAGTAAGATAGATATGCCATGCAACAACCAATTGACATAGGAGGTAATGTGTATGGAATTTGTTTTTTTCTTTGTTATGCATTTGTCTAGAGTTTCCATTATTTCGTACATGTTTTATCAAGATTGGGATTCTTATGAACATGTGAATGCATAAGAAAGGATATGGAGAAAAAGCCTTTGGCAACTGGGAAGGAAAAAGCCATAAGAACCTGGCAATGAAAGGAGAAAACGGCCATAAAACCCAGGCTTTATTTTTTTTTTGCAAGTCGCCAATATGTGCAATTCAGTTCTACAAAAAAAAGCACCAATGTGCAGCACTACTGAGCATAATAAGGGCAATGTCCCATAGAGTACTAATGTACGCATAGGTACCATTGATCTTATGAGTGCACGTTCATAAGAGTGGACAAGGAGGTTGGCATGTATTGAATGGTATGTGAGACAACTAGATGGTGTATAACAAAGGAATAGATGAAGTTCATGTTCCTCAGGACACACTTGCACGCATGACATTTTGGTATTTATTCGTTGTGCCTTAGTTGATAATTTGTACTGAAATTTGGGAGCTAGGTACCAGGAACTCAAATATCAAATTTTGTTTGAAAAATGTTTTGATGAACTTGGATGTGGTTGTTGTGGATAAGCGAGCAAAGTGACATATACGAGTGATGAAAACTTAGAAAGAGCATCTTTGTTTGGGAACAAGTTAGTGAGAATTGTGTTGGGGTAACCAGGAAGGTTTTCCTTATCAAGATTTCAAAAGCATGGTGTGTGTGGGATGTATTGTTGTGATTAAGTGTAAATGGTATTTTGTGTCTTCGCTTGAGGGCAAGCAAAAGGTCAAGTGTGGGGGAATTTGATAAGTTGGATTTATACCAACTTATATATGATTATATCACTTAGCTTCTGCTTTGTTTTTCATTCAAATGTGTAGTGTTTTGTGCCATGTTGTGCATTTATGTGGTTTATAACTTGATGTGTTAAAATGGAGAAAAAGTGCTAAAATGTCGATCAAATGAGTCAAGTGTGTATGTGAAGTCCAAGAACAAGGAAAGAATTGGAAAAGGATGGAAATGATGCTTTGAGAAAACCTAAACATGTCAATAGGCTTGAATTAGGGTTTCGGGCAGATTTGTTGTGCAACTTCAATTGCGTGTAACTCTTTTAATACTAATCCAAATGACGATATCTTGGATGTTCTGAAAAGCTCTTTGAGTGTACTTTATTTCTTATGTTTTAACTTTCTTCTAATGCTGTGTGCAAGTATGAGAAACGGGGGCATCTTTCCAATTGCTACTTCAGGTTTTTATTATTGAGTTCATAGTGCCACAGTTTGGTAGATTGTTTATATCTTGAGCTACAGACCTTCAATGATGCTGTTTCTTAAACCAATGGAAAGCCAAGAGAAAGATCTAAAACTTTGATGTTTACCACAAAGTCTGATTCAGAACCGAAGACACACGAATTGTGCATAGAAGTATGCAGTTTTGCTGAAGAAAGAAATTTGCCCACGAGATCTCGTGGGCAAAGAAAAAGCAACAAAAAATGGCCTACGAGACCTCGTAGGCTTGTGAAAAAGTGACAAAATTTTGCCCACGAAATTTCGTGGACATGTGAAAAGGGGCAGACAAATACTCCACGAGGTCTCGTGGAGGAAATTTCCAGCTTTGCCAAAGTCCAGTATTTTGGCCATAACTGTCTCATCTTAGCTCCGATTTGGGTGATTCAAAAAGCTTTGGAAAGCTAAGACTTGGGGCTACAATTTTTATGTTTTAGGGTTTGCCCAGTTCGCAGTGCAGCAGGGCCAAATATTTGTTGGAAAGAGACGGTTTGTAAGTTTTCAGAATTTGAGAGGTAAAAAGTTCCAAGTATCTTTGCTTGTGCTTTCCTTTCATCTTTGAGCTAAAGTTGTTGCACTCGTTTGTTATTGATATTACACAGTTTGATGCCACATTTGGTGCATACTTGTTGCTCACATGTATGCGTAACACTTGCTACACACTTGCACCACAATGCATAGCTCAAGTGCACACTTTGTCACATCACGGCAAGCATTTCATTTTGACACTCCTTGCCAAGTACTTTGCCAAGCCTTGCCAACTTACCTTGCCACAAGATCATTGCACAACTCATCACATTGGCATATTTTCATTGACATTCACCTGCACACCATTGAGTTAGTCAGGAACACTACTTAAGCATACACAACACACCAACCATTTGCACATTGGCAATATTTGTACACTCTTGGCACACCACTTGTTCATGGCACAACATTTGCACATTCTTAGCACGCATGCACTCATCTTGCCAAACATCCATGACACACATTTGGTAACATTTGAACACTCTTGGCACACCATTCGTGCACTTCATAGCAACACTTCGACACACATTTGGTCACTTCACAGCACAACTGCACTACATCTTGCATCACCACATAGGCATTCATCCACACATTCCATGCATGAACTCACCAAGCACTTGGCACCACTCACGACGGTATCATCTTAGCCCAAATTTCACACAAACATCACAATCATTCGGCATCACTAGACCATCAATACATTTGCACCACAAACACTCCTTGCACTTGTCTCACCGACTCACATCACACACATCTTGTTTGCACTATAAACCTTACACTCAAACACACATCTCGGCATGGGAATCAAAACGAGCAGCCAAGCATATTTAGCCCACGAGATCTCGTGGGCAAAGAAAAAGTGCAAAAAATTGCTCCACGAGATCTCGTGGAGAAAAGAAAAAGTGCAAAAATTGCTCCACAAGATCTCGTGGAGAAAAACAAAAGCAGAGAAATTTTGCCCACGAGACTTCGTGGTACAAAACAGAAGTACAACAATTTCTCCACGAAGTCTCGTGGTGCATTTTTTTGATTTCAGGCCTTGAAAAAATGGCTAAGTGTTGGCTTCTGAATTTCCAGGCGGATGAAGGCGTGGAGCTCCGAAGCCCAGAGGCGTGAAATCTGGAGCACTGGAGCGTATGAAGACTTGCATGAACGATGAAGGCGTGGAGTCCTTTGGCTCAAAGGCGCTGGAACTTTCTGATTTCTTCACTTGGACTTTGAGAGGTGAAGGCGCTGGCGCTGAAGCTGGAGGGCGCGAGCTGGACTGCTGATGGAGCAAAGGCGTGATGTGCAATGGCCTGAAGGCGATGAGTTGCTGAATTGTTCTTCATTTTAGGATTTTTTCACATTTGTGGGCTGATTTTGGTTCTTCCTTTTGAGGACACTTTTGTAATATCTTTAGATATTTTTAGTTAGTGTATTAGTTACATTTCTACTTCTATATATATAGGAGATGTAGTTAGAACAAAGAGAGACTTTTGGATCCCTGGACCATTATTCATCATTCACTTTCACAATTTCATAACCAACTTTTTAGAGTTAGAGAGTGGGAATTAATCGTGAGATCTTCTTTCTCACTCTAGTTTCTCTCTTTAGACTTTGGGCTCCGATTCTATTTCCGATCAAGGAATTGCTCTGTTCATTGGATTTCTTACTCAATTAAGGAAGCAATTTCCAACACCTTGTGAATTGGAAGCAATTCAAGCATATCTTTGGGTAACTTCTTTCCATTTGATGAATATGAATTGCTGATAGCCTAAAGTCGTATCAGCTCAATTTTACCCTAACAACTACTGTAGAAGTGGAAGCAGGGATCGTAATCCACAGGGAAGGCGTAGGTCAAGAAAAATTGAGCAAATTGTTCTAAAATTCCTTGTCATCGAATCTAGTCACGAGAAAGAGGAAAATTCAACACAAAAGAACGAAAGAAAAGATGCAAAATGTAGCAACAAGCAGAGGTGAACAGATATCTCAGGATTCTTGCACCAGATGAACACAGACCTAGCAAATTTCTACTATGCAATCAGTCAACAAGCAAAATTATAGAGACCTAAGTTGCCTAGAAGTTCAAGTCATGGTTAGCATGGCGACCACACCACTTCCTGTACTTCCTATCACCATCTCCTCCCATGGCGAGGCCTGAGAATGGTGGAATAAGCTCCACAAAGTCTCAACTCTCCAAGCTAACTACTCTAACATGCAAAGTCCTAAGAACTCCCATGGCGAGGCCCATCCTAAGGTTCACATATCTTTGTTGTTAACACAGAAAGCTCCTTTTACACTTTTCCTAATGTTTCAATTCATTAACACTTCCTATGGCGAGGCCTGTGTCTCAGATTGAATTGATTACAGAGATCAAGTGCAATGACTTAAACAATCACAATTTAGTTCTCAGTTCATACAACTTCGCTAACTTTGATTAATCACTCCTCAATTCAGCATGTCGACCACAATTGAAGCTTGATCCATTCAAAAATAGCAAGGAATTATGAAATTCAACATATGTCTATGCATAATTCAAATGTGATTTCAATACTCAACAATTACATCAATTGCATAGCATACAATCTACTAAATCACGTATTCATCCATTAAGAATCCTAAGATATCATAGATTTAGCCGATGATCATCTTTCTCGTCTCAAAATCAACAAATTGCAACATTAATAAGGTCATTCTCATTTAATTGGAAGAATTTACCGATTTACTCGAGAGAATTGTCGATTCCTTTGTTAATTGAGAATGAGAAGGATAAATCCAGTCAAAATTCATAATCGGAATTGAGATCGGAGAAGAAATGTTTAGTGCGAGAAAATTGATCTAGAGAGAGAAAATAAGAATTCCAGCTTTTATTCAAAAGATAGTTCTCCAAAATCTCCAATCCCCCCTTACATGTTAGCTACGTTCCCTATATATAGAGTTGGGAAAACGTAACTAATAGGCAACATAAAATGTATAATGTATTACAAAAGTGTCTTCAAAGAATTGACTAAAATTCAGCCCAAGAAGTGAAAATTTGAAGCTTGAAAACTTCCTTCAGCAACCCAGCGCTTTTAGTCTTCCTCGGAACACGCCTTCAGCGCCCTCAACGTCCACAACACGCTTTCTTGCTTCCTCGCTTCACGCCTTCACCGCTTGGAAATCCAGCTGAAGAATCAGAGCCAAACCACGCCTTCAGGTCTCATCCAGTCACGCCTTCAGTAACTCAGCGAGCCTTCAAGAATCCCGCGTTTCAAAATCCACGCCTTTTCGCCAAGGCAAACCACGCCTTCTGCTGCCTGGAAATTCAGAAAATCAGAACTTCAACACTTAACCAATTTTATGAAAACAAGAACAAAACCAGAAACCCTTATGCTATGTAGCATCTTTCAACAAAACTTTTGCCCAGATCTACTGTGAATTTGGAAAAACTTAAAACACGAAAGTTGTAACCCTTTTGTCTTAGCTTTCTACAGCCATTTGAAACACCAAATTCGGACCTAAGACGAAATAGTTATGACCCAACCAATAAAGTGTGACAAAGCTGAAAAACTTCATGGAACAACCTTCAAACACTTAGCCATTAAAAACATCATAAAAAAAACAAGTTAAAGCAAGTAGCCTACGACAAAATGTTCTTGCTCCAAAATTGGCCTACGACAAAAATCCTCCTTCCAAGAATTGGCCACGACACGTCAAGGGCAAAAAGTTTTTCCTTCAAGAATGGCTTACGACATGTCGTAAGCCATTTTTTTTTCTTCCAAGTTTGGCCTACGACATGTCGTAGGCCAATTTCCTTTCCTATGCCAACAGAAGTCTGTTGAATGTGATAAGTTTGAATGTAACAAGTTGTGTACAAGTGGTGCAAATGTTGTGCCAAGAATGCTTGAGTAGTGTGCCAAGAGTTTGTGCTTGCTGATATGCGAAAAATGTGAAAATGGTTTATGTGTGGTGGCTGCTTAAGTGATGTCCATGTCCTAGCTTGGTAGTATGAAAACAAGTGAATGAATGTGAAGTAGTTGTGAAGTGATGGTAGTGCCCAAAATGTGTATTGTGATGGTGTGCCAAGGTGTATGAATGGCGTGTCAAAAATGTGCATGAGTGTGGCAAAGTGTAGCAAATGCTTGGCATGGTTGTGTTAAAGTTTGTTGGCAAGACTTGGCAAAGTATGTTAGCAATGCTTAGCAAGGTCTTGGCAACGTTGGCTTGGCAAGTCTTGGCATGTTGGTTTGGCAAAGCTTGGCAAAGTGTGTCAAGGTTGGCAAGGTGTTGGCAAAGTGTTGGCAAGGTTGGCAAGGTTGGCAAGGTCTTGGCACATTGGTTTGGCAAAGCTTGGCAAGGTGTTGGCAAGGTTATGTTGGCAAGGCTTGGCAAAGTTGTTGTGCCCGACGAGCTCGTGCAAGGATGGCATGCCAAACGATACAATGCAAGACCATGTGTGACTTAGTGTTCATTCCAGCACCAAGCTCCACTTCCATGCCAGATTCATGTGTCTTAGCCTCTGAATTAGACCCAGTTGTACACATAAAAGTTCTAGCTAATCCTCTTAGCTTTCCACCCGTTCACGAATCAGCATCATTGGGTACCTATAACTCAAGATATACACATTTTGTCAAACTGTGGCAATGAACTTTAACACAGAAATCCTGAACGTAGCAATCTTAAAGAAGCCCCCGTTTCTCATGCTTACACACACCATTAGAAAATAGTTAAAACACATGAAATGTGGTGCACCCAAAGGGCTTTCAGGAACATGCAAGATTTCATCATTCGGACAAGAATTGAAAGAGTTATACCGAAAACAAGTTGCACCAACATTCTTCCCAAACCCTAATTTGGCCAAATAAGCTCATTTCGGTTTTTCTTAAATTCCCACTCACCATTCTCATTGTTTCAAACTCTAAACTTTGTCATTTGACACCAAGCATATATTTTCCTCATTTTGACAACATTTTTGATCTTTTTTCACCATTTAAACACTATGAGTTGCAAACCACATAAACACACAATATAGCACATTGCACCACACATTTGCATGAAAATCAAGGCAAAAGCCAAGTGAAATAATACATTTAAGTTGGTATAAAACCAACTTATCAAATTCCCCCACACTTGAACCTTTGCTTGTCCTCAAGCAAAGACACAAAACGAAACCATTTAACTCAATCACAAAACCATGCCACACACACACCATGCTTTGAACTCCTGATAGGGAAAAGAACACTTCCCTATCCATTTCAACACCATTCACAATAGCTTGGCCTCAAGCAAATTGTACACTCAAAACTCATTTTTATCACACCCGTATTTAACACATTTGTTCATTCATCCACAATGGCCACATCCAAGTCCATCTAAACATTTTCCACACAAGAATTTATTCCAAAGTTCCTGGCACCCAGCTTTTAGATTTCAGCACAAATTATCAACTAAGGCACAATGAATAAAGACCAAAATGTCATGCATGCAAGTGTGTGCTGAGGAACATGAACTTCATTTATTCTCTTGCTATACACCATCTAGCTGGTTTCACAACCCATTCAATACATGCCAATCTCTTTGTCCACTCTTATGAACATGCAATCACAAGATCAATGGTACCTATGCGTACATTGGTACTCTATGGGACATTGCCCTTATTCTGCACGTTAGTGTTGCACACTGGTGCACATGTGCTTCACATATTGATTACTAAAATAATGCCTGGGTTTTATGGTTTTTTTCTCCAAATTTGATTGCCAGGTTCTTATGGCTTTTTCCTTCCTAGTTACCAATATGGCTTTTTCTCCCATATCATTTCTTGTGCAAGCACATGTTCATAAGAATCCCAAATTGACTAAACATGCACGAATTCTGGAAACACTAGATAAATGCTTAACAAAAAGAACGAAAAAAATCCATCCACATTACCTCCTATGTCATTTGGGTTCTTGCATGTCATATCTATCTTACCTTAACATCGGGCTTTAGCCAGCAAAATATGCCAATTTCTTCAAACTTAGTACCAAGAACAAAAATTTTCACATGCAAGATCAAAAAGTTTATTTGTGATGAACTTGGAATAAGCCATAGTGAACTAGGAACAAAGTTTCAAATACGTGTGCGCTATTCACTTTCCAGTCCAACACTCAAGCTCTTGACACCTTTTCCACAACAACACTCACCAATACTAACACCATATTTCATTGAAACACATCAACTCCATCACTTATTCAAAACGTTCAAATTTTTTACCAAAAACTTTAAAATTTTGCACAACAATGAAAAACTCAACATGTAACGGGAAATAATATGCAAACGACACAACTTTACCCGACAAACTAGAAAAATAGCATACTTGTTCACAAAAAAATTTCATCACAAAAAATTTCATCACCCATGCAAGTCATGCAAGTCAAATACAAGACAAACAAGCATCTAAAGTCCAAGAGATACAAACCATAGCAAACATACAACTCCCCCACACTTAAAACATACATTGTCCTCAATGTAAAGAAAAGATAGGTTTAGGAGCTCCCTGGTTTTGATATTGACATGAATTCCAACGTTGTTTTGTGGAGATGTCTTGGTCCATCTTCCTCATATGAAAAAGTCCGTGGCATCACTCCCCCACACTTTGCCTTTTGAGTGCATGGCTAATCTCTTGCAATGTGCTCCCTGGGCAAACACCTTTAACATGAGTGATTTTGATGAATGAATTCCAGAATGAAAGAAACATAAAGAAAAAACGAAAAGAAGAAAACAAACTACTTATTAAAGCTAAAGAAAAAGTAGTTCTGGATTTAGATAGTCTCCAGCTAGACTTTACTCATCCACAACGTTTGTCTTGGTCATAAAAAGAACTCAGTGAATCCATCTCTGCACCACACAAAAGATGAACTCTCATAAGCATGCTCCTTCTTCCCAGAAGACACTGGAGTGTTGAGGAGATGTGTAAGCACAGGATCATGAAAAGAGCTTTCTATTAATATCACATTCATTTGAAGCACATCATAGCCCTCTTCTACCACACTATCCAGAGTCGTCCTGCAAGGCTCAACCAAGGAATGAACTTCCATGGTCTCAACAAGCTCATCAGGAAGTTCAAAAGTAAACGTCTCAAATTCACACTCGTTCAACATGCTATCCTTGTCCTTCAAAATGTTAACATCTTTATCATCCAAACTAGAGTTAATAACTTCACACATTTTCCCAATGTTAACATCACAAACACAAACAGCATTGTCATCGTTTAACAAAAATTGCTCATTGTTCACCTGTGGAGAGGTACCAAATTCACACCTAGATTCATTCATGGCTTCACAAATTGGTGCTCCAACGGAAATCCCAGCAATTTTCACGTTATTTTGAGTTATGGTGTCAGAATGTTTTTCTAGATGAGACTCTATGCAATTTATCAAGGTATCAAGAAAAGTACAACCATCATCATCAACAAGCATAGCATGGCTCTTATTATCGTTTGAACAATTCTTAACACATGCTTCCTATAACGTATGATCTACCAAAGTTTGGCTTGACAATTCAAAGCTTGACTCTTTTATTGGACAAATTGAATAACATTCTACCACAGACGAATTGTCAGGTAAAATCATACAATCTTCAAAATCATGCTCTTCCAAATCAATTTCTTCATCATCAACAAATTTATCGACAGAAATGTAGTCATGCTTAACACCCTCATCAACTAAAGTTGAAGAACATTCAACAACTTGAATGGAACACAAAGACTCTATGTACACGGGTTGTTTCATGGCATAGTTCACATCAAAAACTACTTCCTCATTATTAATCCAAAATGTGACCGTTTTGTTTCGAACATCAATTAATGCATCACCAGTGGCTAAGAAGGGACGACCAAAAATGAGAGGAACCTCAGGGTCCTCTTCCATGTCAAGCACAATAAAATCAACCAGTAATGTAAATTTATCTATTCTTACCAAAACATCTTCTACCAATCCAGTGGGAGTTACCAATGATCTATCTGCCAATTGGAGAGTTACTGCAACTGGGCGAATCCGGCTTTCCAATCCAACATTGATAGCAATGGATAATGGCATTAAGTTGATTCCAGCACCCAAGTCACACAACGCCTTTGCAAAATGCCTTGTGCCTATTTTGCATGGGATAGTGCAACTCCCAGGATCCTTAAGCTTCGGAGGAAGATCATGAACCATCCAAGCTTGAGTGCACTCAGAAACCATCATTGGAACATCACATCTCAAGATTTGCTCTTTGTTGGAGATGAGATCCTTGAGATATTTGGCATATTTTGGCATTGATGTCACTAAATCCATCAAAGGAAGATTCACGTTCACTTGCTTGAGTACATCCAGGAACCTCTTGAACTGAGGGCCTTTTTGAGGAGGTGGTTTCTTCCTCTCTGGAAAAGGAGGTTTAGGAGCATACTCCGGGTAGTTGTAAGGATTGGAGTTCTTGGTGATCTCATTTCCTACCCTAGCTGGTATGTCCTTCTTCATAGTCTTACCATCCTCTTGCTCATTATCCTTCTTAAGTTCCAAAACTTCCTCAGCTTCATCTTTCTTGTCTTCTTCTTCTGCACAATCACTCTTAACTTCTGACGGTTTATTCCCAGGCAAAAGTTTTCCACTCCTTAAGGTTATGGCTTTACATCCAATATTGTTCTTGGGATTTGGCACCGTATCACTAGGAAGAGAACCAATCGGTCTATGATGTATAGCATTCGCGAGTTGACCCAATTGCATCTTAATGTTTTTAAATGTGCCATCATGATGTCTTACAGATGTCTCCAAAGCAACAAATCTTTCTTCATTTTTATCAACCTTTTCTATAAGACTCCGGAGCATTTCTTCCACTGATGAGTTCCTTGGCTCTGAGGTACTAGCTTGTTGTTCAAACCCTGGTGGAGGATTGGAAGTTCTCCCTTGATCATTCGCTTAAGTATTTTGACCTCTCTGGTTTTGGTTCTGTTGTCCCCAAGTTCCTTGATTACCACCATAGCCTCTATTGTTGCCTCCTGAGTAATTTCCAGAGTACTGTGGTCTGTTGCCATAGTTATTCACTTATTGAATGGAATCAGTGGTGACTGGGCACTCATCAGTATAGTGTTCACCCTTGCATATACCACATGAAAAAAGAGGAGCTTTTGTTTGTGTTGCCTTAAGAGTCTGCACCTGCTTGGCCAATGCTTCAAACTTAGCACTAAGAGAAGTCTCCTCATCTACATCAAGAACCCCCATTTGTTTTCTAACATGTGTTTTGCGGGTCTCCGGGAAGAGATACTCGTCCTCAGCTATTCGATCAAATAACTCCCTTACCTCTTGGACACTTTTATCTTTGGGAGCACCATTAGCACAGGCCTTAACCATCATTGAGGCTTCAGTAGTAAGGCCTTTGAAGAAAGTATTTAGTTCTTTGATCTCTCCCAAATCATGGTTGGGGCATTGCCTAATCAAGTCGTTGAATCTTTCCCAAGCTTCTCTAATTGTCTCACTATCTTGTTGTTGGAAATTTGTAATTTCCAGCCTTCTCTTTTCAAGCTTAGCTGGAGGGAAGTATTTAGACAAAAACCTCTTCTGTAGATCATCAAATGACATTCCAGCATTTGCTCCCCCAATACTCTTGAACCAATCTTTAGCCTTTCCACGCAGAGATAATGGGAACAAAATTCTGTGAACCTCACCCCTGTCGACCCTTGGCAACTTGAATGTGCTACATAACTTGAGAAACTAATCAAGGTGGTCATTGGGATCCTCGTTGTCAAGACCTTGGAAGAATTGGCCATGGGTAATCATGGAAACAATTTGTGAAGGAATGTGGTAACTTTCCACGTCTATGTCCTGCTGCCCAAATCGGTTGTCGAAATTTACTGCGTAATGATCTCCAAACCTAGGTGCTTGTGCTCCTTGTGCAGCCATTTCTCTCTGTTGCCTTAGCTGTGCTCTCAAAGTTTTCTCCAACTCAAGATCCAATAGGAATTGTGGTTCTCCTGAAAACCAGCTAGACCTTGGCATACACACACACCGTAGTGAAGTGTAATAACAAAGAAAAAAGTACTTCAAATATGCAACGAAGAAACAGACCACAAATCTCAACACGTACTCAAAACTATGCACAGAACAAAATACACACAAAATGAAAGCTAAAGTAAATGTCACACACAACAACACAAAGTAGAACAAGTAAAATCAAGAAAATTTAACAAATTCCAAAACCGATTGCCTTCCCCGGCAACGGCGCCAAAAATTGATAGCCTAAAGTCGTATCAGCTCAATTTTACACTAACAACTACTGTAGAAGTGGAAGCAGGGATCGTAATCCACAGGGAAGGCGTAGGTCAAGAAAAATTGAGCAAATTGTTCTAAAATTCCTTGTCACCGAATCTAGTCACGAGAAAGAGGAAAATTCAACACAAAAGAACGAAAGCAAAGATGCAAAATGTAGCAACAAGCAGAGGTTAGCAGATATCTCAGGATTCTTGCACCAGGTGAACACAGACCTAGCAAATTTCTGCTATGCAATCAGTCAACAAGCAAAATTATGGAGACCTAAGTTGCCTAGAAGTTCAAGTCATGGTTAGCATGGCGATCACACCACTTCCTGTACTTCCTATCACCATCTCCTCCCATGGCGAGGACCGAGAATGGTGGAATAAGCTCCGCAAAGTCTCAACTCTCCAAGCTAACTACTCTAACATACAAAGTCCTAAGAACTCCCATGGCGAGGCCCATCCTAGGGTTCACATATCTTTGTTGTTAACACAGAAACCTCCTTTTACACTTTTGCTAATGTTTCAATTCATTAACACTTCCTATGGCGAGGCCTGTGTCTCGGATTGAATTGATTACAGAGATCAAGTGCAAGGACTTAAACAATCACAATTTAGTTCTCAATTCATGCAACTTCGTTAACTTTGATTAATCACTCCTCAATTCAACATGTCGACCACAATTGAAGCTTGATCCATTCAAAAATAGCTAGGAATTATGAAATTCAACATATGTCTATGCATAATTCAAATGTGATTTCAATACTCAACAATTAGATCAATTGCATAGCATACAATCTACTAAATCACGTATTCATCCATTAAGAATCCTAAGATATCATAGATTTAGCCGATGATCATCTTTCTCATCTCAAAATCAACAAATTGCAACATTAATAAGGTCATTCTCATTTAATTGGAAGAATTTACCGATTTACTCGAGAGAATTGTCGATTCCTTTGTCAATTGAGAATGAGAAGGATAAATCCAGTCCAAATTCACAATCGGAATTGAGATCGGAGAAAAAAATGTTTAGTGAGAGAAAATAGATCTAGAGATAGAAAATAAGAATTCCCGCTTTTATTCAAAAGATAGTTCTCCAAAATCACCAATCCCCTCCTTACATGTTAGCTACCTTCCCTATATATAGAGTTGGGAAAACGTAACTAATACGCAACATAAAATGTATAAAGTATTTCAAAAGTGTCTTCAAAGAATTGACTAAAATTCAGCCCAAGAAGTGAAAATTTGAAGCTTGAAAACTTCCTTCAGCAACCCAGCGCTTTTAGTCTTCCTCGGAACACGCCTTCAGTGCCCTCAACGTCCACAGCACGCCTTCTAGCTTCCTCGCTTCACGCCTTCACCGCATGGAAATCCAGCTGAAAAATCATTGCCAAACCACGTCTTCAGGCCTCATCCAATCACGCCTTCAGTAACTCAGCGAGCCTTCAAGAATCCCGCGTTTCAAAATCCATGCCTTTCCGCCAAAGAAAACCACGCCTTCTGCTGCCTGGAAATTCAGAAAATCAGAACTTCAACACTTAGCCAATTTTCTGAAAACAAGAACAAAACCAGAAACCCTTATGCTATGTAGCATCTTTCAACCAAAATTTTGCCCAGATCCACTGTGAATTTGCAAAAACTTAAAACACGATAGTTGTAACCCTTTGTCTTAGCTTTCTACAGCCATTTGAAACACCCAATTAGGACCTAAGACGAAAGAGTTATGACCCAACCAATAAAGTGTGACAAAGCTGAAAAACTTCATGGAACAACCTTCAAACACTTAGCCATTAAAAACATCATAAAAAAAACAAGTTAAAGCAAGTAGCCTACGACAAAATGTTCTTGCTCCAAAATTGGCCTACGACATGTCGTAGGCCAAAAATCCTCCTTCGAAGAATTGCCCACGACAAAAAGTTTTTCCTTCATAAATGGCTTACGACATGTCGTAAGCCATTTTTTTTCTTCCAAGTTTGGCCTATGACATGTCGTAGGCCAATTTCCTTTCCTATGCCAACTGAAGTCTGTTGAATGTGATAAGTTTGAATGTAACAAGTTGTGTACAAGTGGTGCAAATGTTGTGCCAAGAATGCTTGAGTAGTGTGCTAAGAGTTTGTGCTTGCTGATATGCCAAAATGTGAAAATGGTTTGTGTGTGGTGGCTGCTTAAGTCATGTCCATGTCCCAGCTTAGTAGTATGAAAACAAGTGAAATGAATGTGAAGTAGTTGTGAAGTGATGGTAGTGCCCAAAATGTGTATTGTGATGGTGTGCCAAGGTGTATGAATGGCGTGCCAAAAATGTGCATGAGTGTGGCAAAGTGTAGCAAATGCTTGGCATGGTTGTGTTAAAGTTTGTTGGCAAGACATGGCAAAGTATGTTAGCAATGCTTGGCAAGGTCTTGGCAACGTTGGCTTGGCAAGTCTTGGCATGTTGGTTTGGCAAAGCTTGGCAAGGTGTTGGCAAGGTTATGCTCGCAAGGCTTGGCAAAGTTGTTGTGCCCGACGAGCTCGTGCAAGGATGGCATGCCAAACGATACAATGCAAGACCATGTGTGACTTAGTGTTCATTCCAGCACCAAGCTCCACTTCCATGCCAGATTCATATGTCTTACCCTCTGGATTAGACCGAGTGGTACACATAAAAGTTCTAGCTAATCCTCTTAGCTTTCCAACAGTTCAAGAATCAGCATCATTGGGTACATGTAACTCAAGATATACACATTTTGTCAAACTATGGCAATGAACTTTAACACAGAAATCCTGAACGTAGCAACCTTAAAGAAGCCCCCGTTTCTCATGCTTACACACAGAATTAGAAAATAGTTAAAACACAAGAAATGTGGTGCACCCAAAGGGCTTTCAAGAACATGCAAGATCGCATCATTCGGACAAGAATTGAAAGAGTTATTTCCGAAATACGTTGCACCAACATTCTGCCCAAACCCTAATTTGGCCAAATAAGCTCATTTCGGTTTTTCTTAAATTCCCACTCACCATTCTCATTGTTTCAAACTCTAAACCTTGTAATTTGACACCAAGCATCTATTTTCCTCATTTTAACAACATTTTTGGTCTTTTTTCACCATTTAAACACTATGAGGTGCAAACCACATAAACACACAATATAGCACATTGCACCACACATTTACATGAAAATCAAGGCAAAAGCCAAGTGAAATAATATATTTAAGTTGGTATAAAACCAACTTATCAATTGCTTGCTTTTGCTTGTTGAAGATTGTGAAATGGAAATGGAGTTCCGTAGCTAGATTTTGTGATATCCTAGGATTTGAACGGATGAATGTTTAATTTAGTTGATGTGATGTCTTGCAATTGACTTAATTCACTAAGTATGAAATCACACATGAATCTACACTTTGAACTTGTTAAATTTCATATTTCTGAACTGGACTTGGATGATTTTGAACTCCAATTGTGATCGCCATGCCAAATTGGAGGTAGATTCACCATCATTTAGTGAGGATGCATGAAATGAGAACTTGAATGTGATTTCTTGAGTCTTTTCACTTGTTCAACCGATCATTGCATTTCTGAGATTCTGGCCTCGCCATCGGAAGCTTCAAAGAAATGAAACTTAGAGAAGAAGTGAGAAGAGATTTCCTATGATAATAACAAAGGCATTCCAAATTAGGTTAGGCCTCGCCATGGGAGTTCCTAGGCTTTGGATGTTGGAGTAGTTGTCTTAGGAAGTTGAGGTTCTGTAGTTTATAACACTAATCTAGGCCTCGCCATGGGAAAGGTAAGTGTTATGGGATCTAGCATGTAGTACTGTCGTCATGCCGGCTATAGGTTAGGTTGTCGGGGAACTAAGATCTCCTCTGTTCATATTTGCTTGTTAATTGCATCGCATCAAGTCACTGAGAACTCAAGAATCCTAGGATATCCATTCACACTTATTCGTTGCATTTGGACTTCAATTCTTGTTAATTCATGTGTGTTAGAGCCTAGTTCCTTTGAGTCTTATTTTCTTTTGGTACATGGTTGAAAATTGTTACTCTCCTTTGTTAAGCTAGTTCTTTAATCTTTTTGCTCTTGTGACATTTTGTGAACAAAATCCAATTTCTTGATACCTCCTTTTCCCTGTGGATACGATACCTTGCTCACTGCTACTATAGTTAGTGAAATAGGATAAATTGACGAGTAGCAACAACTCGCTACCACATTAACCATTATTTCTCTTCGAATTGTATTTTTCAATCCAATTAGTCAATAACTTAGGTCATCTCTAATTTTGTCTTGATACCTTTGACTCAAATGTGTCGGTGTCATGTTTGTTCTCATATTCTCTATTACAGGTATGAGAACCTTTCAATGGTATCACTTGAAAAGCATTGTATTTCCCAATAGGTGGTGCATAAATCCTCCAAGAGCAACCCTTTGCACAGATGACAGTGATCCTTTGAGGCTCTTTTCTGATCCAAGTTATGTCATACCCCTCTCTGATGTTCCATTCTTTCAGCACTATTCTAAAACCCCTAAAGTTTGTGAATTTCTTCCCAACCTTAAGTTGGAAATGAGGCTTTCTAAACTCTATCTCAAGATTGAAATCTAAGTACTTTTCAAACCAATCATCTTCATCACCCACTCTTTCTAATAATTCCTCATCCTCAAATACTGGTTCATTCCATTTCTTATTTTGTGTTCATGATGACCTTCACTCTGATTTGGTTCAGAGGTTCTGTTTTCATGATGACCTTCAATTTGATTAGGTTCATAAGTATCTCCATGATCACATCCAGTCTGATCTTCTTGAGATGTGTTTCTTTAGCAACATGTTCAGTTTGATCTACATTTTCTCCAGCCGCCCTTCTAACTATAGGTATCTTTCTTCTTTGCTTGTTCTTGCCTTTCCCAACTGCAATATTGCTACATGAGTTGTTTCCCAAAGGTGTGCTATTGTTTTATGGTATGTTTTGAGAGGTATGTCCATGATTACCTTTAGTCTGATCTGCTTGAGATGTTTTTTTTCTAGCAACATGTTCACTATGATCTGTATTTTCTCTAGCCGCCTTTTTTACTACAGGTATTTTTCTTCTTTGATTGTTCATGTCTTTCCCAACTGCAAAATTGCTAGATAACTTGTTTCCCAAAGGTGTGATATTATTTTATGGTATATCTTAAGAGGTATGTCCATGATCACTTTCAGTCTGATCTGCTTGAGATATTTTTTTTCCAGTAGCATGTTCACTTTGATATGCATTTTCTCCAGTTGCCATTCTGACTACAAGTATCTTTGTTCTTTGCATGTTCTTGTTTGTCCCAACTGCAACAGTGCTAGATGACTTGTTTCCCAAAGGTGTGATACTATTTTCTGGTATATCTCCATTCTCATGATCTGCAATATTTTCTATTGTGCCATTATATGCTGGTTCAGATTTTTGGTTAAGTGGTTGAGGGACTGCTAATTCAGTGGCCTTGGATGATGGTTCAGGGGGTTAGTTCAAATTACAACTTTTTACAACAAAGATATCTTCATCTTCTATTGATTCTAATCCTTCTTTTAACCATTCAAGTTCATCTTCATCATCAGTGGTTTTCCCTATTTGAACTATTACCATCATTATCATCATTTGCCCCATCACCATCGTCATTAAATTCCCCACCAATATCCCCGTTAAATTATTCACTAATGTCCTCATATGTGAGTACTGGTAAATCTATGCTAGTAACCCTTTGAAATAATACTTTACCCTTTGAAGATACTATTTTAATGGGGTCCTCTCGTGCTTCAACATATCTTTTCCTTATAGAACACCCTTTACAACATTCATTCATGAAATTAATGTCATCATCTCATCTGATTCCAAATAACCCTTTATCACATTCAGAATTTGGTACACAGAAGTAAAACTTCACAAGACAACTAAGTTTGTTTATTTCATTGAACATATTATTTAGTTCAATAACAGACAATTCATATGGATCCCACTGCTTAAAGACATTCTTTTTCACACTGTCACCAGTATATTTTATGCGAGGCTTTCATAAAAATTTTCCACCATAATGTATGTATATATTAACATCTTCTATGGCCATTCTATAAGTCAAACAAGAACAATATAACAAAAATGTCATTGGACCACACGACATATGAAAAATACATAAGTTATTTTTAGAAAAACAAGTGTGGACCACTATTATTATCTACTATATAACAAAACTAAATTGTGACTGTGACTTCAAAGTTGGCACTTTTCAACCAAATATGAGTTAAAAAGTTACAACATTTATAATAAAAAAGTTGAACAAATACAAATCCTGATATCCCCACTATCCTAACAATACAAATATAAAAGCGACAAGAGTAAAGAATGGCATAAACAATTTCACTTTCAATCAAATATCTTTAAACAATGGCAGACAATATTAAAAATGTCAATGGCGGACAATGAGACTTGATTATCTCACAACCATTACACGATTATTGCTAAAAGTAATCAAATCAGATTAAAAATAATAATAATAATCGAAGCCCCAATACACTGAAAACTAAGAAAGAAATTTATAAAATTAATTTTACTCCAAATGGAGGTTAACATACCTTATTTTTCCAAATAATGGACAGTTTCTTCATCCTCTGATTCGCCTATTATTCTCAACAAGTCAACTGAAGAAGCTTCAAGATTTTCCCCGTGTTCGCTGTTGGAGACCCGTGTTCGCTGCTGGAGTTTAGAAGTCAACCGTAGAATGAAACCCGAATATACAAACATGTTATTTTATATGGTGGGTACAAGTGTTATTCTTTCAGTACCCGTTAAGTGAGTGGATGTCCGTTCACTTTTAAAAAACAACAAAGTACAAGGAGGCAAATTATAGGTTTCAATATTTCAGGGAGGTAATGTAAAATTTTGGCAAACCACAGACAGTTTTTTTTTTGGAATTTACCCTGAAATTTATTTATGAATAACATAAATATGATTTTAGTATTTTTTTTGTATTTAACATGCTTGAATTACCATATGATTTGCAGATCCTTCCATTTTGCCTCATTATTTTAATTGATTTGACCTTGAATTTTTCTTCTTTCCTGGACTTGTCACTCACAGATTCTCTCTGCCTATCCCACAGTTTTGCTGGTTTCAAATTTTTTGCTATGTATTTTGCACTCAAATAAAGAATACTAAGATTCTCTCTAGCTATTTTTTATTTTTTTACATTCTATTTTTTAGTTCTTCTAAGTGATTTTTTCTTTCTTTTTCCTTTCTTGCAATTTGCAGACTCTCTTAGGCTAATATGACGTGTTGCAGCTTTGTCAGTTTCAGATTTTCCTACTAATCATAAGTGCCTAGGGAAGTTCTTTTTTTTCCATTTATTCTTTTGGTTGCTTATTTCCTCTCGAAAATAATTAGAATCTCAAAATAGCCTAATTATTGAAGAAATCAATCTTAGTCAGAGTTGGTTTCAACTGTATGATAATGCACTCTATAGTTTATATTTCAAAATACTTATTATATGTTAAATTGTATTTCATGTGTCTAATTTTTAATTTGAGTTTTGCATTAAATTTTAGTTTAACTTACTCCTTTAGTATGCATTGTAAGGTAGAGGGAGGAATTTGTTTTGTAAATTAATTCTATAACTAATCTCAGATTTAGAATAATTTTAAACTTTTCTATCTAAGTAATTCTATTGGCTTACGATTATGGATTTGATATTGCTACATTCTAACTATTTTCTATCATAATCTGGGCTATGAAGATTTTTTATTTTTTTGTAAATCGGTTAGAGTTGATTGACCTGTATCTTGGTATGGCAGCCTAACGGCAGTTGGATTGATTTTCTATCCTATGCAACTGGATTTGTAGCCATGGCGGTGATTTTTACTCTCTTTCATGATTTATTTTATTTGTTTATTTAATATGAGACTCTTTTTTCAACTGCATCAGAGCTTGCATTACGAAATTATCTGAAAAAGTATCTAGCATAGTGTGGTAATTCCCACTTGTTTTTGTGCTTTTGTCAATTTTGTAGGATCTTTGTTTGCTGTGATAGCCAGACTTTCTATTGATATTTTTTTTGCCCTTTTCCTTTCAGATATTTTCACACGTCTGAAGTTTTTGAAGCTATAGTGAAGAAAACAGCCCACACGTTTGAAGTTTTGGAAGCTATAGTGAAGAAAACATTGGATTTAGAATAGATCTATAAACTGATGTGAATATTTTTTCTGTAATTTGTTTTACTGAGAACAGCGGGTGGTATTCAAGGACAAGGTAATTTTTAATATTAAACATGTCTCTTGAGGATTCTTGGCCAATAATTTCTGCTGTATTTCCTTCTATTGAAATTGTTAGGCGTATAACTGAAAAAGAAACTTTTTGATTGGGCAACAATTTACTAAAATGCTCAATTGTTGATTGAGTTGATACATGAGAAGCCTAGTTTGCTTGTTTTCGTGACTTAGCTGTATTAACTTATTATTATTATTATTATTATTTTGTAGTTGGCATAACCTCTTTTTGAGGTGGGTCACCACTCCCTATTTATTGCATAAATAGTTGGATGATGGATGTACCTTAAAATCATGCTTACAAAAGAGACCCTCTTGAATATGTCTCAATTTACACGCACTTGGCCTAATGGATCCATCTTCAATGGGGTAGAAAACGTATAAATTTGGAGTACTTCCTCCATTTACAGCAATTTCTAATTTAAAGCTATAGTACAAAATACTCCTTTGATCACAAGGAGTGACAAAAGACCTAGCAATCTAGGATATTTGCAAAGGTACAAACAAGTCCATCAACCAGGCTGTGCAGAATACCTGACAGGTCATGGCTGATCATGTTGGACTTCAAAATTCTTTCCTTTCTTTCTCACCACCGTGGGAAGTTGGTCTCTTTCCATCTTGAGAAGTGATAGCAGATGATTGGATGATTGGGAACCTGCCTTAGCTGCAAGGAATCTAGCCTGGCAATTAGATTATTTAGGGACCTTTGAGATAGCTGCCTAAATGTTGAAGTCTGATAGGGCATTGCTGATCTGAAATCCTCTCCAAGAATTGAGGCCTAAGCCCACTTCATTCGAGTCTGATTCTATGGTGATCTTTCCAAACCCATGTTTCTGCACCTGGATATATAGCTGTGGCCAGCTAATATTTCCACCTGCAAACGAGAAAAGGAATCAGGAAACAGAAAGATAGGAAGGAAGACAACTAATTTACCCATTCTATTTTTGAATAGACCAGCCGATCTCCGTCCACTTTCTTGCTGCTGCGAAGTTAATCTTAACACCATTGTCATCCGGGGGGTTCCATTTAATACAAGAGATTATGGTTTTCTTCCTAATGTTATAGCTGCAAAAGAATCGTTCCCATTTAGATTTTTCTTTATCTCAATTTCCTAATAATTCCAATTCCTTGCCCAACTATTTCAACCTTTATGATACTACTTTGGACTTGTTTGTGCTTGAGTGGCATTAGGATAGATAAGCATTGGTGGTGTTATATTGAATTTTCATTGGGTGATTATTGCAACATTTTTTGTGTGTTCGAAGTGATTTCGGACTTGTGCAATTTCTTTTCTTCCTTAAACCTTCATAGCCGTGCCTCACATTTTTTACTGATTTCTCTCTCCACTTTAGCTCTGCCGCATTCAATCCTTCTCAACCACTTGCTGAATAATTTCCACTTCGTTCCTCGGCCGCATTTATGCCTGTTACATCATCTGTAAATTTTTTAAACCCCAAACTCACCAAGACTAAAATTATCTTTATCTTCCCTTTTATCGGTGGATCTTAAAGTAAGGAAATTAAAGTCTTCAAGGCTTTTAATGTTTAAGACATTTTTTTAAGATGCATGTTATCTTAAGTTATGCATATTGGGGCATCAGGTTTCTGGAAAAATTACGTACAATGGACATGATAAAAACAAATTTGTGCCACAAAGGTCATTGGCTTATATTAGTCAATATGACCTTCATATAAGAGAACTAACAGTGAGGGAGATAGTAGATTTTTAGCAAGATGTCAAGGGGTTGGAGTTTGTCATGGTTGATGATCATCAAATGTTCATTGACTAATTCTTTACCATACTATTCAAGGCTTATAAGTGAATTACTTTACTTGTATTTCAAAATATATAGATATACTGGTGAAGTTGTTAAAAAGGGAGAAGGAGGCAAACATTAAGCCAGATCCTGATCTTGATATTATAATGAAGGTAAAATTCTTGACATTCAATGTACTTTTACTTGCTTCTTGGCTGGTGACAAATTTGCTTTTCAAGATGGAATCAACTTGCTACTTGTGCTGTCTTCTATTAAGAGAAACTCTAATCTGATGTATTTCCATTGACAAGCTATGGCAATTAGAGGACAGGAGGCCAATGTTGTGACAGATTACATTATCAAGTTGAGGAATAAATAATTTCAAAAAAGAAGCTGATGATAAGCATCAAATTTTTTTTTGTTTTTTTATGGCAATACCCATCTCTGAGGGCTGGGAATGCCACTCCCAGAAATTTTATTAAATAAGCTCGACCACCATTACAAAGTAAAAATTAATTGCAACATAAGGGATACTATCCCTTTACCAAATCACAATGTACTAAACCTAAAAATAGGCATAAGAATTTGATCTAGATAAATCAAACCCCTAACTCTAGCCGGAAGCATGCATAAATGAGTAAAATCCACCCGGTACCCCAGTTGCAGGCCGATGATTTCCACCAAAGAAGCCGGCATATTACCTTCAAATGGAACACGGGAAATCACCCGCCTTATCTCCTCCACCAAACTCCAAATTCGCCAAGGCGCGGAACACAGACTATTCAAACTATGCACCAACAGCTACAAATGCAATTCCACATCAATATCATCCAAAGATAATTTGACACAAAGTCGAAGACCTTCCAATAATGCTGCCGCTTCAGCCTGTAGGCAAGAAAAATCCCTCCAGCCTAACGCAATCGCCCCAAGAAATTTCCCATCCGAATTCGTGAAACTGCACCCCCGCCACTATAGCCATCAGATCTACAAAACATAGCCAAAACATTAATCTTACAACGACCAATATGGGGCAGATTCCACCTCACAAGAACAGGTCTCAAGGAAATCCTCTCACAACAATACTCCACCAATCCACCCCACGAGTCCCATTGCATATCAATCCGCAAGTGAACCTGCATAAGCAACTTCATGTTGTTGCTCTTTTCATGTAAATTTTAGAACTTATAGTATGTGCTGATACCATTGTTGGTAATGAAATAGTACGAGGGATTAGTACGAGGGATTTCCGATGGAGAAAAAAAGAGATTAACAACTGGTAACAACATAATTATATGCATTCATTGAGAAGAAATATTAGTTTCCACCCTTCTAATACTTAGATCTATATTACTTTTTCTTCTTCTACTTAAAAAATTACCTTTGTCATTTCAAAAGTATCTCAACCTGCAGTTGTAATGCAAGTGAGGTGATGATTGGGCCAGCAAGGGTACTTCTTATGGATGAGATATCAAATGGTTTAGACAGTTCAATAACTTTGCAGATTGTAAATTTAATTAAGCAATCCATCCACATTCTTCAGGGAACTGCTATTATCTCATTGCTGCAATCGGCACCAAAAATATATGACATGTTTGATGACATAATTCTACTGTCAGATGGACAGATTGTGTATCAAGGTTCTCGAGAAGATGCATTGGAATTTTTTGAATTCATGGGATTCAGATGTTCGGAAAGAAAAGCAGCCGCTGTCTTCTTACAAGAAGTAAATTATCATCATGATGAGTTTGTCTTCAATTATTTTTGTTATGAGTTAAGCAAAAATTGGATGCCCCATCATGCTGACCCCTTTTCTTGTTGTCAAATTGAATGTGACATCAAAGGAAGATCAAATGCAGTACTGGACAAGAGATGCACCTTACACAATTATATCCATGAAACAATTTTATGACATATTTCGATAATTTCACGTTGGCAAAGCTCTATGTTATGAGCTTACGGTTTCTTGGAACAAATGTAAGAATCATCCTGCTGCATTAACCACTCAAAAGTATGGTGTCAGCAAAAATGAACTTTTGAAAGCTTGCATTTCCAGAGAATTCCTGATTCTGAAGAGGAATTCATTTATCTATTCATTTCAATTGATAAAAGTAGGTAACATTTCTAAACATTGAGTTCATGTAACTTGAAATGTGGAAAAAATTTGAAGGTTTTAGTTGCCTCAAGAGAGACATTTATTTATGTATTTCATACTATTTGATGTGAACTTAATCTAATTTCTTCATGTAAGGATCTAGGTTATCTTGATGGCTCTCATAGCAGCTACAGTCTTTTTAAAAACTAAGATGCCCAAGGACTCAATAATTGATGGTCAAATTTTTATGGCAGCGCTGTTTTTCACAGTAGGTATGATTATGTTCAATGGTTTCATAGAGCTTGCATTATCAGCTCTGAGGGTTCCCATCTTTTACCAGCATGGGGATCTTCTATTCTTCACTGCATGGGCATATGCTCTCCCAACATGGATTTTGAAAATCCCATATACAGTTTTAGAATCTGGCGTTTGGGTGGGTATCAATTATTAAGCCATTGGATTTGATACAAATATTGGTAGGTAATTTATTAGATCAACATTACTCCTTAGCACTTTAGCTTCTGAAGCTAAAATGTAACTGTTATGCAGGTTTTGGAGACAATACCTTCTGGTTATACTCACAAATCAGATGGCTTCTGGACTTTTTCGCCTAACTGCATCATTGGGAAGGGATATGACTGTTGCAAACTAATTTGAATCTTTTTCATTGGTTGTTATTCTTGTATTTGGCGGATTTATATTGGCATATGGTAAAGAAAATGTGAATATTTAACAATGTATGGCCACTGGTGCCCTTTCTTTCCTCCTGCATTAACTCCTTGGATGGATTACAACTCTGATGCATTTGCAGATGTCATAAACAAATGGTTCATTTGGGGATACTGGATTTTCCTCTTGATGTATGCAAAGAGTGCTGTTTCTATTAATGAATTTCTCGGGCATAATTGGAGCCATGTGAGTATTCTTCATGCATGGTGTTTGAAATTCCATGTAGAAAAGGTAAAAAGAATCTGAAAACCTTCTTGATGTTTGTCTTGCCGTTTTCTCATGAATCAACAAAACCATTAGGAGTTTCTGTCTTGAAGTCTCATGGTCTTTTTGCTAAAGCCCACTGATATTGGATTGGAGCAACAGCTTTGGTTTCATTTACATTTCTATTCAATTTCTTTGATACCATTGCTCTAACTTTTCTTAAACGTAAGTGTCGAGATAGTAAAATTCTTTAACGTCATCAGATGCTTAAAAAGCAGTTTTACATTGTTTAATGGGTAAACTTGTTGCAGCACTTAAGAGGGCTCAGACAGCCTTATCGGAAGAAACTTTAGTAGAAAGGAATTCAGGCAATACAAGAGAGGCTGTTGAGTTATCATCAAGAGGAAAGGATTTATCTCGTATGTTGCTAACTTCTTATAACCTTTGCCTGGAAATATAAATGATTATGAAACTTGAAATATGAAAATATGCAGAAAACAGACATGATGATCAAATAAGTATATCATCCAAATCTATGACATTTAGAGTTCGCAGCATCAGTAATCATCAGCATAACAGAAAGCGAGTAATAGTCTTACCATTTTAGCATCTATCAATCACCTTTGATAATATACGATATGCAATAAACATGCCACAAGTTGACATTCTCATAAGACAAATGCATTACAAATTATATGGTAGGTACATCAGTTATGTCTATGAAAACCAATAGTTAATCATAATAAAAAGCAACAATTAAAACATATATATATTTTTACTAGAACAATATTGATAGCTTTTCTTGCACAATTAATTTTCCATTAACTGACAAATTTCAAACAAATGTTTACATACACTTTAAAGTTATAAATATTTATATATACAAAATATATCTTCATCAATTACGTATATTCAAAAATAAAAAATATTTTCTTTTAACACTAGATGACAATATATAAATATTACACACACTATACATATTTTTTCAACTTTACATATTTTTGCTTATTAAATATATTCTCATATATTATACATTTAAACAGAAATATAATAGTTGAAAAAATATACTGTATTTATTCCTAACGAATATATTTATTGTCATAAATTATTACATATATATATATATGTATATATATATCGGTGCACACATATATTTTTATAAAAATAAATGCTTATACATTTTTCTATGTCTTAATATGTATGCCTAACTGTTTATTTATTTGTACATCTATATAGTTAACAAATTAAATAAATTATTATTTCTTAAAACCATCATTATAAAATTCTATCAAAACAATTTCTTCAAACCATAGGCATAAATCAGACGCGCATAGCACGTTATACGCACACTAGTATCAAGTAAGTGTCCTTTGTCAATTGCCACAAGATATATGATGCTTTTGTTTTTTGAAATGAATGAAGCTTGATTCTATGTTAAGTGTACTAATGCCTTAATTTTCTTCTATTTAGACTAATGGAGAAAAGGTGGCTGTTTGATAAATTTAAGTACCTGTTTTTAATATTAAGTGCATGCTTTTAAACTAATGTAGGGAAGCTGAATGCTATTTAGTTTGATGCATTTTGGGTTGTTCTTTAAGAGATGGTGATTGAGGATTTTTTTCATTTTTGTTTTTCTATTTTTTTTTTGTGCATTTCTGCCTTTTCTGATATTTATCCGTTTCCTTAACTATCAATTTGAAATAGCTAATAATGACATCACAAATACTTCTTGTAAATTTACATTAAGTATGTTCTCATTTTTTTTTTCTTTCTAATCATTTGAAATGTTTTGTAGGGATGTTTTTAATCATACATTGTAGATATCTTTGTAGGAATGATATCAATCGTACCTTTCATTTTTCTTATTGTCGAAATAAGCTTATATTATTTTGTTAAATGGATTTTTTTTGTTTTGTAGGATTTTGGGTGGTCTAAGAAGATGGTTATAACAACTTCTTAAAATGAAAAGACCAACTCTATGTCCTGATTTTCATGAATTTGGAATATAGATGTAATAGTAATAAATTTCCATGATTTTTTATATGTTCTATAAATTCTTCCTTGTTAACATATTATTTTCATAAGTGGTAAATGATGTTATCGAATTCTTTTGTCATTTTATGTGTCAAAATTTAATTTATTGTAGAGATAATTTCAAGTTAATTTGACAAAACAAATTCGTGTAAGCAACTCATACCAAAAAAATTACTGGTAATATAGTCGACAAAAAAAGACTATAATCAACGAATAACAAAAGTAAGCAATGGATGAAAAATATGATACCTATTGTTGAATACACACTAATAACTTTTTCTTTTTGAAACTCCTTCATTTTGTTTTGATATAGTTCTTGCTACTGAAGACTACTTCTTACTTTGTTAATATGTGTAATAATAGACAGAGTGATATTCTAGAGTGAAATCTCATATTGACTCATGTGGCATGTATAAAAAGACAAAATTAGATATGTTGTACTACTTTTATGTAGCAGTTTATAAAAAATTGAAATGTGTCATTTTAGTTAGTTATCACATTTTTAAAATTAAACTAATACCCTAACCAAATGATAAGTGAACCATAAGGAATAAGTGATTGTACAAGTGTTCATTTTTTTTATAAGGTGGTACATGATTTTGTCTTTTTATACACAATGGATGATTTTGCCTTTTTATACATGCCACGTCAATCACACTACTACAGAATGTATAATTTAAAATGGTCTATTTAAAACGGTTATTAATAACCCGTTTTAGATAATTGGGGCGGTGGCATTTTTGTAATAAGAATTAGGAAAACGCAAACTTTCTAAAACGGTTACATTATAACCGTGTTAGAAAGTCTCTTGATGTCAGTTTCTAAAACGGTTCGGGAGACAACCGTGTTAGAAAGTCTCTTGATCTCCGTTTTAAGAACGGTTTCTAACTAACCGTTTTAGAAAATGTACCGATAAAAATCTCCCCCAGCATTTTTTCTCCTGTAGGAACAGATCTATAGATCGATGTGCAACTCTGAAGAAGTAAAAAACTCTGAGATCTATACATACCCCTGGAGACAAATCATCTAGGAGAAAGAATATCACAGGCACACTCCTCTTCAGATTCAAGAGTTGGCAGCTTGAGTTCATTCATATCTTGTTATCATTGCTGCCTGATTATTTACTATTCACGAAATATCGGAATAAAACTTAGCCAGTTTCTACTTGAAAAAGTAACTGCAGTGGCTTCAAAGAGAATCCGCATCCTGATGAGAAGGCAAGGTTGGAACTTGGCAAGAGACTAAACTTGGAAAGCAAGCAGGTGAAGTTCTTGGTTTCAGATAGAAGGACCCAAATGAAGGTAGTTTATGATTCTCCTCCTGTTTAGTTCTCAATTGATTGATGTGGAAATTCACATTGTGGAAAGATGGCACTGAAATCAGTTTTATTAATTAGACTCAAATTCACATTATTCTCCATCCATAACTTATACATATGTCTTTATGATTATTGCTATGTATTTCGCTGTTTGGTTTTGTTAATTGTTGCTGTTTGTCCAATTTCTTGTAGTTTCCCTGAGTTCAACTGAACTTGTGTTTCTGAATGGCTTTATTGTGTGTTTTTACTTTATACAGAACCGGTGGAGCGAGATCTTTTCATGTATGGTCGGCAAAGCTTCTATTGTTGATGTGGTTTCCTGTGGTGTAGGGGGAACCAGAAATGGTGTTTTGCAACTGGTATTAAGAACGGTTATTAAACCGTTGTAAAAAACAGTATTAAGAACGGTTTCTTAACCGTTTTAAAAAATGTAGGACTTTCTAGTCCGCCCATATCTAAAACGGTTCGGAAAATCTAAAACCTGTTTTAAATAACTACTTTTAACCGTTTTAGAAAGTGAATTCTGTAGTAGTGTCACTATGGGATTTCACTATAGAATTTCACTATGTCTATCATTACTCTATTAATATATAATGAAATTTAGTATATTTGCATGCGGTAGTTAAATAGGTACTTCAATAGTGTTTCATCATTATATTAAATTTCCATGCTACTATTTTTTGGAATTCTTCATTAAAAAATCTATATTTTTTCAGATAAATAAAAATAGAACTACTTTTAAATATTTACAACTTAACACTATTTTCTTTTTTCAATTACACAATTCAATAATAAATATATAAAGAGTTAATGCACCTAACACAACGTAGCACACATTCGTTATATGCATCATAACTGAAACCTCTTTGAAAATACCCTCCAAGTTAATTTTAAGAATTGAACTTATATGCGTAACTCAAACCTCTTGAGAATTATCCTCCAAATTAGATTTAAGAATTTACCTTATTATATCCAACCATATCTCTTGGGAAATACTGGATGATTAAAACCACGATTTGAAAAATAGTGGGTTTTTTTATCTTTCGCTTTTAAAAAAATAAATTAATATGGATTAAAACCACGATTTGAAAAATAGTGGGTTTTTTTATCTTTCGCTTTTAAAAAAATAAATTAATATGGAACACTTACCATTTCATTTGAATAGGAAAGCATTTGCTTTTAATTTTTTTCAAAAAACGAAATTTTTTTATTCTAATCTAAACTATATTTTGGCAAAACATAATAATTGTGGGCACATTTGGGCACCGCGCATAGCGCGGTTACACCATCTAGTCTTAATTGAAGGCCCAAATTTCGTCCATCATGCCTTTAGCTTAAAAGGTACCATGAGACCTCTTGTAAGAATCTTTTAAAACAACAAAAAAAACTAAGCCTTTATCCCATTATGTAGGATCACCTACATGAATCATATTTCGCCATCGTATTCTCTCATTACACATGGTTTTATTTATATTTAAGTATATCATATATTTTTTATCGATTCTTTCCAAGCCTTTCTAGGTTTCCCATTCCCTTTTAATTGGAGTTGAGTTCTCTCTATTTTCTATATGACGCACTGGTGCATCTAGAAGTCTTCTATGCGCATATTCAAACTATCTTAAACGTGTTTATCTCATTTTCTCATCTGTTGGTACTACTCTCACTTTCTTTTTAATACAATCATTACTTATTCTATCTAATATAGAATGTCCACACATCCATCTTAATATTCTCATTTCTACTACCCTTATTTTTTGTTCATGATCATACTTAGTCGCCTAACATTAGGATCCATAAAACATCGCTGGTTTTATAGCTATTTTATAAAATTTTTCCTTCAATTTCAATTGTACTTTACCATCACAAAATATAGAGGATACACTTCTTCATTTGTTTCACCCTGCTTGAATCCTATGTGTAACATCTTTATTAATTCCTCTATTTTCTTCAATGATAGATCCTAAATATTTAAGAATCTTTACTAAATCGAAATTCAATTGGCTTAACTAGTAAAGTGAAAAACTAGCAAACTTGTTGAAAAGTAAATGATTCGAGATTTTCTTTGCTCTCTCTCTGAAAGAACATTCATTTTCTTAAAAAATAAAAAATAAAAAACAACAAAAACCTAGCACAACCATGGCTGCCCTTCAGCCCTACCTCCATCTTCTACCAAAAATCATTTGCTCAACTTTTTCATTTGGATACCCAACCTACTATAAATATTTAACCTTCTTTTTAGAGGCAAATCCCATACACAGAGGAGGGACAGTAGTCCTAATTTAACTAAGATAACCCAAAATTAATAGAGGTAGTTTCTGATGAAATGAGTTCATATATGTAACCTACATGTGCACATATATTTTTGCATATCATTTTTCAATTCAAATGTATCAATACAATAATTGTACAATGAAGTATCAATTATTCACATATCACTTTTCAATCCAAATGTATCAATTTAATACTTGTAAAATGAGGCATTAATTATTTGCATATCACATTTTAGACCAAGTATATCAATCTAATACTGGTACAATCAAAAATCAATTATTTGCGTATCACTTTTCAGTCCAAATGTATCAATATGTTATTTGTACAATATATTGGAAGTGTATAAACATGTGCGTGGATGCGCATCATTAACTATCTTATTCATATATGAATTACGTCTTATATATGAACCCATTTTATATAAGTTTTTGTAAAAAAAATAAAGCTAAGAGTGGTCATAAAGCCAATGCTTATTACATACAAAAAATTAATGGTAAATATAAAAAAGGAGTACTACACTCTTATAATAAATTCCAAACTAAATTAAGAGTACTACTCCTTACAATATTACCTAAATATAAAAACAGGTATAACCATTTTATCTAAATTAATTGCACCCATGACTCTTGAAGGAAAATCATAAAACTCCAAATACAGTTGAAGTGTTGATCCTCAAAGCCAATGTTCACAAATAGGTTTGCACGAATATTACCTTCTTGGAAAATATGTTGAAAAATAAAAACACAATTAAAAGCTAAAATGGAATCCACAATACCTCTATTTCTCTATGTGGCCATGATATGCCTTTGAAAATTTTTAACTAGAATCAAAGAATACAACTCAATAATCACCTGAAAACCATATCGGAAACAAAGCTTTAGTTCTTCTAACACTGTCCAAACTTGTGATTCAAGAGTAGTACCCTGATTAAAATCCAAAGAAGCTGCAAAAACCATGTGACCACTGGAGTCTTGAATCACAATCCCACCACTTGTAACACCAGGATTTCTCTTTGCACATCCATCCATGTTCAATTTATAATTTGGCCAAGATGTTTTCCTTCAACAGACTACTGAGTAAAAAATATATTGACTAAACATTATTCTTTTCTTAAGTATTTTGCCTCGTTTTTATGAATTTTAAGGTATTTATGTAGTGTTTCTTGTACTTTACAGGCTTTTACATAATGGAGAGTTCAAATGATTAAAAAGACTTCTTTTGGAGGTAAATTGTGCAAAAATGATGAAAAAGTTAAAGAAGTCAACTAAAGTCAAAGGGACAGTCAAAGAGGAGTACTTGCCCCCAAGATTGAAGATAGAGCACAAGATGTCTATGGAATGGAATGATAAAAAAATGGCTAAGTGTTAGAGGAAGCTTAAGAGTTCGGACCAAAACCATAGAGAACGGTTGGAATCTTACCCTACCTTAGGTCTTAGAACCTTGGTCTTCACCTTAACCCTAGAACCCTTGATCATGATTAGGACTCAACCCTAGACCTAACCCTAGGTTAAAATTTCACCACCCTTCACTATGATATAGCTTGATACTTAATCTTACACATAGACTCTTACTAACCCTAGACACTAGACTAACTGTAGGACATTTGCACACATAAGACCTATCACCAAGTCTTGCATGTGACAAATCTTGAACCCTAAACTTAGTGTGTCGTGTTGATGAGTTGGTTTTATACCAACTATTTTTGTGCTACATTTATGAGCTTTTGTCTTGTGTTTGATGCAAATGTGTGGTGATTTATACTGTTTTATGCATATCTGTGCTTTGCTAGTTGATAATGTGTAAATGGTGCAAAAAGGGTAAAAATGGTGGTAAATAAAGAGGTGTGTGTCTAGGTTGAGAATTGAGGAACAAAAAAATGCCTATTCGGCCAAATTAGGGTTTTGGCAGTTTAGATGTTCAACTTGTTTTGTGTATAAATCTTTCAATTCTAATCTGAATGGTGAGATTTTGGTAGCTATGGAAAGTTGTTTGCGTGTACTTCAATTGTCATGTTTTAACTTTCTTCAAATTCTGTTTGCATTCATGTGAAACGAAGGCTTCTTTGCTATGCTTGGATTAGTGGTTGTTAGGGTTTTATCTTTCTACCACAGTTTGGTAAATTGACATTATCATTTTATCGAGTATGGCATCTGCACTCACCTCACACTAGCACTCATCTCTTGCAGCACTCTCGCACGCACTCACGCTAGGTTCTCGCACACTCATGCACTCACCACACTACAATCTCGCACACTACACACACTTCGCCGTATGAGCATGCGGCGAAGTTGCACACACCTCATGCGACGAGATCACCTCGTCGCATGAACCATGCAAACACATTGTGCGGCGAGGTGCCCTCGCCGCACAAGGACCACACACACACCATGCGGCGTGGTCACCTCGCCACATGAATGCCTCACACACTCTCATATGACACTTACACTCACAAACATGCACTTGAACACACAAGCACTAAATCACTCAACACACCATGCGCACAAGAACATACTCACATTGCGGCGAGATCACTTCGCCGCAATCCCCTCACATCTCACGTATCACTTAGGCATATTTCTGCATACCACAATTGCGCAATCATGCATATTTCGTAGGAGCTACATAATTAGAGTTACTCATGGCATTTGTTCATAAAGAGTCTTCACACTTCATTCAACACATCTCATTTCATATCATTCAACATATTAGACATTCAAGTCATCACACTTATGTTTTACTATGCTTATGTTTTCATTTATATGTGCCTTTGTAATGAGTTTTAGCTACACTCACTTTGTTGTTTTACTTGTCTTCATCATGTTAGTTTTGTTTCATTCAGTCACCACAACACAACATTTGTTCTCACTCCACAACTCACAAACACTTCACATTCACTTCACTTCTCATCTACACAACACTTTACATTTGTACTACACTTAAACTTCTCACACACTCGCACATAAACGGTGAGACCTCGCGGCGAGGTCTCGCCCACAAACAAGTTACACGGGGAGACCTCGCCGCGAGGTCTCGCCCACAAACTTAAATGCACGGCAAGGTCTCGCGGTAAGTTTCCTTCTGTCAGCCTAAAATGCGGCTAAGTGTTGTGACTGTTAGATATGGTTACAGGACACATAAAAGGCGTGGAAGCTGAAGGCTCGAAGGTGTGCAGGGGTGGAGACAGGCGTGGAGAGTGTTGACTTGAAGCTACGTGGACGTAAAGGCGTGAAATGGTCTTGTGCATACGTTTCGGATGAATAATTGCGTTACAATTGTAGAGAGGAAGAAAGCGTGACCAGTGCAGGCTCGTTGGCGTGAAGATAGAAGTTGAAGGCGCTAGAGATGGAGGCTGAAGGCGTGAGGATGCTGACTTGGAAATTCATGCACTGTTTGAAGACATTCTTTGCGATGGTAGTTTTGTAAATACTCAATCATTTTACGTTTGCGTACTATTTACGTTTTTTCTGTACCCTCTATAAAGAGAGGAATTAGTTAACATTTTTAGGGGACGAATATTCTAGATTTGAATACCAGACTTTTGATTTTAGTGAGCGGGAATTTTCTCTCACTTAGATCTCGATATTTACTTTCTCTCTCTAATAATTTTAACTCTATTTTCAATTCCGATTGAGAAATTGTTCCGATAATTGAAATTCTATTCTCAATCAAGGAAGATTTTACAAATTCTTTTTGAATTGGGGGCAATTGAAGCAGAGCATTTGGTAAATTCTTCCCAATTGATGAACATGACTTGCTTATTATTAATTGTTGACGAACGTGAACTGGAAATGAAACTATGTGGCTAAATTTAGTATGATCTAGGGTTTGGAACCGGATGTAGTGTAATTAGACTACGTAATGCCTTGCGATTGCATGAATTCATTAAGAATGAACTCATACTGGAAAATAATGCTTAAATCTTGTTAAATTTCATTCATTTGAGCACTTATTAATTGAATCATCCTTCGATTGTGGTCGCCATGCTAGGTTGGGGTTTAATTCTTCGATAGGAGTAATAATACTTGAATTGAGAACATACAGTATGGTAAATGAGTCTTCTCACTTGAATTGCTTGATCATGAACCGAGATGCGGTCGTCATGCCAGTGGAAATTCATTGAGATTTTAGAACTAAGAGAGAAGAGATTTTCCGAGCTTTGTGAAGACAATCGGAACTAGGTTAGGCCTCACAATAGAAAAACCTTGATTTTGCATGCGATAGTAGTAAATCTCGGGAGGTAGGGATTCTGCGGGTTTAACGCTTCACTCTAGGCCTCGCCATGGGAAATTGTGGAGTCAGAGAACATAGAAAATGAAGCGGTCACCATGCCAGTCATAATCTAGGTTTTCAGGCAGTTTGATCTCCTATTGATCTTCCAGGTTGTCAATTGAATCGCGCATTATAATAGTTAATTTACATGATAATCCAGAGAGAAACCCTAGGACATCTTACTTAAAGTCTGATATCGCATTTCTATGCTTTTAATTAGTTTAGAATTATAGTGGCTGTTGTTGTTTTTGTTTTTGTAAGATTGAGTCCTGTTCCGTCTTTCTGCTCTATCTTAGATCATTCTTTTATCTTCTCTTGAGTTTTACTATTGTTAATTAATTCGTGAAAACTGAACTTCAGAAATTCCTGGAGCAAATTATTAACATTTTAGCAACCATTCCTTTCCTGAGGATACGATCCCTACCTCCACTACTACAGTAGTTTCTAGGGTTAAATTGAAGAGTACGCGACATACCTGTCAATTTTTGGCGCCGTTGCCGGGAAAGGCACGGTTTCTAGAATTTTATTAAGTGATTCTTGAATTTCATTGTTTAGTTTCATTATTTTGTTCTGAGTTGTTTACTCTGTTCTTACCCTGATATTCTCTGTTGTTTCATTTTTATTATTATTGTTGTGGTTTTTTGTTCTTCGAGTGCTGTTTAAATTTGTAGTGTTGCTTTTGTGTACTGCTTCATTTCGGTTATACTTCACTCTTTGTGTTATTGTACTCCCAGGTTACGATCTTCTGGGGATCCTGAGTTTGCATTGGACTTGGAATTGGCTAAAACTTTTAGAGTTCAAGCCAAGCAAAGAGACATGGCTAATCCTGGAGTGAGAGCACCGCGTTTTGGTGATCAGTATGCTGTGAATTTTGACAACAGATTTGGACAGCAAGATATTGATGTCGAAAGTTACCACATCCCTCCTCAGATTGTCTCAATGATTACACAAGGCCAATTTTTCCAAGGGTTAGACAATGAATACCCTAATGATCATCTAGATTAGTTCTTAGGCTTGTGTAGTATATTTGAACTTCCAAGAGTGGATAGAAGTGAAGTGCACAAAATCCTTTTCCCTCTTTCTTTGAGAGGTAAGGCAAAACATTGGTTCAAAACCACTGGAGGAGCAGATACAACAATTTCTTTTGAGGAACTTCAGAGGAAATTCTTGGCTAAATGTTTTCCACCAGCTAAGCTTGAGAAAAGGAGAATGGAAATCATGAATTTTCAGCTGCAAGACAGTGAATCATTCAAGGAAGCTTGGGAGCATTTTAAAGACTTAATTCGGCAATACCCCAACAATGATTTGGGTGAAATCAGAGAATTGAATACATTTTTCAAAGGTCTCACACCTGAGTCTTCCATGATGGTTAAAGCTTGTGCCAATGGTGCATTGAAGGACAAGAGTATACCTGAAGTTCGAGAACTGTTTAACCAGATTTCTGAGGATGAGTATCTCTTCCCTGAGACCCGTAAACCTCATGGTAGAAGGCAACGAGGAGTTCTAGATATTGATGAGGAAACTTCATTGAGTTCAAAATAAGAGGCCCTTGCCAGGGAAGTGCAAACTTTGAAAGCTACTTAGACAAAAGCTCCTGTGCTTTCATGTGGACTGTGTAAAGGTGAACACCACACTGATGAGTGTTCCATCACAACTAAGTCTTTACAGTATGTGAGTAATTACAACAACAAACCTCAGTATGGTGGAAATCAGTATGGAGGGAATTACTCTGGGGGAAATCGACCTTACAATGGTGGACAGAGCAATTGGGGACAATAACAAAATCAAAGAGGGCAATATTATCAGGGAAATGATAAAAAAAGAGCAACAAATACACCTCCTAGTTTTGATCAGCAAGCTAGTACTTCAGAGCAACGGAAGCCATCAGTGGAAGACATGTTCCAAAAGTTGATGGAGAAGATGGACAATAATGAACAAAGGTTTGGAGGTTTGGAGTCTACTGTCAAACACCATGAATCTACTCTAAAGAACATTGAAATGCAACTTGGACAACTTGCGAATGCTGTGTATCAAAGACAAAGAGGAGCACTTCCAAGTGATACAATTCCAAATCCAAAGGGAAAAGGACAAGAGACCTGTAATGCAATTACATTGAGAAGTGGAAAAGAGGTGCATAAGCCTAGCAAACCTGGAGATGAAACCTCTGAAGACAAGGAGAAAGACAATCTGGATTGTAAACAATAGTGTGCCACTGAGGACATGGTATCAAAGAAGGAGGGGGTGCAAGATAATGCAGTTGATGAAGCAACCAAGAAAATTCGTGGACCACCTAGTCCATACAATTATCTAGAATATGCTCCAAAATCTCCATTTCCTGAAAGAGTGAGACCACCACCAAAGAAAGGGCCACAATTTGACAGATTCTTGAATGTGGTGAGACAAGTAAATGTAAGCTTACCATTGTTGGACTTGATAGGAGCTGTGCCCAAATATGCAAAATACCTTAAGGACCTCATCTCCAACAAGGAATAGATTTTGCAATGCGAAGTCCCTATAATGGTCTCTGAGTGCAGTGGAGCTTGGATTGGGAAGAATTTACCACCAAAGTTGAAAGACCCTGGCAGCTGTACTATTCCTTGAACAATAGGCATGAGATATTTTGAGAAAGCACTCTATGATTTGGGAGCTGGAATAAATCTCATGCATTTGTCTATTGCTGTGATTGTGGGCTTGAGTGGAAGAATTCAACCTATAGCAGTAACTCTCCAGTTGGTAGACAGATCTTTAGTGAAGCCTAAAGGAATGGTAGAAGATGTTTTGGTAAGAATTGACAAATTCACTCTACCTGTGGATTTCATTATCCTAGACATGAAGGAGGACCCAGAGGTACCTCTTATTTTTGGTCGTCCTTTTCTTGCTACTGGGGATGCGTTAATTGGGGTAAGAAACAAAACTGTCACCTTTAGAATTAATGATGAACAAGTAGTCTTTGATGTGAATTATGCAATGAAACACCCATTGAATGTGGAGACTTGTTTTGCTATTCGGTCTATTGCATGTGCTGTGAATGTGAATGATGTAAATAGGAAGCATGAATTTATGTGTCTTGATGAGTTGAATTTGTGTAATGATGAGAAAGATGATGTTGAGTTAGATGATTAAGATAGCAAAATTGTAAATGAAATTGAAAATCTTGTTGAATGTTGTTATCCGGATGAATCAATTTGTGAGGTGCAAGATAATGTTGTTGAGGTAAAAATGCATGAAAGTGTAGGAGAGAACACTTTACAGGAATTGTGTGAAAGGAAATGCGAAAATGAACAAGAAACTGTTGTTGTTACTAATGACATTTGATCTCCCACTAAGGTGAGGAAAGAAGAAAGTTTTTGCAGGAATAAGAAGTTGATGCCATCTATTGTGGTACCTCCAAAACTTGAGCTTAAACCTTTGCCTCCATACCTTAAGTATGCTTTCCTGGGAGATAATGAAACATTACCTGTTGTGATCTCTTCCAAACTTGAGGAATGGCAAGAAGACAAATTGCTGAGAACATTGAAGCAACACAAATTAGCTATAGGTTGGACTATTGCTGATATCAAAGGCATAAGTCCAGGCTAGTGCATGCATAAGATACTTTTGGAGGAAAACTCGGTGCCAGTGAGAGATAGACAAAGGAGATTGAATCTTCAAATGATGGAAGTTGTCAAGAAAGAAGTGATAAAGTTGCTTGATTTTAGAATGATTTTCCCCATCTCAGACAGTGAATGGGTTAGTCCGGTCCAATGCATTCTGAAAAAAGGAGGGGTCACAGTTATAAAGAATGATGCAAATGATCTTCTTTCAACAAAAGTGGTTAGTGCCTGGAGAGTTTGTATGGATTACCGAAAACTTAACAAGGCAACAAGGAAGGATCATTTCCCTCTACCTTTTCTGGAGCAATTGTTGGATCGAATTGCGGACTACTTGTTCTACTGTTTCTTGGATGGCTATTCTGGTTATAACCAAATTGCAATTGATCCTAAGGACCAAGATAAGACAACGTTCACTTGTCCTTTTGGCACATTTGCTTACAAAAGAATGCCATTTGGTTTGTGTAACACTTCCGCAACTTTCCAGAGATGTATGATGGCAATCTTTCATGACATGGTTGAGTCGATAATTGAAATTTTCATGGATGACTTTTCGGTTTTTGGGGTGACATTCGATGGTTGCTTGGAGAATTTAGCCAAAGTTTTGAAGAGATGTGGAGAAACCAACCATGTGTTGAACTCGGAAAAATGTCAATTCATGGTCCAAGAGGGCATTGTACTGGGTCATAAGATTTCTCATAAGCGAATTGTGGTTGACAAAGCAAAGATTGATGTTATTGCTAAGCTACCTCCACCGAATAATGTTAAGGGAATCAGGAGTTTTCTTGGGCATGATGGCTTCCATAGAGGTTTCATCAGTGATTTCTCAAAATTAGCTAGGCCATGTGTAGCCTATTGGAAAAGGATGTCAAATTTGAATTTGGCTCAGAATGCATTGAAGCTTTTGAGCCTTTCAAAGCTAAATTGGTGGAAGCTCCTGTGATAGTTACTCCTCATTGGGGTGAACCATTTGAGATAATGTGCGATGCAAGTGATTATGCATTAGGAGCTGTCCTTGGCCAGAGAAGAGATAAAATCTTTCACACCATCTATTATGCCAATAAGCTGCTCAATGAGGCTCAGTTGAATTATACAACAACAGAGAAGGAGATGTTGGCGGTGGTTTTCGCATTTGACAAATTCAGAGCTTACTTGTTGGGGTCAAAGTTATTGTCCACACAGATCATGCTGCTTTGAAGTATTTGTTAGCAAAGAAATAAGCCAAGCCAAGGTTGATTCGATGGGTCTTATTGCTTCAAGAATTTGATGTTGAAATCAAAGATCGTAAAGGCTCAGAGAATGTGGTAGTTGACCATTTGTCAAGGTTGGAGTCAGAAGCTCAAGAAGGTTCTAATATTTTGGTGAAAGGGCACTTTCAAGACGAGCAAGTGTTTAGAGTAAATGAGAGGAAATTGCCTTGGTATGCAGAGATTGCAAACTTTGTTGTTGCTGGACAAATACCAACTTATTTCTCCAGTGATCAGAAGAAGAAGCTGAGAAGTGATGCCAAATATTATTTTTCGGAGGACAATGCATCGTATAAAATATGTAGTGACCAGATCATACGGAAGTGCATCAAAGAGGAAGAGAAGGAAGATATTTTGAGAGCATGTAATGAAGGACCATATGGTGGACATTTTGGCTCAACACGAACAGGCTTCAAGGTTTTACAATGTGGTTTCTATTGGCCTCATATTTTCCTGGATGCAAGAATTTGGGTAGGGAATTGTGATCGATGTCAAATAACAGGGAACATTTCTTTCAGAAATGAAATGCCCTTGAATAACATCCTTGAAGTGGAAATTTTTGATGCATGGGGAATTGACTTCATGTGTCCATTTCCAAAATCTAGAGGCATGGAATACATCTTGGTAGTAGTTGATTATGTTTCCAAATGGGTTGAAGCTGTAGCTCTGGCTCATAATAATGCAAAAAGTGTGATTGCTTTCTTGAAGAAACACATTTTTAATCGATTTGGTGCCCCTAGAGCAATCATAAGCGATGGTGGAACTCATTTCTGTAACAAGATCTTTGAAGCTTTATTGGCTAAATATGGAGTGACTCATAAGGTTTCTACAGCTTATCATCCTCAAACTTCTGGCCAAGCTGAGATTTCAAATCGTGAAGTTAAGAGAGTGCTTGAAAAGGTTGTTAATCCAGGAAGGAAAGATTGGTCCATGAAATTGGACGATGCATTGTGGGCGTATCGAACAGCTTATAAGACTCCTATTGGTGCTTCTCCATTTCAGCTTGTTTTTGGTAAGGAGTGTCATTTACCAGTAGAACTTGAACATAAAGCCTATTGGGCAATTCAGAAGTTGAACATGAATTTGCCGGGAGCTCAATCAAAAAGGATGCTTGATTTGAATGAATTGGATGAATTTAGATTTCATGCTTATATGAGTTCTAAACTTTACAAGGAGAAAACAAAGAGGCTTCATGATGCAAAGATCCAATCAAAAAGTTTTACTCCAGGACACTTGGTTTTGCTGTACAATTCTCGTTTAAGGCTTTTCCCTAGAAAATTGAAGTCACGATGGAGCGGTCCATTCCGTGTTGTTGATGTAAAGCCTTATGGAGTTGTGGAGATTCAAAATGACAACAACGGCAACATTTGGAAGGTGTCACGATGGAGCGGTCCATTCCGTGTTGTTGATGTAAAGCCTTATGGAGTTGTGGAGATTCAAAATGACAACAACGGCAACATTTGGAAGGTGAATGGCTACAGGCTTAAACCATACTAGACCTCTGAGGGCCAAGGCATTGCTAGTCTGGCACAAGCTCCTCATGAGCTTTACTTGGATGATCATTTACCTTCACAATGAGATTATCAGAGTGATTTTTCCATTCACTCAACAAGGGTAAGATGAGTTTCACAGTTTCTACAGCCAAGGTAAATGCATTGCTGGTAAGGCTTGTTGCTAGTCGCGTGAACTTGAGTGCCTGCTTGGTTTATACAGTTCCAATAATTGAGTAGTGAAGACAACAAGCTATGACACATAGGTTTTTATTTTCTAGATCTTTCACATATGCTTATCTGATAGCTAGCATGGTACTCTTATATGTTGAACATCTTCCCTATGCATACTCAATATTCCTTGTCTGTTGTTTGCTCACGGGGACCGTGTCTGCATGCAAGTGTGGGGGGTGATGTTTTAATGTTTTGATGTGTATTATTGTTAGACAATTTGGTGATGAGTGTTATTGTTGATGTGGTAATTTGATAAGATAATATGCCATGAAGAATTTCAGAATTTATGTTTAAGTCGTATGTTCATTTAGTTTTTTTTAGTTTCGTTGATAATTATTAGTATGTTAATGAAATACCTTGTTGTGTGCCGAATTGAACATGATTAATGACTATTGATGACTGTGAAACCTATCTCCCCTGAACATGCATAATACATCTGAAAAGCTGGGAAATAAAGACTTTAAATCTGGAGACAACAATACAATGAATAAAGTTTTGAAGTGAAATGAAAGGCATGAGCTTTGGCCGATTTCAAGTTTTTGTACTTTCCTAGGCTTGTTTTGTCTTTGCGGCATCTGAGTGCATCAGTATAGCTTGGCAGGAGAGAGATGAGATTCACATGCAATGAATAAAGATGTTCCCACTTATGACTTGTTGTTAATATTATGAGTGAGAATGGCCCACCTGTGTCTTGATATTAATGGATTTTATAGTTGGTGGGAACATTTATGTAGTGATTGACCAAAAATACATGTAGTCAATTTTGGCTCTATAAATGTTTAGCATTGTTCACATTTCAAGATCATCAAGAGCAGTACAAGATTGGCATTTGTTCAAAGCTTTTTCCCTCAACAATAGTTCTTTCCATTTTCTAATACTTTCCTCCAGCCTCTTGCTTTGCATTCTCCACAAAAAGGTATGTTTTTTGGTATCCTTGAAGTTCTTATTGTAGATTCTATACTTTGTAAGAAGGAATGTGGATAATTTTATGAGTATGATTTGCATGTTGTTAAGTAGAGGATATGATGAGTACATGGAATATTTTGTTTTTGCTAAAAAGTAAAAAACATGCTAAATGGGGAGGGGGGGTTTAGAGTTTGGATTTTCAGATGTTTTTTTATAGCTTATGCATGTTTCTGTAAATCGGCCATAACTTGAGCATGGAATGTCCAAATGAGTTGATTCAAGTTGGGAAATTTCGTTCAGAGGAAGGGCTACATTTCTTATGTTATACACTTTCGCTAGTTCTGCCTGGAACACAGTCTAATTTGGAGGACAATGCGTGTTCATGTTATGAATTATGGTTTGTGAAATTGCTGAATTGTCCAGTTTTGAGACCTCTCGGTTTTCTTGCTATAATTTGCTAATTTTTTCTCCAATTGAGGTGATTTCATTTGCAGAATTTAGATAACAATTTAACTTACAATGTTCATGCTAATGCTTTTTGTTAATTTTGACTAGAACATAGAGCAATGAGTAGAGGAAGGCAAAGCTGAAGTTAAGTTGTTAGTGTTCTAAATGCTGAATCTGCCCAGTTTGGTGACTCTCGGTATTTTAGGCATAACTTGTTCATTTTGAATCCAAATTGGGTGATTCTTGTCCTCAAATTTCGCTTAAAGAGTGCACTAAAACGTTGATGTTTTATGTTTGAACTGATTCTCACTGCTTCATGGATGATTGTTACGATCTTATCTTGCTGATTTACAGTTCCAGGAATTTTTTGAGGAAAAAGTGCATGTGCTTAGTGATGCTCTTATTGTATTTGTTTTGCTTTGAGTATGGTTTGAAAAGTTGGACTTATGTTACAGCTGTGGCACCAAAAAAGGATTCAAATTCACAGAAGGCCACGACTTCAAAGAAGGGAAAAGGAAAAACGCAGAAACCACCACTCGTTGACTCTGATTCAGAGTACTTTCCAGATGAAGATTTGCCTTTATTCAAGGATTCCCCTCAATATACCATGCAAGCTCAAACTCCCAAGAAGAGGAAGGGGTCATCTAGTCAAGATAGTGAACCTTCGGTGTTCTTAGACAAACGGGCTCAGAAACGATGGGAGGATGGAATTGGCATGAAAAAACTTCATCTGGAGAGGGCATTTGCAGTTGAAGGAGGTCCATATGCGGAGTTGATGGCATTTCACTATTTTGAAAAAACTTCACAGAAGGCCACGACTTCAAAGAAGGGAAAAGGAAAAACGCAGAAACCACCACTCGTTGACTCTGATTCAGAGTACTTTCCAGATGAAGATTTGCCTTTATTCGAGGATCCCCCTCAATATACCATGCAAGCTCAAACTCCCAAGAAGAGGAAGGGGTCATCTAGTCAAGATAGTGAACCTTCGGTGTTCTTAGACAAACGGGCTCAGAAACGATGGGAGGATGGAATTGGTATGAAAAAACTTCATCTGGAGAGGGCATTTGCAGTTGAAGGAGGTCCATATGCGGAGTTGATGGCATTTCACTGTTTTGATAGGAAACTACAAGTGCACCAGGCTTTTGCAATGCTAGTTTGGCGAGGGAAATCTTCGCTAATGCAAAATTTCTAAATAAAGCTGGGGATTTCTATGTGCGAGGGAAATGGGTGCAGATTACCAGTGAGATCATCAACAATCTTCTTGGCACTCCGAATTTTTCTCATGATCCTTTACCATTTTCAGGCAACGATGACTATGATCAAATGTTGACAGAAGAGTTGGCTTTACCCGGGGCTAAATGGGAATTAAATACAAGGGGAGATCGCAAACATATCCGAGGGGAATGGCTACGCAGTGATGTGAAGATCTGGTTGATGTTTGTTTTGTCTCGTCTTAAGCCAAGCTCTCAATCTACTGATGTTCTCCACGATCGGTTGTATTTGATATCGGCTATTCGTGGGCGGAGACCAATCGATGTTAGGCGTATAATTCTGTCGAGTATTCAGTATGGGATTGACACAGATAATGCCGCTCTTTATTTCCCTGTCTTGCTTGAAGAGATATGTATGGCTCAAGGAGTGGACACTGAGGCTGGAGAGTGGCGTAGGAATCCAGGGTCAATTGGAACACCACTGTACATCAAATATCAGGCTTTGGAGAAGGAGATGAGGAGAGCCAAGAAAGTTGGAGTTAAAAATCGAGGAGCAAGTCTGACCCTCCACCTTCTGAGGGAGACGGGGAATCACATATGTATGATTTTAGTTCTTTGCACGGTGCTTTACAGGATTTTTGGCAATCAGTTGAGCACCATTTCTCGAATATGGATGAGCGGATAGAAAGGATGCAAGCGGGTGTGGAGCATATGCAACAAGACTGGACGGCACATGCTTCAAGAATGGATCAGAGATTGGATGATATATCATCAGTGGCTCAACAATAGTTTGAAGTATTGTATCATAGACAAATGATCATGCAATTGGAGCTTGATAAGTGCAATAAGATGGCTGTGTATTATCATTCAGATTCTGGACCTCCTAAACCAACTGATACGAATGGAGTAGGAAGGAATCCAAATCCACACGAATTTTCCACAATACTTGAGATCGTTATGCACCAAATTCAATCACGACAAGAACAAACTGGCGGAAAAGAAAGTATGAAACGCAAAGGCAAGATTAAAGCTAACCTAACCCCAACGTTAACACAAATTGATTCAGTTTAACAATTGTAAATCAATCAATTAAACCTATCAGTTTGGCCGGTTCTATAAATCTATAACTTGTAAGCTTTACCTAAAGCTCCTCACGTAAGGCTTAGCGGGTCTTATGAATTACTCAAGAATAATTCACGTTGGTGATGTCAAATTTAATTTAGCAAAGCCAAAATTCTCTCAATTCAACATGCTTAAAAATGTTTACAATGATCTCTTTATATAGAGATGAGTTTCGGCTCTACCAATTGGAAAAGGAAATAAAAACCCTAAAAGTTGCAAAGTACAACTTGACTTCTAACTTTCCAATTTGGAATTGAAAACTACCAACTAACAACCTAATCCTTTTCCAAAAAGGATTGTGACTTGACTTTCCAATTTGGAATTGGAAACTAACAAATAGCAACCTAATCCTTTTCCAAAAAGGATTTGTGACACACATAGGCTAATCCTTTTTTCAAAAAGGATTTGTGTCTCACGTTTTCTTCCTAAAGGTGGCCAAACACAATTTGGCTTCCTTTGTTTCCTAAACTTTTACTTGCCATTATCATGCAAGATAATTGGATCAAGTAATTACTTAGCCCATAATTAAAAACACAAAGACGTAAGCCCATAATTAAATGTTTAATGGACTTAATTATTAACAAGAAAATAAATCCTAAAGATTAAAAAATGGCGTGATCCATTAATGACAAAGCCCAAGCACGCCATCTTGGTCTTCAATGTAGTCCATGAAATTCTTGATGAAAATTCGGCCAGAATCCCGTCATCAATGTTGGAAGGCATTTTCAACAGTGATAACGTCAGAATCCCGTAAAACTTAAAACATGAAAGTTGTAGCGCTATCTCTTATCGTTCCAGAGCTTCTTGAATCATGCAATTCTGAGTTATATCGAAAAAGTTATGGCAAGAATACCAAATCGTGACAGAAACTTTCAGGATGACAATTTGACTTTAACACCACGGACATGGACACGGACTCATTCTCATCAATATGGCTTAGGATGTTTCATGCAAGTCAAATTTAGTTTCTTGACAAGTAGAGTACTAGCCATCAGCCAGTGTGTGCTTGACAACATGTGAAGTTGGCTTTGGCATGAACACGGGCAGATTATCATAAGCCAGTGTGTGCTTATTCCCTAGTTCTAGTGTACATTGAGTATGTGTGCGTGAAAGAGAAATAGTGTTTTATGTCACACATAATGTTTGGGTAAAGTGTGTGAGAAGTAAGGAATGATTATTTTTGGGTCATTTGGTTGTGACACAATGTATGAGGGATGTGAGGTTTGAGAGGGTTTAGGGTTGTTTGCCTATGAAAAATGTCAAGGCTAAAATGTGAGGTGTGTGAGTGATTTAAGATAAGTTATGCTTAATTTGTCATGGCCAAGAAAGCCTATCCTAGGGTTAGTTTGTTATTTGGGCATGGTATTTGCCTGTGTTGTTATTTATGCAACTTGTGAGATGAACTTGTTAACTCAAGTTCCTAACTAGAGCTAATGCATTCCTAAGGTAAGATAGTATGAGATGTAAGGTGAACTTGGAGATGAAAAAAGAAAACAAAATTGCGAGTGTGTGTGTGTGTGTGTATGTTGATTAGCCGTGTCAAATGTCACGGCCAATGTGTGAAGGGAAAGGGTTCTAAGGGTAGGTTGGCCATGACATGTGACAGGTATATCGCGTACTCTTCAATTTAACCCTAGAAACTACTGTAGTAGTGGAGGTAGAGATCGTATCCTCATGGAAGGAATTGGTTGCTAAAATGTTAATAATTTGCTCCAGGAATTTCTCAAGTTCAGTTTTTACGAATTAATTGACAATAGTAACACTCAAGAGAATATAAAAGAATGATCTAAGATAGAGCAGAAAGGCGGAACAGGACTCAATCTTACAACAACAAAAACAACTACAGACACTATAATTCCAAACTATTTAAAAGCACAGAAATGCGATATCAACTTTAAGTAAGATGTCCTAGGATTTCTCTCCGAATGATCATGTAAATGAACTATTATAATGTGATGCAATTGACACACTGGAAGATCAATAGGAGATCAAACTGCCTGAAAACCTAGATTATGACTGGCATGGTGACCGCTTCATTTTCTATGTTCTCTGACTCCACAATTTCCCATGGCGAGGCCTAGAGTGAAGAGTTAAACCCGCAGAACCCAACCTCCCGAGATTCACTACTATCGTATGCAAAATCTAGGTTTTCCTATGACGAGGCCTAACCTAGTTCCGATTGTCTTCACAAAGCTCGGAAAATTTCTTCTCACTTAGTTCTAAAATCTCAATGAACTTTCACCGGCATGACGATCGCATCTCGGTTCATGATCAAGCAATTCAAGTGAGAACACTTATTTTCCATACTGTATGTTCTCAATTCAAGCATTATTACTCCTATCGAATAATTAAACCCCAACCTAGCATGGCGACCACAATCGAAGGATGATTCAATCAACAAGAGCTCAAATGAATGAAATTTAACAAGATTTAAGCATTATTTTATAGTATGAGTTCATTCTTAATGAATTCATGCAATCGCAAGGCATTACGTAGTCTAATTACACTACATCTGGTTCCAAACCCTAGATCGTACTAAATTGAGCCACAGAGTTCCATTTCCAGTTCACGATCGTCAACAATTAATAATAAGCAAGTCATGTTCATCAATTGGGAAGAATTTACCAAATGCTCTGCTTCAATTGCCTCCAATTCAAAAAGAATTCGAAAATCTTCCTTGATTGAGAATAGAATTTCAATTATCAGAACAATTCCTCGATCGGAATTGAAAATGGAGTTAAAACTATTTGAGAGAGAAAGTAAATCTCGAGATCTAAGTGAGAGAAAATTCCCGCTCACTAAAATCAAAAGTCTGGTATTGAAATCTAGAATATTCGTCCCCTAAAAATGTTAACTAATTCCTCTCTTTATAGAGGGTACAGAAAAAACGTAAACAGTACGCAAACGTAAAATGATTGAGTATTTACAAAACTGCCATTGCAAAGAATGTCTTTAAACAGTGTATGAATTTCCAAGTCAGCAGCCTCACGCCTTCAGCCTCCGTCTTTAGCGCCTTCAACTTCTATCTTCACGCCATCGAGCCTGCACTGGTCACGCTTTCTTTCTCTGTACAATTGTAATGCAATTATTCATCCAAAACGTATGCACAAGACCATTTCACGCCTTTACTTCCACGTAGCTTCACGCCTCCAACGTCTCCATAGCGCCTTCAAGTCAACACTCTCCACGCCTGTATCCACCCCTGCACGCCTTCGAGCCTTCAGCTTCCACGCCTTTTCTTTGGCCTGTAACCATAGCTAACAGTCTCAACACTTAGCCGCATTTTCGGCTGCCAGAAGGAAACTTCCAAGGTGAGGTCTCGCGGCGAGGTCTCACCTTGTAAAGTTGTGTGGACGAGACCTCGCGGCGAGGTCTCGCAGTGTAACTTGTTTGTGGCGAGGTCTCGCCGCTTATGTGCAAGTGTGTGAGAAGTTTAAGTGTAGTGCAAATATAAAGTGTTGTATAGATGAGAAGTGAAGAGAATGTGAAGTGTTTGTGAGTTGTAGAGTGAGAACAAATGTTGTGTTATGGTGGCTGAATGAAACAAAACTAACATGATGAAGACAAGCAAAACAACAAAGTGAGTGTAGCTAAAGCTCGTTACAAAGGCACATATAAATGAAAACATAAGTGTGATGACTTGAATTTCTAATATGTTGAATGATATGAAATGAGATGTGTTGAATGAAGTGTGAAGACTTTTTATGAACAAATGCCATGAGTAACTCTAATTATGTAGCTCATACGTAATATGCATGCATGTGCAATTGTGGTATGCAGAAATATGCCTAAGTGATACGTGAGATGTGAGGGGATTGCGGCGAAGTGATCTCGCCGCAATGTGAGTATGTGCTTGTGCGCATGGTGTGTTGAGTGATTTAGTGCTTGTGTGTTCGAGTGCATGTGTGTGAGTGTAAGTGTCATGCGAGAGTGCGTGAGGCATTCATGCGGCGAGGTGACCTTGCCACATGGTGTGTGTGTGGTCCTTGTGTTTGCATGGTTCTTGGGACGAGGTGATCTCGCCGCATGAGGTGTGTGCAACTTCGCCTCATGCTTATACGGCGAAGTGTGGGTAGTGTGCTAGATTGTAGTGCGGTGAGTGAATGAGTGTGCGAGAGCCTAGAGTGAGTGTGTGCGAGAGTGCTGCAAGAGATGAGTGCTAGTGTCCGGTGAGTGCAGATGCCATACTCGATAAAATGATATTGTCAATTTACCAAACTATGGCAGAAAGATAAAACCCTAACAACCCCTAATCCAAGCATAGCAAAGAAGCCTTCATTTCACATGAATGCAAACAGAATTTGAAGAAAGTTAAACATGACAATTGAAGTACACACAAAGAACTTTCCATAGCTACCAAAATCTCACAATTCGGATTAGAATTGAAAGAGTTATACAGAAAACAAGTTGAACATCTAAACTGCCAAAACCCTAATTTGGCCGAATAGGCACTTTTTGTTCCTCAATTCTCAACCTAGACACACACCTCTTTATTTACCACCATTTTTACACATTATCAACTAGTAAACCACAGATATGCATAAAACAGTATAAATCACCACACATTTGCATCAAACACAAGACAAAAGCTCATAAATGTAGCACAAAAATAGTTGGTATAAAACCAACTCATCAAATTCCCTCACACTTGAGCTTTTGCTTGTCCTCCAGCAAACTCACACTTCACAACCACTTACCACTAGACTCCACTCCTCTGTCAAACTTGTTCTCCTTTGAGTTCATCAAAACAACTTTTTCATGCAACAAACTCATGACATGTCCTTAACCCCAATCTATCAAATTTTAGCACAAGTTATCAACCAAGTCACGATGAATAAAGACCAAAATGTCATGCGTGCAAGTGTGTGCTGAGGAATACTAATTCATCCATTCTTTATGCATGCATTATTTCTTCTGTTCCAAAATTTCTCTTTGCATAAACAATCACAATGTCCACACACAAAAACTCGAAATCACACAAGATCAATGGTCGAACATTGGTGGCTTCTCTTTATTGATTTCAGATTTCATTTTCTTTTGCACTTTAGTGCTTTTCCTTCATTACAGACATTGGTGTGCTTGCCTGGGTTTTGTGGCTATTTTTTCCCAATTATGCTTGCCAAGGGTATTTTAGCTTTTCATTCCCAATTGCCAAAGGCTTTTTCTCCATATCCTTTATTGTGTGACTAAAAGTTCCTGAATGTCTCTAAAGGACTATGTATGCTAGAGCTTCCAAAAGAACCAAAGTAATGCATAACAATAAGAACATATTGAAACAGTTTCCTCCTATGTCCGAGAACAAGTTTTTGCATGGCATATCTATCTTACTTAAACATGATGCCTGGATTAACAAAATGTACTAATTTCATCAAGTTTGGAATCAAGAAGACAAAACAATTTTCACATGCAAAGCAATAGAAGAAATTTGATGAACTCAAATGTTAAACATAGCTTAACATAAAGGAACAGAGGCATAGTACATGTCCCACACTTCTAATTCTACTTATAACTCACAACACATTTCCCTTCCAACGAAACATTAAAGAAACCCTTGCCCACAAAACTTTAAGCTAATCATACTAACATACTTAAACAATTTTAACACAGTAAACATTCAACCTTGACTTTCACTCGTCTTATCATCCCTTTACAAGGCACACTTGCATGACTTCAAGACTTCAATGATGCATAACATTCTTCAAGAAACTAGCCAATACTTCAATGTCAACTGAAACTTCACAAAAAAAAAACACACACCACCTCAACTCGTCAACAAGACATCTTCCACTTCGTAATCTTCCATATTTCACAACATCTAGCAAATCATCTAACAATTCATAGCATCACAAGATCATGCTTCGAAAACAAGAACAGACACAAAAATACCATCTTCACAATATCTTCACAACATAACAACAAAGAAAGACTTCATTCCAACTTCAACATTCTTCACCGCATAACAACATCATAGCATCATAATAAAACAGCACAAAATTAAGCACCACACTGATCATTAATCATCAACACACAAAAAAACTGCCCCCCACACTTGCAATTCATATTGGCCCCAATGTAAAAGAATCCAGGAAGAGGGGCTCCCTGAGAAGAAGATGGTGCGAAAGAGGAGGGAGGTGAGAACGAAGCTGTTGTTGAGAATGAAGGACCAGTAAATGGCTGCGCCACATAATGAAAAGGACCATGAATTCGTCCAGGAAGAGGTTGCCCTGAACAAATTAATGGAAACCTCATTGTTGGCATGAATTCAGGGTTTGGTACAATTTCAGGAGTTGGAGGCATTGAAGGAATTCGACCAAATATAGGCAATGGTTGAAGACCAGGCATTGCAGGCACACCAATCGGCAGCTCATGAATGGCACCACTAACAACTTCATTTGACAGATTTGGTATACGGTACCCAGCCAGTTGTGCAGATGTTGGCGTTGGTGATGAGAATGAGCCCGTGTCCATGTCCGTGGTGTTAAAGTCAAATTGTCATCCTCAAAGTTTCTGTCACGTTTTGGTATTCTTGCCATAACTCTTTCGATATAACTCGGAATTGCAAGACTCAAGAAGCTATGGAACGATAAGAGATAGAGCTACAACTTTCATGTTTTAAGCTTTACGAAATTCTGATGTTATCACCGTTGAAAATGCCTTCCAAAATTGATGACGGAATTCTGGCCGAATTTTCATCAAGAATTTCATGGACTACATTGAAGACCAAGATGGCGTGCTTGGGCTTTGTCATTAATGGATCACGCCATTGTTTAATCTTTAGGATTTATTTTGTTGTTAATAATTAAGTCCATTAAACATTTAATTATGGGCTTATGTCTTTGTGTTTTTAATTATGGGCTAAGTAATTACTTGATCCAATTATCTTGCATGATAATGGCAAGTAAAAGTTTAGGAAACAAAGGAAGCCAAATTGTGTTTGGCCACCTTTAGGAAGAAAACGTGAGACACAAATCCTTTTTGGAAAAAGGATTAGCCTATGTGTGTCACAAATCCTTTTTGGAAAAGGATTAGGTTGTTATGTGTTAGTTTCCAATTCCAAATTGGAAAGTCAAGTCACAATCCTTTTTGGAAAAGGATTAGGTTGTTAGTTGGTAGTTTCCAATTCCAAATTGGAAAGTTAGAAGTCAAGTTGTACTTTGCAACTTTTAGGGTTTTTATTTCCTTTTCCAATTGGTAGAGCTGAAACTCATCTCTGTATAAAGAGATCATTGTAAACGTTTTTAAGCATGTTGAATTGAGAGGATTTTGGCTTTCCTAAATTAAATTTGACATCACCAACGTGAATTATTCTTGAGTAATTAATAATACCCGCTAAGCCTTAAGTGAGGAGCTTTAGGTAAAGCTTACAAGTTCTAGATTTATAGAACCGGCCAAACTGATAGGTTTAATTAATTGATTTACAATTGTTAAACTGAATCAATTTGTGTTAACGTTGGGGTTAGGTTAGCTTTAATCTTGCCTTTGCGTTTCATACTTTCTTTTCCGCCAATTTGTTCTTGTCGTGATTGAATTTGGTGCACAACGATCTCAAGTATTGTGGAAAATTCGTGTGGATTTGGATTCCTTCCTACTCCATTCGTATCAATTGGTATCAGAGCAGCCAGGTTGTTCATCAAATTCGGTAATCAAATTCTTTTATTGAGTCTTGTTGCTTGTTTCGTTTCTTGAGTTTTGTCTCGTTGTCTTGTTGTCATTCTTGTTGTTTGTTGTGTCGTGTTTTGCTGCTGCTTTCATTCATAATTCTGCATTGTTTTTGTCTTTCATCATAGTGTGGAATTCTTGAGTCATTGTTGCTGAAATCACGTCCAAACCATAGGTGTCAAGATTAGGGTCTCTTACAAACCCTAGTTTCGGTTAAATTTTTATAACTCATTTGTTTCTTGTTCAATTTGCAATTTTTCTTTTGCATTAGTTGCGTCAATACATTCTTGTCATATTGCATTTTGATCAAACTTTTGCCATATCCGAAAAAAGATAAGTTCTTGGGTACTTTCTTGAAAATCTTGATTTTCTTGCAAATTCAAAAGTGCTCAAATTTGAATCTTGAAGACCTATTCTTGCTCTTTGTGATATTTCTTGAATCTTTGGTAAAAGTGGTATCTTTAAAATCCGAACTTTTGTTGACATATTGATACATTGAAGTGGTTGAAAATTTAGGGTTTATCAACAACCTCAAAAACCCTAGTTAAGCTTTTTTTTTGTAAAAAAAAAAAAAGAGGCCTACAAAAAAAAAGGCCATTACAAAAAAAAAAAAATAAAAGACCAAGTAAAAATAAGCCCAAAGCCATTTGGTCTAAAGTGAAAAAAAAAAAAAAAAACAAAAAAAAAAATTTATTTCATTTTTAATTTTATAGTTTCGGATGCCACTTTTGGACCCTTGACCCGTCCGAAACTACCGTCTGTTCCTCGACAGAGATTTAAAATTTTTTTAACAAAGTTTCGAACGCCACTTTCGGCCGTCCGAACCTTTGATCTACCGTCCGAAACTCGTCAGAGAGGTTATATACACTTCAACTTCAAACCTTCATAACTTTCTCATTTTTAATCGGATTTTGGTGATTCAAATTGCATTTTGTTCATCATTGAGTCTCCTTTCTGAATTCGTAGCTTTCTGAAGTTAACTTGTTTATACCCCATACGTGATCTTTCAATTAAATCTAGTGACGTGAATTTTCTTTTCAAACTTCTTTGGTTTGCTTTTGTGAATTGATTTGTTTGAACTAATTGGTTGAGACTTGTTCTTAAAATCGACAAACAGTAAGCTTTAATTAGTTTGAGAGATTCATTTTTGAGTGTTTAGATAGGGTATACACGAGAAAAGCCATTACACTAGAGAGGAGAGTATTACTCACCAAAAGTGAGAACCCGAGGGGTTTTTATTTTGCTATCTTTTGTTGTTTTTACTAACTTGCAGGAAAAATGGAGGGAGATGATAAAACACCTCAAGGACAACCCCAAACGAATCAAAAATATGTTAATGATGTTCTGTTTGACATGATCCGAAAACTCAATCTAAAGATTGATAATTTAACCATTTTTCCTTCACCAAAAAAAGGTTCTACTTCCCGAAAGAATAAACATGAAGAAGCCGAGCCTAGTGATGAGGAGAATGAGGAGTTCATGGATTCTCCTAAAGATGGTATGAAATCTGATTTCTCAATTAGTGGAGTTAAACTAACATTGCCTACTTTCCATGGTAAAGCAGATCCGGAAGCTTATTTTGATTGGGTTCGAGAGCTTGAACACTTCTTTGAAGGTAATAGCTATCCCGAACATAAGAGGTATCGCCTAGCCTTTATGCACCTCAAGGATTATGCAAGTTTGTGGTGGGATAAAGTAATGAGATCTAGACGTGAAGATGACGAACCACCTATTCAAACTTGGAAGCAAATGAAAGCGCTTATGAGGAAAAAGTATGTTCCATCACATTATAGCCGAGAGATGAACAGAAAATTGCACTCCCTTGTGCAAGGAAACAAAACCGTGGAGGAATACTACCATGAGATGGAAGCTCTCATGATCAAGGCCAATGTTCGTGAAGATCCCGATTCAATAATTGAAAGATTTCTTAGAGGTATGAATTCTGAATTGTCTTATCATGTTGATTTACAATCTTATGTTGATATTAATGAGCTTGTTCATAAAGCTATTAAGATTGAAAGGCACATGAAAGGAAAGAACAGGTTCACACAACCGAATCCACCATGGCAAAGGGATTTGAAACCTAAATCAGCCACTTTCACTCCACCAACAAAACCGAGGCAATTTACCTCAAACCAGCCATCTAGTGCGCCTCCTTATGTCCCAAAATCAGTCCCCAAAGCTGCTGAAAATACTCCTAAACCGGCGACAACTTCTGCTCCAAGATTGAGGGATATTAGATGTTTTAAATGTCAAGGCTATGGTCACTTGCAAGTCAATTGTCCTACTGCCCGAATTATGATTGCTTTAGATACTGGAGAAGTGGTAAGTGATGATGATTGTGCCGACATGCCACCTCTTGAAGAAAAGTACCAAGATGATCAAAGTGATGAGGGTGAAAAGCTTGATGAGCCGACCTACTTAGTTGGTAACTTTTCTTTAGTTTCTCGCCGTGTTCTTAATGTTCAACCTTTGGAAGATAATGATTTGATGCAGCGTGATAACATATTTCACACACGCTGTTTAGTGCAAAACATGGTTTGTAGTGTGATTATTGATAGTGGTAGTTGCACAAATGTGGCGAGCACCTTACTTGTTAACAAACTGAATTTGAATTGCATGAAACATCCAAAACCATATAGGCTTCAATGGTTAAATAATTCAGTTGAAACTCATGTCACTAAACAAGTAAAGTTTTCTTTCACCATTGGTAAATATGTTGATACTGTTTTATGTGATGTTGTTCCAATGGAGGCTAGTCATATTTTACTTGGTAGACCTTGGCAATTTGATTGTGATGTGCTTTATCATGCTAAGAAAATTTTTTACAGTTTTGTGCATAATGGTAAAAAGTATAGTCTACATGCTTTAACTCCAGCTCAAGTTTTTAAAGATCAAACTCGAATTGCACAAGCTTGTAAAGATATAATGGAAGCTAAGAAGAAGAATGAACAAGAAAAACAACAAAAAGTAACAACTAATTTTGGCCGAGAGCATGATATTCCATCTAGTTTAGGCCGAGAGTTAGCTACTAAGAAGTCTTGTTGTTTTGCTTCTTCTAATGAGATTGAGAGAGCATTACTAGCTAGGCAATCAATGTATTTACTTGGTGATAGTGTTCATGAATTTTCTTGTTTGCTGCCTAGTACATTTGTTTCGCAGGTTCTTGGAGTTCCTAAGTGCTTAATGGAGTTACTAACAACTCATTATCAATTGAAAGAAGTCCAATCTGCCTTAGGTTGTTTTCCTCAAGGTAAGCAAAGTAAGTTAGGTAAGTATGAAAGCTTATTGGTTGATTTCAATGGTGTATATGACAAGAACTTTGATAATGTCATTCATATTGGTTTTCAAACTTTGAATTCTGTTTTGAATCAATTTCAATGTCTTTCACACACCTTAGAAACATTAGTTCGAAATTCTTTCCTATGTGCATTAAAATCCGATGGTTTGTGTTTTGGTAAGCAAATTCTTTCACATAATTCTTCAATTATGAAATCACATTATTTTGTATTGAATGGATTTATGTATAGTTTCTTCACATGTTATGTTGCCTTTCTAATACATGAACTATAATTTGAGTTTAATCTTTGTAATTTCGAACTGCCCAAAATCCTTGTGTACAAAAGTGTTGATTATAATTGCTGGAATAACCTTCAATTTCATTCTTTGGTTCGTGACTTTAATCAAAATTATCAAGATCAAAGAGGTAATTTAATAGTTCAACACTTGTTTGGTAAGTTATATCAATTTCGAATTTCTTTTCAATTCCCGAAAGTACAATATTCTGTTCTTATTCTTTGGAATTGTAAGTTCTTAATCTTGGATAACTTCAACATGCTTGTAAAGAATGTACAACTTAGTTTTTGTGATTTACATTTAATCCGGGATGTCTATATATATACTTGCTTTGCAAATTCTTATGAATCCTTGGATAATATTTGTAATTACATTAATATATGTTTACTTTCTTTTCATTCTTTACATGTTAACATCATTGATTTTTATGTTATTATTAGTGTGTCCATGCATGTTATTAGGAAGTTTGTCGTGCATAGTTTCATATTTTCGAAATCACTACATGTGTCTTTACATGAAGTATTAATATTGTTTCATGATGCAAATCAGAATAACTTGTTGCATTTATTAAATGATGTTTATATGCATAATTATTTTGAGTTTTCTTTAACTTACACATTTATTTTCTTATTGCAGGATTTGTTTTACTTGGCTCGAGTTTGCATTGAGTTCATCATATTGGTGTTTGATCCAGGAACTCAAATTCAAGATTCGAGGACGAATCCTTTCGAGGAGGGAGGTATTGATGAGAATGAGCCCGTGTCCATGTCCGTGGTGTTAAAGTCAAATTGTCATCCTGAAAGTTTCTGTCACGTTTTGGTATTCTTCCCATAACTCTTTCGATATAACTCGGAATTTCATGATTCAAGAAGCCCTGGAACGATAAGAGATAGAGCTACAACTTGCATGTTTTAAGTTTTACGCGATTCTGACGTTATCACCGTTGAAAATGCCTTCCAACATTGATGACGGGATTCTGGCCGAATTTTCATCAAGAATTTCATGGACTACATTGAAGACCAAGATGGCGTGCTTGGGCATTGTCATTAATGGATCACGCCATTGTTTAATCTTTACGATTTATTTTGTTGTTAATAATTAAGTCCATTAAACATTTAATTATGGGCTTATGTCTTTGTGTTTTTAATTATGGGCTAAGTAATTACTTGATCCAATTATCTTGCATGATAATGACAAGTAAAAGTTTAGGAAACAAAGGAAGCCAAATTGTGTTTGGCCACCTTTAGGAAGAAAACGTGAGACACAAATCCTTTTTGGAAAAAGGATTAGCCTATGTGTGTCACAAATCCTTTTTGGAAAAGGATTAGGTTTTTATTTGTTAGTTTCCAATTCCAAATTGGAAAGTCAAGTCACAATCCTTTTTGGAAAAGGATTAGGTTGTTAGTTGGTAGTTTCCAATTCCAAATTGGAAAGTTAGAAGTCAAGTTGTACTTTTCAACTTTTAGGGTTTTTATTTCCTTTTCCAATTGGTAGAGCCGAAACTCATCTCTATATAAAGAGATCATTGTAAACGTTTTTAAGCATGTTGAATTGAGAGAATTTTGGCTTTGCTAAATTAAATTTGACATCACCAACGTGAATTATTCTTGAGTAATTCATAAGACCCGCTAAGCCTTAAGTGAGGAGCTTTCGGTAAAGCTTACAAGTTCTAGATTTATAGAACCGACCAAACTGATAGGTTTAATTAATTGATTTACAATTGTTAAATTGAATCAATTTGTGTTAACGTTGGGGTTAGGTTAGCTTTAATCTTGCCTTTGCGTTTCATACTTTCTTTTCCGCCAATTTGTTCTTGTCGTGATTGAATTTGGTGCACAACGATCTCAAGTATTGTGGAAAATTTGTGTGGATTTGGATTCCTTCCTACTCCATTCGTATCACATATCGACTTCAATGGCTTAATAATTCAGCCGAAATAAGAGTGACTCGGCAAGTAATGGTTCCATTCCCTATTGGTAACTATGTTGATGAGGTTTTGTGCGATGTGGTTCCAATGGAGGCTGGACATATACTTCTTAGAACACCTTGGCAATTTGATAGAGATGTGATTTATTATGCCAAGAAGAACTACTACAGCTTTGAACACAAAGGCAAAAAGTTCAACCTTAGAGCCTTAAAATCGTGATAAGTCTTTGAAGACCAAGCAAAGATTGCAAAAGTTTGTAGTGATATGCGTGATCAAGAAGCAAAAGAAAAGAGTGAGCAAGAGAAACAGAAGAATGTAAATACTAGCTTAGGTGGTGAACTTGTAACTAAACGTGATAAAAATCGAGACTTAGTTAGCTCTAAATTTTGTTGTTTTACTTCTATAAGAGAGATAAAGAGAGCAATGATAGAGAAGCAACCATTGTACTTAATGATCCACAAGGATGTTTTTATTGTTGATAGTGATCACTTTGCTTCTTTGCGTAGTGTTATTTAGACTCTTTTACAGGAATATGGTGACGTGTTTCCCGAGGATTTACCAATAGGTTTACCACCTATTCGAGGCATTGAATATCAAATAGATTTCGTGCCAAGAGCCCAAATTTCCAATAGACCAGCTTATGGAGAAAATCCGGAGGAAACCAAAGAGATTCAATATCAAGTTAATGAACTCCTTGACAAAGGTATGGTTCGAGAATCTTTTCGTCCTTATTCCGTTCCTGTGATCTTTGTCCATAAAGAGGATAAATCTTTGAGAATGTGTGTTGATTGTCGTGCCATCAATAAAATCACCGTTAAGTATAGGTATCCAATTACTAGATTAGATGATATGCTTGATGAATTAGATAGTTCTTGTATTTTTACCAAGATTGATTTAAAAAGTGGCTACTATCAAATTAGAATGAAAGAAGGTGATGAATGGAAAACAGCCTTTAAAAGAAAGTATGGATTGTATGAATGGTTAGTCATGCCTTTTGGTCTAACTAAGGAACCTAGTACTTTTATGAAGCTAATGGATCATGTTTTTCAATCTTCTAATGGAAAATTTGTTGTAGTTTATTTTGATGACATCCTTATTTATAGCAAATCACTTGATGAATGTGTTGAGCACCTTAAACACGTATTTGCTATTTTATGTGAGAACAAACTATATGCAAACCTTAAAAAGTGTTCTTTTTGCATGGAATCCATAATCTTTTTGGCGTATGTTGTTAGTTCTCAAGGAATTTCAATTGATAAGTCTAAAGTCAAGGCAATCATGGATTGGCCGAAACCTACATGTGCTAGTAATGTTAGGAGTTTTCATGGTTTAGCAAGTTTTTATAGGACGTGTGTGAAGGGCATAAGTTCTATAGCTGCACCTTTAAATGAACTTGTTAAAAAGAATGTAACTTTTGAATGGAAATAAGAGCATGAAAACGCTTTTAACAAATTGAAAGACATGTTGACTCACGCCCCTCTTCTTGCTTTGCCGAATTTTCCTAAAGCTTTTGAAATACACTATGATGTTTCCGGGATAGGTATTGGTGCTATTTTGATGTAGTAATCAAAACTGGTGGCTTACTTTAGCGAAAAGCTTAATGGGGTAGCCATGAAGTATGCGATTTATGACAAGGTGTTGTATGCTTTTGTAAGATCATTTTAGGTTTGGCAACACTATGTATGGCCTAAAGAGTTCATTATCCGTTATGATCATGAAAGCCTTAAATTATTAAATACACAAGGTAAATTGAATAAAAGGCATGCTAAATGGTTAAAATTTATTGAATCTTTTCCATATGTGATAAAGTACAAATCCAGTAAAGATAATGTGGTAGCTGATGCATTGTCTAGGAGATATACTTTGTTTACTTACTTGCATGCTAAGTTGCTTGGATTTGATTTAGTTAAAGATTTGTACAAGTGTGATACTTATTTTCAAACCGTACTTGGTCAATGTGCTTTAAAACTAAATGGTGGCTTTTACATGCATGATAGATTTTTATTTAAGAAAGATAAATTATGCATACCCCTTTGTTCCATTCGAGATTTGCTTGTTAAAGAAACCCATGGGGGTGGGTTAATGGGGCACTTTGGAATTGCTAAAACACTTGTTGTTTTAAATGAACAGTTTTATTGGCCTAATATGATAAAAGACGTAAAAAGTGCTTGTGATAAATGCATTGTGTGTAAACAATCAAAGTCTAAAGTCATGCCTCATGGTTTGTACAGGCCTTTGCCTGTTTCTAGTCATCCTTGGGTTGATATTTCCATGGATTTTGTACTTGGATTACCTAGGTCACGCAATGGTAATGATAGCATATTTCTAGTTGTTGATAGGTTTAGTAAAATGATGCATTTTATTGCATGCTCTAAATTTAATGATGCTACACATACTGCTGATTTATTCTTTAAGAAAGTTGTTAGAATGCATGGCATTCCACAAGGTATTGTTAGTGATAGGGATGTTAAATTTTTATCTCATTTTTGGCAAACTTTTTGGAATAAGTTAGGTATAAAAATGTTGTTTTATACTGTTGCACATCCATAAATTGATGGACAAACAGAAGTAGTTAATCGCGCACTTTATACACCTTACTTTGTGCCATAATTCAAAAGAACTTAAAGAATTGGGAAAGCTGTTTACCTCATATTGAGTTTACATATAATAGGACTTTGCATAGTTCTACAAATTGCTCTCCTTTTGAAGTTGTTTACGGATTTAATCCATTAACTTCACTTGATATTTTACCTCTTTCTACTAATGAGTTTGTTAATGTAGAAGGTATACATAAAGCTGATTTTGTGAAGGAGGTACATGAGAAGGTTCGGAACATAATTCAAAGGCATAATGAGCAATATTCTAAACAAACCAATAAGGGTAAAAAGCAAGTGATATTTGAACCTGGAGATTGGATTTGGATTCACTTAAGGAAAGAAATTTTTCTTGATAAACGAAAATCTAAGCTTCATCCTATAAGAGATGGTTCTTTTCGAGTTTTGGAAAGGATTGGCGATAATGCTTACAAAATTTAGCTTCCAAGTGAGTATGGCAATGTATCATCTACATTTAATGTTTCTAATTTATCTTTGTATGATGTAGGTGATTCGAGGACGTATCCTTTCGAGAAGGGATGCAATGATGACATTCTCAATGGCAAACCTAGAATCCAAATCCGAGCTAGGAAGTAGTGTGACTTAGCTGTCCCATGAAAAAGTTCATATGCACAAGAAACTGTAAATTGCCCACAAGATACCAGGTCCCAGTACGGTTCTAGCATCTCTTGGAAAATCTGCTTCAGAATCACCACCACCCACTCAACTGGTAAATAATTCATTAGCTTTGCAACCCACTATTGTCCTTCCAGCAAAAAATCATCAATCAGAAAATAGCCAAGAGTTGGCGCAAACTCAGTTAGAGACCCTGACGGCAGCCACCTATCATAAAAGAAATCAACTGAAGGTGCCCCTATAAACCAACAGATATGCTCCTCCACCTTATCATGTACTTTTAACATTCTTCACCAAACCGCAAAAGCCGTAGGCTTAAGCGTAACCACCAACGGATGCATCTTTGAATAATACTTTCTAAACAGAAAATCCACCCATAAAGAATTTCCCTTCCAGGACCCCCACCACAATTTTGCAAAAAATGCATCCACAACATAGTCCAAATGACGCACGCCTAAACCACTTTCATGTACCAGTCTGCACACCCATTCCTAACTGGCAAGGAGCGTCGTCTACCCTTGCAATTTTACCCAAAATCACCAAAACACGTAGTAGTGGCAAGCGGGATCGTATCCAACAGGGAGATGATTGAATTAAGAATTGTAGAGGTGATAGAATAAAAAGTGTTCAATAAAGCAAGAAGCAAGTATGAGCAAATACGTAAGTCAATCAAGAAGTGAAATGGTTTTGCCTTCAGGTAGGTCAGTGTGACGACTCTATTTGATTATCCTTGACTAGTGTAAGAACATGAATGAGGGGATCGTTCTTCTAGTGAACTTAGGGTTGATCTCCTTATAAGACTCACAATCCTAATTCACCCTTCTCCTTTCATCTTTCCTTAGTAGGGCAAGACCTAGGCTCAGCTTCCTAATTCCCGATCCCTACCTGACACTAGAACCACAACTCCCTTGGACAAAACAGTCAACCAAAGTTCGAGTTCTAATGTTTAAATAATCCTAAGTCTTTCCATTACATTAACTTCAATTGTCATTGGTAATGCACAACTGAAGTTGTTTCCTTAGACAGATCATAGGACCAATTCAAGTTGTTCCTTATTCCAGTGATGTTATTTCAATTTCCATTAATAGCACTAAATTGACCTCAGTGGTACTGCAAGTCATATAAAGGGCCTAGGTGTAAGTGAGTAAATATTAAAATAAAGCATCAACAAGATATAAGAAACAATATCAAACACGTAATATGCAAAACAAATGTCTCAAATCACTTTAGAGTCATCACACTTAATCCCTCAAAGCAACAACCTAATGTTTAGCCAATCATGTTGATCGGCTTTGAAAACAAGTTTGACAAAGCCAGATCAAACATATCTATTACAGAAAGTTAAAATGGAATGATCTCCACTCTAATCTCCTTTTTCTCCATGAAACCCTAACTCTCTTGATTGATCTCCGTTTTTTGCTCTCAAAAGCTCCCTTTTCTTCTTGTCCTCCTCTGGCTTTAATAGTTTTCTTTTCATGTCCTTGCCAAGTGAGCTTCCTGGAAGTTTCATTGCTCTGCCCGGATGTTGACACGTGCTCCTGTAACATAAGCCAAGAATGTATTGAAGACACGTGTACTTAACAAATAAGAGTGACGAGGCAAAATATTAAACGTATTGGATGCGGTGTTTGCTACACGTGCTTGGACCAAATGTGGAGTGTAATGTATACTAGATGCATGATAAAATCCCTAAGTAAAATCTAACAAAGGCAAAGTGTAACAAAGAACGAAAATATGACAAAGGAAAAATATAACAAAGAATAAAGTGCCAGTGTGCAGAGTGTGCAAATGTGAGTGAGGCGGGCGCGTGGTGCGCCCGCCGTGTGTGTGGCGGCCGCCGTGTGCGTGGCGGCCGCGGTATGCGGCCGCCGTGTGAGTGGCCGTGTTGTGTTTGTGCGTGTGTGAGGCGGGCGCACTATGTGTGGCGGTCGTCTAGTGCGACCGTCGTGTGTGAGGCGGGCGCCTAGTGCGCCCGCCATGTGCGTGGCGTGTGTGCGTGTTGTGTGCAAGTGTTTGTGCAAAGTGTGTGCGAGTGTTTGTGCAGAGTGTCGTGTGTTGTGAAGGTCAAGCGTGTAAGTGTGGTGGTTTGTGGCTTTCGTGAGGGCTTGGAGGTCCGTGACTCGCAGGATGGCTCGGAGGTCGATGGTGTGCATGACCAAGTGTTGTGCCTATTTCAATCATCAAAGCATTTTTACGTTGTTTACAACACTTAGCCATTTTCACCCCAATTTCCAAATCATGCAGTTCTAGTACAAAGTCAACATACCACATATCATTTTCGCACAAAGTACATACCAAAAGATAAGGAAATTCACACAAATAAGTAGGCGAAATACCGACTTATCATCCCCCCACACTTAAGTCTTTGCTAGTCCCGAGCAAAGTATAACCAACTGTCCACCCTCACATTCAACACTCTCTACATCAACAGCTCTCCACTTAAAATTTTCGCATGCAAAGGAAACATTTGATCAAGTTTACAGTTCATTCGACCTCATACAAGTTATCAAGTAAGGTGCAGTGAATAAAGACCAAACCATCAGTGTGCAAGTGTGTGCTGAGAGATGCATATTTCCCTTTAGTCTGTCTATGCAAAGTACTCAAGTAGGCACTTTAGTTAATAATTCTTGCACTACTGTCTTTTGTCCACACACAAGAACACTTCATACTAAAATGAAAAACAAGAACTTAACTAAGCTTACTGGGGATTTCCCCTTATTCAATGCACATTGGTGCTTATTGCTTTCTTTTCGAAACTTGGCCGCCAGGGTTTTGTGGCTATTTTTTTCCCTTTATTCGTAGTAATCCATGTTGGTGTGTGTCTTCAAGAGACTATATATATATAAATGCAAGAAAAAGTGCTTACGAGTAGAAAACACTTACAAACAAAGAAATATAAGCTCCCTCCTATGACAAATCTTGTGCTGGCATTTCTATCTTACGTTAACACAGCACTTTACTCATCAACATCGTATGCAATCGAATGAATACCGCAGAACTCAAGAATTTCGCATACACTAAACAGTTTGTGGATTGGTGGATTTGATGATGAAATTGGAAGTGCGAATGTAATGGATTGTGCAAGTGTGTTAAATAGACAGTGGCAATCTTTGCACGACACAACATCACACTCTTACATTCAAAACAATTGGAAATAAATGCACATTACATCACAACTTTGAAATGGAAAGCAAGCACATTACAAGGTCAGTGCTAGTCACTACCTTGTTTTTCATTCCCACAACAGCACAAAGAAAAGAAGAAAATAAAACTGAAATAAAAACACCTCCTAATACTAATATACAATCACACCACCTCCGATCCCTGCAACACATAAGCAAACACACAACAATTCAAAGCAATTCAAAGCAAAGGCAAAGTAAGGATTTGATAACCACACATCACACATGGACCTCCAGAGCAACAACCACGCATGGACCTCCAGAGCATGCAAGACGGACTCCCCCCACACTTAGAATCAACAATGGTCCCCATTGTGTGAAAAGGAAAGAGTCTACCATGTTTATGCGTCGCGCTGGGCCCGTTCTTGCTGCTCCGCTTCCAGATAGATTTGCCATTGTGGGTTGCCGATGGTGCCGAGAGAGTATCGGGATTCCTCCGTGGGAGATATTCCAATTCCTTGGCTCCTCGCCATTTGCGATAGTAAGTATGGGAAATATATAGGTGTGCCAGTGCATTTTTTCGCCCGATCGATGGATGCCATGATCACCCTCCCCACATCGATCGTCATCCGATGCTGGATGGCATAGATTAGAAGCACTCTTTCTATGGTTTCTCTTCTGTTTTGGCTTGTGGGTATAAGCTTTGACTTTATGAACATTAGCCACAGGCGGGCCTCTGCAGTCAGGTCCCTGGTGTTAACACAAACGGCTTCAGAGTTGGCGTTACGCACCCAGGAGGCTCCAGGTAGCCCAACATTTTGAATTAAGTAGTCCACATTGGCTGCTCCTACCAACTGTTCGAATTCATTCTCTTGATAGTTTGGTAGTTGATAGTGCTCATTTATTGCGTGGCTTGTCACCCTGAGAAAGGTCCCTCTCAGATAAAATTCATCATGGTCGTTCGAGTTTGTGTAACTTGCATGGGCATTGGCATAGTATTCCCTGGCTACTTCCATATTGGATGCTACTGCGGCGTAGGTGAGAGGTTCCCATTTGTAGAAACTGATTGCTTCTTTGAATGTGTGTTCTGGGGCTTCAAATTTTTGTTCCACCAGGATATGCCTGTAGGCGGATCTCTCAAACAGCCTCATCGCCTTGTCTTTGACGAACCGTGGGGGTGAGTCCGGGGTGTACTCTTCGTCCTCTTCGGAGTCCCAGTCGGGTGGATCTGGAATGGCCAGAACTCCCCGCAAGTACGCCGTGTAGTCGCTATCATTATTTGCCATGTGCCTACAATGAAGGTAATTTAGAGTGCAACTGACCATGCTACAATTGGTGGTATTTATAGAATTCCCTTCTGCATGGCCTGGTGGCTTAGAGCTAGAGGACACACCCCGTGACTTAGCTAGAGGACAAATCATAAAGCTGTAATGTGCATGCAAACAAATTATGTGTAGTCTATCTTGACACGTCATGCAATTGGCTTGTCACCCTTTATCAGCTTATGCATATGTGTGGCTTACTTGTACCCAGAGTCGCTCCCCCAACATTTCTCTCAGAAGCATTGAGATACTCAAGGAATCAAATATTCATTACCTGCATTGGTGTAAGCTCTTGGATTTTATTCCTTGTCCATGTCAAAACATAGATGATTATTGGCGTGTTTACCTTTGTTTCCCGTGATCACGGGATTGCTTACCAAAATCTCATGTTTCTCGTGCTCCAGAAATGTACCTTCCAGTGCCCACTGTTGTGCTTTTCGTGCTCGCCGTATTGACTTCCTGCGTAGAGTAGAGTTGGCAGAATTTAGATTCACTGGTTATTGCAACTTAATACCAAAAGAAAAACGAAATGACAAAATAAAAGAAATTAGACTGTCGGGTTGCCTCCCGACGAGCGCTTGGTTTAGTGTCCTCAGCCAGACATGGAAATGTGTCACTGAGGTGGTGGGAGGTCGAGGCGTTGAGTTTGCCCATTGTCGTCGCCTACGGGGGGTTGAAGACCTTCACCCTGTGCCCATTGACCTTCCAACTCTCTCCTGAGGCCTAATTGTAGACCTCGAGGGTTGCATAAGGGGAGACTCTCGTGACGACCTTAGGTCCAGCCCACCTAGTCCTTAGTTTGCCCAGAAAAAGCTTAAGCTTAGCGTCGAACACAAGCACTTGCTGCCCCACCTCAAATTCCTTGACTTTAATGTTAGCATCATGCCATTTCTTTGTCCTTTCCTTGTAAAGACTTGCGCTGATAAATGAGTTCCATCTGAACTCATCCATCTCATTGAACATCATCTTGAGCTAGGTCGAGGTACATGTTCAATTTCTGTATCGCCCAGTATGCCCTGTTCTCTAATTCGACTGGGAGATGGCATTCTTTCCCATACACTAGTCTAAATGGTGAGGCTCCAATCGGGGTCTTATATGCCGTCCTGTATGCCCATAGTGCATCGTTTAATTTGAGGGCCCAAACCTTTCTTCCCGGATTCACGACCTTCTCCAGGATGCCTTTGATCTATCTGTTGGACACTTCAGCTTGTCCATTTGCTTGGGGGTGGTAGGGCGTGGAGACCCTCTGCTAGACTCCATATCTTGCTAAGAGTGCATTGAAGACTTTGTTGCAAAAATGGCTTCCTCCATCGCTGATGATAGCCCGTGGGGTTCCAAATCTGTTAAAAATATTCTTTTTAACAAATCCCATTACACTCCTGCTGTCATTATGGGGTAATGCCACTGCTTCTACCCACTTTGATACATAGTCGACTCCTACCAATATGTACTAATTTCCACATGATCTCGGGAAGGGTCCCATGAAGTCCAGCCCCCAGACATCAAATAAGTCCACCTCTTGTTGCGAGCCATCTCATCTCTGCTGGATATATTTCCTACTCGTTGGCACTTATCGCATCGACTCACCCAAAGCTTGGAGTCCTTAAAGACATGTGACCAGTAGAACCCTGTTTGTAAGACCTTGTGCCCAGTCCTTGCCACCCCAAATTGACCTCCAAATGGTGATTCCTGGCAAGCCCTGAGAATGTCCTCTATCTCCTCATCCGGTATACACCTTCTAACAAGTTGGTCGCTACACCTTTTGTATAGACATCCACTTTCCCAAAAATAATACTGAGCATCGTGCTTGAGCCTCTTCCGTTGGTCACTCGAAAGATGTTGCGGCATTTGACTAGTGAGCACATAGTTGGCGATGTCTGAGTACCAAGGCAGTTCCCGCGGGTGGACCTTGAAGATCTGCTCATCTGGGAAACTCTCCTTGATCCATAACTGTAGTTGTTCCTCGCTGAGTCCACCAAGCTCAAGTCTTGACAAGTGGTCTGCCACTACATTCTCACATCCTTTCCTATCTTTTATCTCAACATCGAACTCCTGTAACCAGAGCACCCATCTGATAAGCCTCGGCTTGGCTTCCTTCTTTGCCATGAGATACTTGAGGGCTGCGTGGTCGGTGTGAACTACCACCTTGGACCCCAAGATGTATGCCCTGAACTTGTCGAAGGCAAATACCACGGCCAGCATCTCCTTCTCCGTTGTGGTGTAATTCAATTGCGCTCCATTCAGTAATTTACTTGCGTAATAGATTGCACGGAAAATATTGTCCTTCTTTTGCCCCAGCACCGCTCCTACCGCAAAGTCGCTGGCGTCGCACATGATCTCAAAGGGTTGCCCCCACTCTGGGGCGATAATGATCGGTGCCTCTACAAGCCTCTTCCTCAAAATCTCAAATGCCTCCTTGCAATTCTCATCAAAGACAAATGGGGTGTCTTTCTCCAGTAAGGAGCATAGTGGCTAAGCTATCTTTGAAAAGTCCTTTATGAATCTCCTGTAGAAACCAGCGCGGCCCATGAAGCTTCTTACACCTCTCACATTGGTGGGTACCGATAGCTTGGCTTATCCACCTCCAGGCCCTCCTTGGAGATCTTGTGACCCAGCACAATGCCTTCGTTAACCATGAACTGACACTTTTCCCAATTTAAGACCAAGTTGGTTTCCACACATCTTTGCAGCACCATAGCCAGATTGTCCAAGCACCCATCGAAGGTCATCCCAAACACCGAAAAATCGTCCATAAAGATTTCTATAATGTGTTCCACCATGTCCTGGAAGATGGCAATCATGTAGCGCTGGAATGTTGCTGGCGCGTTGCACAGCCCAAAACGCATTCTTTTGTAAGCGTACGTGCCAAAAGGGCAGGTGAACGTGGTATTCTCTTGATCTCTGGGGTCAATGGCTATTTGGTTATAGCCTGAATAACCATCTAGGAAGCAGTAAAAAAGAAACCCCGCGATTCTATCTAGAAGCTGTTCCAAGAAGGGCAGGGGGAAGTGGTCCTTGCGAGTGGCATTGTTCAGCTTTCGGTAGTCCATGCACACTCTCCATGCGTTGATGACTCTGGTCGCCAGCAACTCATTGGCTTCATTAGCCACCACTGTCACACCTCCTTTCTTCGGCACACACTGTACCGGGCTGACCCATTCACTGTCAAAGATGGGGAATATCATCCCAAAATCCAGCAGCTTGATTACCTCCTTTTTTACCACCTCCATCATTGCTGGGTTTAGCCTCCTCTGTCTCTCCCGCGTAGGAACAGCCCCATCTTCCAGCAGTATTTTATGCATGCACACACTGGGGCTGATCCCCTTAATGTCAGCGATGGTCCATCCCATGGCCTCCTTATATTTTCTCAAAACCTCCAGGAGTTTCTCCTCTTGCCACCCTTCCAATTTAGAGGATATCACAACAGGCAAGGTCTCACCCTCTCCCAAATACGCATATTTTAGATAGGGTGGCAAGGGCTTCATTTCTAATTTGGGTGGCCTCAGAGTGGAGGGCACGAGCCTTTCGTTCTTGCATTCAATGTTCTCAAGCCTCACCTCAGTGGGCACCACTTTGACCTTCTCGTCAGTAGCAACAACATCATTTGTCAAATTTTTACTACACGCACATTTTTCATCATTCTTCTCACTTTTCATTTTCAACTCCATTTCACCACTGTGACCATGCATTTCATGATTTTCATGCACATTTTTCATTTCACTTAAACTCCACCTTTTTGACAATTTTCATCAATCTAACTTGCAAAGTCCATTTCTTTCATAGGTGAATTAATTTCAAATTTTTCATCACAATAGCTCAATTCATGCAGTGTATCAGTTTCCTCAACAATTAACATAGTCTCGAACTTTTCACACTTGTCATCATCAAAAGAATCATATAAATTAGGGGAAGGCATACGTTTATGTTCAAAGCTCAAAGGTTGGAGATCACCTTCCACCAAGCTTGCCAAACAACATTGTTCAATGGAATGAGAGTGTTTCATTGCATAGTCCACATTGAATACGACCTCCTCACCATTGACTCTGAATGTGATGGTCTTACCCTTGACCCAAATGAGAGCATCCCCTGTAGCTAGGAATGGTCTCCCAAAGATGAGGAGGACCTCGGGGTCCTCCTCCATGTCCAGCACTATGAAGTCCACGGGCAATACAAATTTATCCACAAAGACCAACACGTCTTCTACCATCCCCGTTTGTTGAACCAAAGATCGATCTGCCAACTGGAGCATCACTGCCACAGGTTTAATTCGTTTCCCCAGTCCTATACTCTCGGCAAAGGATAAAGGCATGAGGTTGATCCCGGCTCCAAGGTCACATAAGGCCTTGCTAAAAAATCTTCCACTGATCGAGCATGGTACCGTACAGCTACCAGGATCCTTGAGCTTGGGAGGCAATCCATTGTTGATCCATGCTTGGCTCTCCTTGGTGAGCTGAATCGGCACCTCACATTGCAGGATCTGTTCCTTGTTGGCAATGAAGTCCTTCAAACATTTTTCATACATTGGTACCGCTGTAACCAAATCCAGTAGAGGGACATTGACGTTTACATTCTTCACCATGTCCAAGAACCTTATGAATTGGACCTTCTTAGGTGGAGGTCGAAGTCTTTGGGGAAATGGAGGGGGTGGTGCATATGGAGAGTCATCGCATGGACTTGGAGCACCTCCCTTCCTTTTACTCTCCTGAGCCTTCACACTCCCGTCCTTGTCTTGGGCTTCATCTCCCAGTAGTGTGGTCTCTTCACTGACCTCCTCCTCTGAGACTTCCTCTTCTTCTTTCCTCTTGTGACCATTGAGCTCCTTTCCACACTTCAACGTTACGGCATTGCAGACTTCTGGTCCTTTTCCTTTGGGATTTGGCTCTGTATCACTTGGGAAGGCCCCTTGAGGTTTTTGGTGGCTGGCCTTAGCCAACTGTCTCATCTGCATATCAATGTTCTTGATGGAAGCCTCCACGTTTTTCACTTGAGTTTCCAGTGTGGAGGTCCTCTTCTCATATATAACCATTTTTCCAAGAATTTCATGGAGCAAATCTTCAGTTGTCTTCCTCTGTTCACGGTTGCTTGACTCCCCACTCTGATAATACTGCCTTTGCTGATTATTCTGTCCCCAGTTGCCTTGCCCTGACTAATTTCGATAACCACCTCCGTACTGCTGCTGGCGGTTGTTGTAATTGGCGACATACTGGACTGATTCTTGTGTGAGCTCGCACTCGTCCGTGTGGTGATCTCCCTTACACAGCCCGCACATCAACACGGGAGCGACCTTGGCAGCCTTTAGGTTCTGGATTTGTCTTGTGAGGGCCTTTCTAGGTTCAGGAAATAGGAATTCATCGTCTGCAATTGAGTCAAAAAGTTCTCTGACCTCAGGAATGCTTTTATCTTTCAAAGCTCCATTGGCGCTGGCCTTAACCATTAGTGAGGACTCCGGTAATAGACCTTTAAAGAATATGTTCAGCTCCCTGACCTCCCCAAGGTCATTGTTCGGGCATTGGCGGAGCAAATCGTTGAATCGATCCCAGGCCTCCTTGAAGGTCTCGCCATCCTGCTGCTGAAAGTTGCGGATTTCCAAGCTCATTCTCTCTAATTTTGCTGGAGGAAAATACTTAGCTAAAAACTTCCGCTCAAGTTCCTCAAAGGTAGATATAGCAGGACCCCCAATAGAGTTAAACCAATGCTTGGCCTACCCTTTCAAGGACAGTGGGAAAAATACTCTCCTCACATCATCTGGAGTCAATCTTTGCAGCTTGAATGTATTGCATAGTCCTAGAAACCAATCCAAATGCTCATTACGGTCTTCGTTGCTCAAGCCTTGAAAGATCTGCCATTGGGTGATCATGGACACAATTTGTGTCGGGATTTGATAGCTCTCGATGTCTATTCCCTGGTGATTGTATCTCCTCTCGAAATTTACCGCAAAATGGTCCCCAAACCTTGGAAGTTGGGGCTGAGGTCTCTCCAAATTCTATTCAGCCATTTTAATAATCCTTCTCCTCTGTCTTAAAGTTCTCTCCAATTCCAACTGAAGAGCAAGTTCTGGAGCTTCACCTCAGAGCCTTGCTCTAGGTAGCGTAAACAGTGAATTATCACCAGAAAGAAAACAGCACTAGAACAAAAGATCAATAGAACAAAAATAACAGAGACGAGTAATGGATTAAAATTTCAGCCAAAACAAACAAATCAACAATTTTAAATAAGAATTCGTAAAGCAACAAACAAAGTAAAACTATCACAAACAACTCTCAACGCTATGCGTCTCCCCGACAACGGCGCCAAAAATTGGCAAGGAGCGTCGTCTACCCTTGCAATTTTACCCAAAATCACCAAAACACGTAGTAGTAGCAAGCGAGATAGTATCCAACAGGGAGAGGATTGAATTAAGAATTGTAGAGGTGATAGAATAAAAAGTGTTCAATAAAGCAAGCAGCAAGTATGAGCAAATACGTAAGTCAATCAAGAAGTGAAATGGTGTTGCCTTGAGGTAGGTCAGTGTGACGACTCTATTTGATTATCCTTGACTAGTGTAAGAACATGAATGAGGGGATCGTTCTTCTAGTGAACTTAGGGTTGATCTCCTTATAAGACTCACAATCCTAATTCACCCTGCTCCTCTCATCTTCCCATGGTAGGGCAAGACCTAGGCTCAGCTTCCTAATTCCCGATCCCTACCTGACACTAGAACCCCAACTCCCTTGGACAAGAAAGTCAACCAAAGTCCGAGTTCTAAAGTTCAAATAATCCTAAGTCTTTCCATTACATTAACTTCAATTGTCATTGGTAATGCACTACTGACGTTGCTTCCTTAGACAAATCATAGGACTCATTCAAGTTGTTCCTTATTCCAGTGATGTTATTTCAATTTCCATTAATAGCACTAAATTGACCTCAGTGGTACTGCAAGTCATATAAAGGGCCTAGGCGTGAGTGAGTAAATATTGAAATAAAGCATCAACAAGATATAAGAAACAATACCAAACACATAATATGCAAAACAAATGTCTCAAATCACTTTAGAGTCGTCACACTTAATCCCTCAAAGCAACAACCTAATGTTTAGCCAATCATGTTGATCGGCTTTGAAAACAAGTTTGACAAAGCCAGATCAAACATAGCTATTACAGAAAGATAAAATGGAATGATCTCCACTCTGATCTCCTTTTTCTCCTTGAAACCCTAACTCTCTTAATTGATCTACGTTTCTTGCTCTCAAAAGCTCCCATTTCTTCTTGTCCTCCTCTGGATTTTATAGTTTTCTCTTCATGTCCTTGCCAATTGAGCTTCCTGGAAGTTTCCTTGCTATGCCCGGATGTTGACAAGTGCTCCTGTAACATAAGCCAAGAATGTAGTGAAGACACGTGTACTTAACAAATAAGAGTCACGAGGCAAAATATTAAACGTATTGGATGCGGTGTTTGCTACACGTGCTTGGACCAAATGTGTAGTGTAATGTATACTAGATGCATGATAAAATCCCTAAGTAAAAATCTAACAAAGGAAATGTGTAACAAAGAACGAAAATATGACAAAGGAAAAATATAACAAAGAATAAAGTGTGAGTTTGCAGAGTGTGCAAATGTCACGCGCCCGCCGTGTGTTTGGCGGCCGCCGTGTGAGTAGCGGGCGCCATGTGCGCCCGCCGTGTTGTGTGTGTGCTTGTGTGAGGCTGGTGCGTAGTGCGCCCGCCGTGTGTGAGGCGGGCGCCTAGTCCGCCCGCCATGTGCGTGGCGTGTGTGCGTGTTGTGTGCAAGTGTTTGTGCAAAGTGTGTGCGAGTGTTTGTGCAGAGTGTCGTGTGTTGTGAAGGTCAAGCGTGTAAGTGTGGTGGTTTGTGGCTTTCGTGAGGGCTTGGAGGTCCGTGACTCGCAGGATGGCTCGGAGGTCGATGGTGTGCATAACCAAGTGTTGTGCCTATTTCAATCATCAAAGCATTTTTACGTTGTTTACAACACGTAGCCATTTCACCCCAATTTCCAAATCATGCAGTTCTAGTACAAAGTCAACATACCACATATCATTTTCGCACAAAGTACATACCAAAAGATAAGGAAATTCACACAAATAGGTCGGCGAAATACCGACTTATCACTAACTCAACCACTGCACTCCACATTTATTATCATCTATTCCTCACGAAAAAGAGGCAAAGATACGTTAAAGAGCTTGTATAATCAATTTAGGAGGATCACACACTGCAATCAAGTGAACATGCAAAGATAAAAGCACCGACTTCAATAGGACCAATCTTCCCCCACTCGAGAGCATCCATAATTTCCAACCACCAAGCACTCTTCGAACCTTTGTTAACATCTGCTGAAAATAAATCACCCTTTTTCTACCCAAGAAAATTGGACATCCCAAATAAGTAATAGGTGTTTCGCGAGGTATGAAGCCCGTAGTTCTAGACACATGACGAACTAGTCCACTTTTAGGATGTACAAAGAAACCACTTTTATAAGAGTTCATTAGTTGTCCTGACACTTCTTGATATTCATATAAAATCCGCATAATCTACCTTAGTGACCTCCTATGCCCTGATGAAAAAATCAGAATATCATCAGCATATGAAAGTTGCGTCAAATTTGGGACCCCCTTGAGAATTCGATAGCCTCCAAAACTAGGTAACTTAGGAAGTTCATTGAGGCACCACGATAGGTACTCTGTAGCTATAATAAAAAAAGCAGGGGATAGAGGATCACCCTATCGAATGCTTCTCGTAGATCAAAAGAAACCAGTCGGGCACCTATTGATCAACACAAAAAAACAACAATTAGAAATACAACTGTAAACCATATCAACCTAGACTTCACCAAAAGCCATCTTCCTCATAATCCGACATAGATATCTCCAAGAAACCAATCATAAGCCTTGGCTATGTCAAGTTTTAGAATAACGTTACCACCTCTCACTTTTGCTGTCAAATCTCGAATGAGTTCCTACACCAAAACCACATTTTCCACAATGGAACGACCTTTTTCAAACGCACTCTGGTTACTAGAAATAATATTCAAAAGTACAGTAGTCAATCTATTAGTTAACAATTTTGTAATGATCTTATTCAGCACAGTGCATAGACTAATAGGCTGAAAGTCCCCAAAAGACTGAGGATTATCACATTTGGAAATAAGCACCAATACGGTCGAAGTATATCATCTTGGAAATTCACCCCTATAAAAAACTTCAACAATGGATTTGTGAATATCTTTCCTCACAATCTCCCATGCATCCAAAAAAACTTACAAGAAAATTTGTTCGGCCCATTTGCACTCTCACCATTCATCCCCATCACTACCTTTTTAACTTTTTCCAGTTGTGGAACATCTTGAAGCACATCTCTCTCTGCCATTGATAGCTGAGTGTTAGGGAAACCTTCACGAGATTTATTCTACCAGCACCATCCTCCGTCATAACTAACTGCCTAAAGAAATGGGCTACTTCCTTCATGATATCACTGTCATTTTCCAAATGATTCCCATTCTTATCACTAACACCATGTATAACAGTAATTTTTCCCCTCGTTTGAACATGTGTAAAAAAAATAAAGTATTACAATTACCTTCTAAAGCCCACTTTAAATTTTCTTTTTGACGCCAAAACGCCTCTTCATCAGCAAGATCAAGATTGAACGCAACAATTGTTCGACTGTATTCTAGTCGATATTCATCCGACTGATTATTTTTGAGTTCTTGTTCTAAAGTTGCCAGACAATCTTCCGCTGCCTTAATTCGTAGATCAAACTTCCCTACCTTAGATCTATTTCACTCAATCAATTCCTTTTTAACATTCATGAACTTGAGCAAAGCAGTAACCAAAGGATGACCCTGCACTTCTTTCTGCCATGCTGAATTCACTATTGCAAGAAAATCTAGTCTTATATTCCAGAAATTAAAAATTTTAAAATCAAACCCACACTGCACAAGCGTTCGGCTAATATGCAAAAGCAATGGAGAGTGATCGGAGAAAGCCTTAATAAGATGCTAGATGGATGAAGTAAACTGTTCTGCCCATTCATAATTCATAATGGTACAGTCATTCCTTTTCCAAAATTTTAAATTATGCTTCCAGTTATTGAACCATGTAAAATAAGGGGCGTGTAAAACCAATTTTAGACAACTCTAAATCATCAAATAAAGAGCACAAATCTTGAGCTTCGCCATCCCTAAAAGGTCAACCCCCTTCTTATCATCTGCACTTGTGATCGTGTTAAAATCACCCCAAAGAAGCCATGGAAGGTCTCAAACATTTAGATGCCGAATCGAAATACACAGCTCCTTCCTTTCCGTTCGAGAATAGAAACCATGTACACATGATACCATACACTTATTATCCCCATTAAGAGAAGACAACATGAAGGAAATAACCTACTCTGATCGATCAACAATATTACTGACCAAAACATTAGCATGAAGAAACTAACTATGATTTGACAAATTGGCAAATGCACACGGAAAATCCAAACTACCAGATACCTCATCCAATTTCGATAATGCTAACTTATGTTCCACAATACACAATAACTCCAGTTTATGATCCCGTATAAGCCTACATAATCTGTGCATAGTTGGATTATTGTCAACCCCCCTTATGTTCAAAAACATCCACTTTATTGACACTATTAAGCTTAGGTAACGATTTCTTTTCCGAGGATCATAGGATTCTAGAAGGAAGATTATGTGCTTATGTACTCATATTTGGAAGCAACTCCACTGCGGAGTCCAGATTCAGGTTCTCAATCACCTGTTGGATTATTTTGTTATTCACTGCAGTTCTAGCCTTCTTCTTGTTTAGTGAACACGTTGTACCTTCCACAGAGGATTCCTCTCCTTAATCATCCTCAACCATAACTAAATCAACAATCCCCTCAATGACTCATTCCCTAATTTGGTGCTTAATATCTTCCGCAATTTCCTGGAGTCGTAGTAATTCTTGTCCTTTTTGCAAATTTTCATAATTTGTCTGAGTAATCAATATTGCATAATCGACTTCTCTTTCAGTGGTATCACATTCTTCTCCTTTACCAGATTGCACCATGTGGTCTGTTTCATGTTCCAAATCACCGTTAGTGATCTCCTTTCTTTCTCCAGCATCAGCCTGTATACCATGAGGTTCGGGCAACATGACAATGATATTAAAGCTAGAACTTGCTCTGTTTTGTTGTTGCCACGTATGGCATTTTGATTCATACTTCTATTTTTAATAAGACCAGGGAACATAGCTTCCATCACTGCCTTTTCCTCCTCCCCCTCTTTCACTACAACACCCTCTTGGGTAATTACACAAGCTTGCACCACTCCCAAGTCACCATATATTTTTCCTTCCATACCTTTGATGTCTTTTCCTTTTGTTGATTCACCTCATTATGTGTTGTTTGTGCTAACACTGCTTTCATGATTCCCAGTTTTGCCTTTGTTGTTTCTGTCTCTGTAGGCTCCTCATTCTTTTTCAGAATACTGTGACATTGATCAATAACATGCCCATGAAGGAAACATTGAGAGTAGTAAGGTAGGAGTTTTTCAAGTTCAATTTTTTGCCAAAATCACTCTTCTTCATCCTCACATGCATTCTAAATAAGTGTTGCTAGATCCTTTAAGAGATCCACCTCCGCACAAATGCGAGCAGTGCTGGGCCTTGAGACATTCACCGTAGCATTATCCATTAGTAATGGAACACCCACCGCCTGCATTAGACTTTGTTTATTAGAAAACTCTGGAGGTAGGTTTGGTAAAGTGAACCAAGTCGGAGTTAGGGAAGACTCCCTATGAGGATTAAACAGTGGTGACCACTTAAAGACTCTCATGGGATATTGCCCCATCTACCATAAACCCTATGAGCATATACAATGATAGTAAAATTTGAGTTGGAACCTAAGCAAAACATAATTGATTTTGGTGAATTTGATTATTCTTCACTTGATTGGGAGAGTTAGTCTTAGTTATTGCTGGACCAAGGAGGAGTTAAACTAATATTAAATGATTATTTTGGGCCAATTAAGTGGTATTGTTTGAAGATTGTGGACCAAGGAGGAGTCAAGCAAAAGATATGCTTAATTGATTTTGGTAGTCAAATTGGATATGACCATTTCTCTCGGAACTTTTTCAAATGTAACTTAACTTCCCTCTTCATTAAAAAAATTAGACTCAAGCATAGAATTAACTTACTATTGGGAGTTCAAGAGACGTAATCCATCATTCCAAGAACACTTTTATGCATTTCAATTCTTATCACTTGATTTTTAGTACTTAGTCATTGCATTATCTACTAAATTCTAGTCAAAACAATCATTGAAGTTTTGGTGAGAGAACCTTCTCTGTGGGATCGATGCCTACTCGTACTATCACAAAGTGTGGATAGGGAAATATAAATTAGTTTTGTTAAGCTATAAAAGATAAATCTACATGCTTGATCTGCTAAATCCTCGAAGGGCTCTTAGAGCACCAACAAAAATAGTTAAATGATTATTTTGGGTCAATTAAGTGGTATTGTTTAAAGATTATGGACCAGGAGGAGTCAAGCAAAAGATTTGTTTAAGTGATTTAGGTAGTCAAATTGGATATGACCATTTCTCTTGGAACCTTTTCAAAGGTAACTTAACTTCCCTCTTCACTAAAAAAATTAGACTGAAGTATAGACTTAACCTACTATTGGGAGTTCCAGAGACGTAATCCATCATTCCAAGAACACTTTCATCCATTTCAATTCTTATCACTTGATTTTTAGTACTTAGTCATTGCGTTCTCTACTAAATTCTAGTCACAACAATCATTGAAGTTTTGGTGAGTGACCCTTCTCTGTGGGATTGATCCCTACTCGTACTATCACAAAGTGTGGATATGGAAATATAAATTAGTTTTGTTGAGCTATAAAAGATAAATCTACATGCTTGATCAGCTAAATCCTCGAAGAGCTCTTAGAGCCCCAACAAAAATAGCACCGTTGCCCAGGAAGGTGATGTGAACTAAGAAGTACTTAAGTATCTCTTTGTTGACTGGACAACCAAGGGGATGTTCCAAAGAAGAAGATCATGATGGTTAAACCAAAAGTGGTTAATGACAAGGTCATACCTAAGGCTAATAGAAACAAGAAGGCAACAAATGAGGAAGTACCTACGAAGAATGGAAATATGAACAATATCACACAAAGCACTTTAGATGACCAACCTTACTCAACACCAACATCACACCAACCGGGCCTAGTGCCTAAAAGGGTGACTTTTATCCTTTACCATTACTTGGTGATGATTATAAAATTTAAATGTGAGAGGGGATGTGGAATCGTTTGTGTGATATATTCATGAGTAGCTTCCTTTATGTTTTTCCTTGTTTTCATGCTTAAATTCTTAAGTTTACTTAAGTGTAATAATGTTTTCATGTTTAATGCTTTAGTAGTTAAAATTAGGTAATTTATGATGAAGTGAATAAATATTGTGATTATACACATAGGTGTTTGTGTCATGATTGATTCGCTTAAAGAGTTTTCTTAGAAGTGCATTAAGAAGGGATATGGAGTATGCTCATCTAATTCAAAGTTTTCAATTAAAGCTTAGTGTTTTGAGGAGAACTCTTTTTTAAGTAATGAGAGTGAAAACTTAGTGTGAAAATTTTATGTTTTAACACCTATGTATGTTCTCAAGCAGTTAAATACGTAACTTGTGAGGAAAGTTGAGCTCATGGATTAAGTGCACTTATCAATTTCTAAACAATAATAAAAGTGACATTTTAACCTATTGATTACTTGAAGACCATCCACGACCATCGAAAAGATCTCTAGAGATGACACGGGCATAAGCTTTCCAATGCTAGCTTTTTAATTTATTGCAAATTATATTGCCAATCCAATATGAGATAGGTCTTTGAGATGTTAGTTCAAGGAGAACTCATATGATTGGGAATGGAATAAAAAGTCATAAAACAAAAGGAAAAGTTTCATGAAAAAAAATGAGTGAGGAAAAGTACCGTAAGAAATTTGTGACCTTTAGTGATATAAAATTCCACTAAATGGTGAGACTTTGGGGAAAAAGAGTGAATAAAAAGTTCCATAGATCTAGATTGATATAAAGAAAGGGATTAAGGATAGAGGAAAAGTGATTTTGGGTGAAAATATACACTTCTTTTACTTAAAAACGTTTCTCTAAGTTGCACTTGAAACTTGAAGCATGGACTTGAATTACAAGTATCTTATATTGCACACTACACACACATAGGTGTTAAGACGTTAAAAGAGTATTATTTTGTGGACATAACCACTACCAAAATCTTGAATAACTCCTCTTAATAATAAGTTAAAGTTTATTTAATAAAGAGTTTGATAATCCATTGAACTCATTAGTGTACCTTTTGAGAACACTCATTTAACCTAACAATCAATCTTTTGTGTTACAACAAGTCAAATGTTTAAGAGTCTTTCTTTTTCTTTTATTTTGCTTAAGGATAAGCAAAGGTTTAATCGTGTGGAGAAATGTTGAGTCAAAAATTTATTGACTAAATATTATTCTTTTATTAAACATTTTATCTGGTTTTCATGCTTCTTAAACATTTATGTAGTGTTTCTTTACTTTGTAAGGTTTTACACAATAGAGAGCTCAAATGATAAAAAAACTTCTTTTGGAGGCTAATGTGAGCTGTCGCGTGCTATCAATTTATCCCTAACCTAATGTAGTAGTGATGGTAGGGTATCATACCGCATTGAGGGGTTGGTCCAAAAATCTTAAAATTACTCTTGAAAAGTAGTAGTAGAAAGCGGATAAACAATTAGAATACTAATGTAAGAAAAAGCATGTTCTAGGGTTCCTCGACCGAATGAATTCTCCCTTCAATAATTTATGCAATTCATCCAACACAATTCACGGATCATGAGGGAACCAGTTGCCTAGAAATCTAGATTTTAGTCAGCATGATGACCGCACCATCCTCTAAACTCCCTAACACCATTTCTTTCCCATGATGAGGACTAAGAGTGATGAGTTGTACCCGCAACTCCTAATTCTCTATAACTAAACTACTTTTAACATTTTCTCCTAAAGATTTCCCATGATAAGGCTTGAATTTATGTTTTATCGTTTCCATCAGCTACAAAGAGTTTTTCTACTCTCAGATCTTGTGATTTCGAGGTCTAAAATCAGCATGATGACCGCATTCTACAGATCGACTAAAACAAAACAAGTTTAGATACTTTAACTCGTACTCCAGTTCTAATTACATAAATTTTCAGCAAATATTAATGAATTTAGCTTCAATTCAGCTTGATGACCACAACTAAAGTTCAAATTCATGCAATTTAACAATTTTGATCAATAGAATTTGAGCATGAATTTATTCTCCATGAATCACAATAATTGCAATGCATAAAATTACCATAGTAAAGGATTCATTTATCGGAACCCTAAAACTTCTCTGATTTAGCCTGAAAAGGCCATTACAGTCTCACAATCGATAAGGAACCATAATGAACAATGCATCTTCAAAAATGGAGAGAATTTACCGATTAATTGCTTCAAAATGATCAAATTCTCAAAAAGAATTGTTATATACTTCCTCAGTTTGAAGGTAAGTTCCAAAGATTGTTCCAACTAATCCAAAAGAGATAGCGATCGAAGTACAAAATGTAGAGAGAGAAAATCTAGAAAGAGAAAGTTCTCCCGTTCTCTGAATGAAAATCAATTTCTGAATAATGTTCCCCCCTTCAACATAACACAAAATCTCCTTATTTATAGGGATCAAAAACTTTGTCAACTAGAAAAGGTAAACAGAACCCTTATTTACAAAAATGCCACTGTAGGAGAAATCATCTCAAATACGCACGTGCTCGAACACCTCTTGAGCCAAACTAGGTCACGTAAGCACTTTGCAATCCACATTTTTTAACCATACATTCTACGCTTTTAAGAACCTTGATACGATCCTAGACCCTTATGGATTCTAAGAGCGTAAACCCAAGATCAATTGAGGAATAGATGGAATAAATTGTAACAGATGAAATAGAAATAAAGGAGGCAGCCCCAAAATTCAATAGGAATTAGAAACTTACCTATCCAATTCACGTAACAAACACCCTAAGAAGACCTGCCCTTAGAACCTTCGTTATCAAAAAAATTCCAACCAATCAAACCCTCAATTGAAATGGAATTGATTATTCTTCACGAAGAACAAAAGAAAGTTTACAACTCTCAAGTTTTAATATTCAAAATTGTCTGCTGAAAAACGTACAAGAAAGGTTTCCTTTTATAACTTGAGAAAACCATAAAAAACAGGCTAACAAATTTTAACAAATTTCCGTCGTTCCCGTACGTCGCGACGTTAGGGACTCCACATCGCGACGTGGGGATCATTCATGATTTAATGTTGAATTTTTGGTGAATTTTCTTCCAATTTGAAAACTTCCATAGAGTTACGTCGCAGCGACGTGGAAGGACCTGGATGTCGCGACGTCGGGGCATGTCGCAACGTTGGTGGTCGCACGTCGTGATGTTGGCGATTTCTTCTGAGCTCCCTTATGCGATCCTCCACGTCGCAACGTGGAACTCCATGGACATCGCAATGTGAAGCCTTTTATGCTCCTTGTCCATATTTTTCAACCATTCTTGCCTTCAAAGGTCCATCTTGATCTGCCACAACATTATACTCTATTTGTGATGCTTCCAAACATGAGATGAACGTGCCATCCTTTTCACGAACTTCGCGAACTACTTCACGCTAAAAAATATCATCAATCAATGCATATAATGTCGTCTTCATTTGCTTAGTCTTTGAACGCGTCATTGTTCCATCAACTCCTTGCAATGGATCATCCACAAAGCTTCTCGGGTTGGCTTCCTCATCATTCCTCCCCTCCTCAAGAGGATACGTCCTCGAATCACCTAAGTCATACAATGAAAGATCACTCATATTAAATGTAGTAGACACATTACCATATTCACTAGTCAATTCAATTTTATAATCATTATCATTAATTTTAGCCAAAACTTGAAAAGGACCATCTCCCCTTAGTTGGAGCTTAGACTTCCGTTGATTAGGAAATCGTTCCATCTGCATGTGAACCGATACCAAATCGCCGAGTTCAAATAAACCTTAATTCGTCCTCGGCTAGCTTGTTTGGCTACTTGATCATTCATTCGCTCAATGTTTGCTCAAACCTTGGCATGCATTTCTTTGATGTGATCAGCCTTCTGTTTACCATCTAAATCCAAAATGTGACTAGTAGAAATAGGCAAAATATCCAAAGGCGTTAGTGGATTAAACCCGTAAACCACTTCAAACGGAGAATAAGACGTAGTGGAATGCATGGCCCTATTATATGCAAACTCTACATGTGGCAAACATTTTTCCAAACTTTTCAAATTTTTCTTAATTAAGGCTCGAATCAATGCTGTTAAAGTAAATTTAACAACTTTAGTTTGCCCATCGGTTTGTGGATGTGCGGCTTTAGAAAACAAAAGCTTCGTGCCTAACTTGGACCACAATGTTTGCCAAAAATGACTCAAAAATTTGACATCTCGATCACTAACAATAGTTTTTGGAATTCCATGCAATCTAACTATCTCACGAAAGAACAACTAAGCAATATGAGATGCATCATTAGTTTTATTGCATGTTATGAAATGCGCCATTTTGCTAAAACGATTGACTACCACAAATATGCTATCATGACCCGACTGTGTCCTAGGAAACCCTAACACAAAGTCCATAGATATGTCGACCCAATGATGACTAGGAACGGGTAATGGAGTATAAAAACCGTGAGGCATGACTTTAGACTTTGCTTGACGACAAGAAATACATTTTGTACAACAATTATGAACATCATTTCTCATCTTAGGCCAATAAAAATGTTCATGCAATAAAAGTTTTCGTGACCCCAAAGTGCCCCATAAGACCCCCAGAATGTGCCTCCCTAACAAGAAATTCACGACAAGAACTTTAGGCACACACAATTTCCCTTTCTTGAAAAGAAAACCATCATGCTAAAAATAATTATCATACACAGTTTGTGCACATTCAGCAAAGATTTCACCAAAATCACTATCATCGGCATACAATGACTTAATCAAATCAAAACCTAACAATTTCGATTGCAAAAAGGTTAGAAGCCAATACCTTCGTGATAGTGCATCTGCCACTACATTTTCCTTAACAACCTTATGCTTGATGACGTATGGAAAAAAACTTGATAAATTCCATCCACCTAGCTTGTCTTCGGTGTAGCTTCCCTTGATAATTCAAATGCTTTAGCGGCTCATGATCGGAGTGGATAACAAACTCCATGGGCCACAGATAATACAGCTAGGTTTCTAAGGCCCTCACTAGAGCATATAGCTCTTTATCATAGGTTGGGTAGTTCAGGATAGCCCCGTGCATCTTCTCGCTAAAGTACGCTATTGGCTTCGAGTCTTGCATCAAAAGAACTCCAATCCCAAGCTCAGAGGCATCACATTGAACTTTAAAAACCTTATCAAAATTAGGCAAATCAAAACAGGTGCTTGTGTGAGTTTGTCCTTTAACGTGTTAAAAGCTTTTTCATGCACGTTTTCCCATTTAAACACAGCATGCTTTTTAACAAGTTCGTTCAATGGTGCGGCAATAGTACTAAAAGTTTTGACAAACCTTCGATAAAATCCCGCTAATCCATGAAAACTCCAGAATTCACTGTCATTCTTCGGTGTAGGCCACACCTTGATTGCCCTAATCTTCTCTACATCTACCGTAATCTTGTTAACTGCCTGGCAATCCATACACATCCTACAACTCGCATCCTTTTTGGGCACCAAAATGACTGGCACCGCATATGGACTAAGGCTCTCCCTCACAGATCCTTTTTGCAACAACTCCTCCACTTGAGCTTGAATCTCCTTGGACTCCTTTGGATTAGCTCGATAGGCTGGACGATTTTGTATAGAGGCACCGGGAATGAAATCGATTTGGTGCTCTATCCCTCGCAATGGTGGAAGTCTTGAAGGCAACTCCTCGGGGAAAACATCCTCGTACTCCTGCAATAAAAACACCACTTCTCGAGGCAAAAGATCATGCAGTTTAGCATCAATCAAAAACACATCTTTATACAATAAAATAAACACACAATCTCCCTCACTCAATTTTTCTTTCACCTCTTCTTCTGTTGCAAAAAACACTCATTTTCTTTTTAACATTTTCTGATTTTTCTGCTTCACTTTTGGTTATTTCCTCTCGGCTTTTATTCTCACTAGATTCGCCTTTTTATCCATTCTCAAAATGTTTTACAATGCAAATCTGATCTTTATGTACCTCCCATGGCTTCAAAGGTACCAATGTATGCCTGCTATTATTCATCTCCAATGTGTACTTGTTGGTGTATCCATCATACACTACCTTTTGATCAAACTACCAAGGACGCCCGAAAAGAATGTCGGCAGCTTGCATAGGCACCACATCACACAACACTTCATCCATATATCTACCTATCACAAACTCAATTTTCACTTGTTTATTAACCTTGGCCTCCCCACTAATACTCAACCACTGTAGCTTATAAGGTTTAGGATGTTTAAGTGTTTTCAACTCCAACTTCTCTACCAACAATGTACTAGCTATGTTAGTACAACACCCACTATCAATGATTAAGCTACACACTTTTTCCTGCACATTACACCTAGTATGAAAACTTTTATCTCTTTGCACCAACTCTCCCTCTATCTTAAGTTGTATATTTAAAACTTGCAAATTGAGAAGTGTTTGTCCCCCCCATTGGTAGCTCTTCCTCTTCATCACTCTCCTCAACAAATGGCATATCACCCTCGACATCGGATTGCTCACTCTCATAATCCCCATTAGGTAACAAGAACATTGTTCTTTTGTTTGGACATTGTGATTTTATGTGCCTTACCCCTTGACACTTATAGAACCTAATGTCTCTACTTCTCCCGACTGTTTTCTCATCAACCTTCTCCTTCCCAGTTCCCCATTTCTGTTCTACCTTAGATTTGGAGTCAGTCTTAGCATTCCCAAATTTTGTGTTGGACACTGACTTATTATCCTTCCAAGAACTCTTCCAAGTACTCTTTCCGCTAGCCTTGACAATCCTCTCAACTTTCAAGGCCTTATTCAACAACTCTTCCATTTCAACATATTGTTGCAACTCTACCACATCAGCTATCTCCCTATTCAAGCCCGCTAAAAATCTACCCATAGTAAATTCAGGATCCTCCTCTATATTTGCCCGAATTAAAGCTGTCTCTATCTTCTGAAAATACTTCTCTACAATCTTACTACCTTGGGTTAAAGTCCGAAGTTTTCTCACTACATCCTGCTGGTAATGGTTAGGAACAAACCTGATAAGAATCAAGCCGCAAGTCTAAAGGATCCTCTACAATTCATTTCTGGACCCATTACAAGATCAAAGGCTAAACAATTCAAGGATGCATTAAGTGGGCTGATTGTTAGGGCTTTGGAATTGCAATCTTCTCAAGCAGATTGTGTTGAGTATCCAAGTGGGCTTACAATAATAAATGTCAATGATATTGATGGGCCAATCATGGAGCACAATTAGGTGGCATGGGTGTGCACATTTGGGCAGCAAATACAAAAGAAAATGCAATCTGCCCATACTAAGTGCAATCTGCCCTGTTTTTGCATTGTTTTGAGCTTTTGTGATGTGTTGCTGCCTAGGTTCACTTGAATTTCGTGTGGAGGCTCAAGAATGCACTAAATGGAGCATAAGTTAGCCAATACAAAGCTAAGGAAGCTCTAGGATCAAGTTAGGTTCATCCGGTCAAAGTTCATCCAAGCTTGGTCAACAATTGTGGGCTGTTTTTGTTCAAGGCTATTTATTTCGGTCAAGGCCTCTTGGAATGCTTAGAGGTAGATCAAAAGCCATTCAAAGAGTCAAGGAAAGCATGAAAAACAAGGCTGGTCTTGGTACAACTCATTTGACTACTATTAGTTCCAAGAAAGCCTTAATTAGCCTTTAAGTTTCCTAGACTTTAATTAATTGCTTTCTTGTTTTATGTAACTTTCATATTAGGGTTTCCTTCATATTTATATGATGTAAAAACGTCCATAAGGGGCAGACTTGAATATTATATTTGTGAGATTAATCTCTTGGTTCTTTGAGAACAATTTTGAACTTATCAAGCTTTCTCTAGCTTGTGGCGTTCTTCCCGACTTATCAACCTTCAATCCATAGTTGGTTGTGGCGTCATTCTACCATTTCATCTAGCATCCCTGCTATAGAACGATCCTAGGATCTCAACTCGGTATTGGGTTTCGTCCATTGCGGGGCGGAGTTCATATCAAAACCTCTTTCTCATTATCCTCTTAACCTCTGCCCAAGTCCTAACCGGTCTCTCCCCATATCTTCTTCTATTATGGACTAACTGATCCCACCAAATTGAAGCATAATGGGTAAACTCTACAACTGCTAATTTCACCTTCTTCTTTTCTGAATAATTATGACAATCAAACATATGGTCTACCCTCCTATCCTATTCTAGGTAAACCTCAGGATCATTCTTCCCTTGAAATTCTAGAATTTTCATCTTAATTGATCCAATGTGACTATCCTTTCTCCTATCATTTCTACTTCTACCCCATGTTTCCTCTTCTTCCTCCTCCGATACTTCCGCATTAGTCCCCCTCTCAAATAATAGATTTCTACCCGCTCTCTCCCTAGTTGTTGGTTCACTAGACTCTATAAAGTTAAGCCTGAGATTAATTTTATCAAATTGTGCTTGAATGGCTTTAAAGACAGTTTCAATATTGAATGATGAGTTACTAGTACCTCCCCACTCATGATGAATTTGGGATTGATAATTTGTCCTTTCCACTCCCTAAGTGTTTGCATTCACACTCGTGTATCACTCAAAAAATTGAAGCTCTCTTAACTTTCTTTCCAAGTCTTTGAGTTGAACAACCACTCACACACCAACCAAGAATTCAATTGACAAGAATGTTTATAAGCAAATAGAATACTCTGAGGATCAATAATGACTTCAATGACTCACAATGAAATTTGGCAACAAGAACAAGAATGTTACAGCTACTAACAATAAAGACTCACAAAAATTTAACAAAAAGGAATGAAACAATGGTTCACAATGATAAAACACAAGAATTGACTTTAAACCCAACAAAGTTCAGCAAGGACCAAAATTCACCTTTACACCAATGCAACATAATGACTTAAGATTGCAAAACACAATTAATTTCCCAACTGTTTTAGTGAAGCAACTTCCAAGCATGTATAGAAAAGAAATTTCTGCACAATTTTGCAATTCAATAATTGTCACAACTTACTAAGGAAACAAGGTGAGAATGTTACCCTAAAGAACTCAAACTAAAACTCAAGAATTCAAAACTCAATTTGACCTTCATTTTTTTTATCGTTTTCTGCACTTTTTTTGTTCTCTGTATTTTTTTTATTTTTTCACTTTGCCACAATCTATCAAACAATGGAATCAAACAATGCAAACAATAAAACAATTATGACAAATTCACAAGAAAACAATCAGACATGCAATTCTTTGTTGGATATTTCCCCAATTAGCTTGATACCAATCTGATACGATCCTAGACCCTTATGGATTCTAAGAGCGTAAACCCAAGATCAATCGATGAATAGATGGAATAAATTGTAACAGATGAAATAGAAATAAAGGAGGCAGCCCAAAAATTCAATAGGAATTATAAACTTACCTATCCAATTCACGTAACAAATACCCTAAGAAGACCTGCCCTTAGAACCATCGTTATCCAAGAAATTCCAACCAATCAAACCCTTAATTGAAATGGAATTGATTGTTCTTCACAAAGAACAAAAGAAAGTTTAAAACTCTCAAGTTTTAATATTCAAAATTGTCTGCTGAAAAACGTACAAGAAAGGTTTCCTTTTATAGCTTGAGAAAACCCTAAAAAAATGGCTAACAAATTTTAACAAAATTCCGTCATTCCCGCACGTCGACTCTACGTCACGACGTGGGGATTATTCATGATTTAATGTTGAATTTTTGGTGACTTTTCTTCCAATTTGAATTTTTGGTGATTTTTGGTGACGTGGAAGGGCCTGGACGTCGCGATGACGGTGCACATCGCGACGTTGCAATTTCTTCTGAGCTCCCTTATGCGATCCTCCACTTCGTGATGTAGAACTCCATCGACGTCGCGACGTGGAGAATTTTATGCTCCTTTTTCATCTTTTTCAATCATTCTTGCCTTCAAAGCTCCATCTTGATCTACCACAACATTATACTCTGTTTGTGATGCTTCCAAGCTGAGATGAACGTGGCATCCTTGTCACGAACTTCACGAACTACTTCAAGCTCAAAAATATCATCAATCAATGCATATAACGCAGTCTTCATTCGCTTAGTCCTTGAACGCGTCATTGGTCCACCTACTCCTTACAATGGATCATCCACAAAGCTTCTCTGGTTGACTTCCTCATCAAACCTGCACATAAAAACATAAAAAAATCAACACTTAGAAAAAATTTCAACTCAAAATATCAATATTACAAAGTGCAGCCGCACCACACACACATTTTTCATGGTGCGGCCATAGGGCGCAGCCACACCTAACAAAACTTAACATGCTATGGTGAGAGGGTTTCGTTCCACAAGAAAGGGAGCGATTTCAAGAATTTAAATAATTGTTCTAACACTTGTCATAGAAACGAGATTTTAGAGATAGGAATTGAAAAATAACGAGAACAGTAAGAAAAATGTGAGATCAAGTGGAGAGTGGACATCCTAGGGTTCTTCCACTGGATGAATGCTATTCAGATAACTCGCACAATGCAATTGACACACATACAACACCAGAGGAGATCTAAGTTGCCTAGAATCCTATCCTGCAGCCGGCATGTCGACTGCACTGCACTCTACGCTCCCTAACACCGTTCTTTCCTATGGTGAGGCCTTAGAACGATGAATTTGTATCGCAACGTCTCAACTCTCTATGTCTAACTACTCTAGCAATCATTTCCTAAAATCTTCCCATGGCGAGGCCTCGTTTAGGTCCTAAAGTCTTTGTTAGCCACATAGAGCCTCTTTTCACTTTATCTTAATGTTTCTAGTGATCTCAAGCCGGCATGGCGATCACATGTCAGAACATGAATGAGCAAAGCAAGTGAAAGGACTTAATATTCTATACTTCCAGTTCTGATTTCATGCATTCTCACGAATATTAATGAATCTAACCTCAACTCAGCATGTCGACCGCAATTAAAGTTAAATTTAGATAATATCGGGAGCTAAATCATGAAACTCAATCAAATTCACAAACAGAACAGAGAACGATTTCAATTCCTTATATATTATATCAATTGCGCAGCATTGAGTCATCTAAACTACGCATTCATCTATCGAAACCCTAGGACATCGCAAGTTTAGCTGGAAGAACTCATTCTCATATCGTGATCATCCAAATGCAGCATTAAACAATTCATTCTCTTTAAATTTGAAATTTTACCGACTAAACACAAGAGAATTGCTCAAGCTTCCTTAATTGAGAAGAGAATTCCAACGATCGGTCCAAGAGTTCGATTGGTCCAAGAGTTCGATCGGAATCAAAGTTGGAGATAAAATTCTAGAGAGAGAAAAATTTAGAGAGAGAAAATTAGAGAGAAAAGATTCCCGCTCAGGTCTCAAAGTCCAAAAGTCAAAAGTCCCTTAAACTATGACAAAATCCCCTATTTATAGATGATTAAAGCTTATCTGGCACGTAACTGTAAATTAAGTACTTAATTACCCAAATGCCACTGAGAAAGAAATTCATCCAAATTATGCACATGCGCTAAGCTCCACGTCAGCACCCTCTTCCAGCATTTCACGCCTTTGAGCCAATACACGTCACGCTTCTATCTTGCACTCCATGCTCTTGAGTCTTACCAGATGCGCCTTCATAGTCTGCACAAATGAGAAAGGAGACTTCAACACTTAGAAAAATTTTGGGAGCAGAAAACACACAAATACCGAGCGACCGCACCTCATATAATTTTACACGACGCGGCTACCCCATGAAAATATTCCTACGGTGCGGGCCCCAGGATGGCCGCACCATGTAATTTTCATGCTATGTGCATATGGTGTTTGTGTTGTGCGGTACTTGTGTTGTGTGCATATATGCAACTATGTTGGTGTGCTCATGAATGTGTGCTTGAGTTGTGAGCATAAATGAAAGTGTGCATTGTGAAGTGCGTTGTGATGCAAGTGATGCATGTGATGCTTGTGGCGTTCATGTAGTGTGCTTGTGTTGGTGCATGAGTGTGCTTAAAGAAGTGCGCATGTGTGCATGAGAAGTGCGTAAAATGTGCTTATGCGTGCATGTGGAGCTTATGTGGTGCATGTGTAGTCATGAAGCGTAGCAAGAATATGTTGCAAATGTAAGTGTTGTGTGCAGTATTCATGTGCGGAAGTGTTGCTGTCCCGCACCGGCACGCGTTGGCTATGCACATGCTGCCGCACGCAAGCGCGTACGGCTGGTGCAAAGCTATTGCGCGCATTTGCGCAGTAGCGTGTGTGTAAGGGTACCCGCGCAAATGCTCGTGGGCGTGTGCTTGTGGTGTGTACGATGCGCGTAGTGTGTGCGGGAGTGCTACGCGTATGCTGCATGTAAAGAGTGTGCAAGTGCTTATGCGGTGTGGGTAACATGCATGCGATGTGTGCACATGTGCGTTTTCATGCAACACTTGTGCATACTCACGCACCAATTTCGGCCCCTTTTCACCACCTATACTACCAACTACCCATCACACCGACTTGCAACAATACCTACAATTTCGACGCAAGATGCACTAAAACAAAACAAAATCCAAGTAAAACTAGCATTGTCGAGTCAGTATGAAAATGACTTATCAATTTCCCCCCAACTTAGACTTTTGCTTGTCCCAAGAAAAACTCACAATCCACACTTACACACGATTTGTCATATGCGCTCATCACTATTTCCCTTCTGCCCACAATGCTAATCACCAAGTTTATGAATTCATTTTTCACACACAATACTACCTGAAATTCATTTACTGGTTCCAAATTCTTGTAATTCAACACACATTATCAACCAAGGCAACACGAATAAAGACCAACATGTCATGCATACAGTGTGTTCTGAGGAATATTGATTTCATCCACTCTCACTATATGCACACCCTCTACAATTTTGTTCAACCATTCTTTGCACAACAATCCTCATGTCCACACATATGAACACTCAACACATGAGATCAATGGTAACCTAATACACATTGGTGCTTCTACGGGACATTTCCCTTTTTTTTATCTTGCACTTTGGTGCATACTTGCCACACAATTTGGTGCGCTTGGCTGCCTGGTTTTATGGCTCTTTTTTCCCATTCTTTGCCTGGGTCTTTTGGCTATTTTTTCCCATAATTGCTTGCTAGGGTCTTACGGCTTTCATTCCCAGTTGCCAAAGCCTTTTTCTCCATATCCCTTCTCTTTTATTCCACATGTTCATATGTGACTTCAAGTGACTGTGCATGCCAGAATTCCAAAACATAAGGAGAGCACATAGAAAAGAGCAAACTCTATCCAAATTACCTCCTATGTCAATTGAGATTTTTGTATGGCATATCTATCTTACCTTAACATTATTCATTGGCCGACAAAGTGTACTAAATTTCATCAAACTTAGTGCCATAAAAAAAATTTCGCATGCAAATTATAAAATATTAGAGTGATAAACTTGGGTAATAACATAATGGAACAGGAGACAAAATGCTCAAAACACACGATGACATTACATTTTTCCAAACTCACACCCACAATTCAGTGAAGTACAAATGATCTTCACATAACATGACAATCCTTTAACCACTCAACATCCTACAACAATAGGGACTTCACAACACTTACTTACTTGTACTTGTCCTACCAACCTTCACCTACAAGCACTACCATTGCTTACATTTATTAACCCGGAATGTCACAAACTTTCACGACCACAAATAACCACATCTTTACCCAAGCAAAACAAAATAAAGTAGCATCAACATGGCAATACTCTCAATAATGCCCGCAGCATAACACCCCTCATAGCAAACAACCATATCAAAGCAAACAATCACATAATCCCAAAAACACTACTTCCCATATGGCAACCCCATCCAGCAGCACAACAATGCAGCATATCATGAAGAAACTTCAAAACAAAGCACAAAACCCACGACAACCCCTCCCGCATCTAACCAAAATCAATATACGAAAACCCATTCCCCCACACTTATCAAAAGCATTGTCCTCAATGAAAAAGAACTAGGAAGGAGGAGCACCAATAAGACGAAGAGAGGGCAGACGATAAAGGTGTCGAGAAGGATAAAGTTGTAGAAGGGCTATGATAGCTAAACGGTCCACGCAAAGGTCCCATGAAAGGCCTCCCAGTATCATTAAACTTAGGCAAGTGTGTCGTCGGCATAAAATGGGGGTCATACATAAAAGTTGGGGTAGGAGGAAACGGTGGTACATGACGAAAAGTCGGCAATGGGGGAAACGAAGGCAAGCCAGGCACACTTTGTGGAAGTTCACGAACAACCCGAGTGCGCTCATCCATTATCAAGTTTGTCATAGTATACATGGCTAACTGAGCTGTAGTTGGCTGGGGCTTAGGCGGACTAGGAGGAGTGTGATAATACACAGCCAACTTGTTGCACTGATCCAGTTCACATTGCATCTAAAACTGTCTATGATATAGAACTTCAAACTGCTGTTGTGCTATAGATGCAATATCGTCCAACTTGGTGCTAATTGAAGTAGCATAAAAAGACCAACCTTTTTGTATATCATCCATTCTCTCATGCATACCCTCTAGTTGCTCATCCAAGCTTTGAAAACGCATGACCATAGAACTTTGCAAATCATTAAAGGCACATTGGAAAAAAGTAAAATCAAAATGTTGAGGTTGGGAGTCATAATAGCTAAAAGATGGAAGGGGATCAATCTCAGGCATAGTAGTAAGAGATGGTGATTAAGCAATTTCCTTTTCCAACCGCACATACTTGACATACAGGGGAGTAGCGATAGGACCTTGGACCTTGCGCCAATCAGCGCCCATGTCGTCTTCCACTGCTTGTGCACGACAAATCTCAGTAATAAGCACAGGAAAGTAGACCACGATAGCGTCCTCCTCAATACCTGTTCGTATGTGATCAATAATTGTATGCCCAACATCCACAAGTTTGCGATTTCGAATCGTAGAAATCAAGTATAACCGCCCACGCTAACCTTCGTGACGTTGGAACTGGGCATCAGTCGAGACAAGATAAACATCAACCATATTTTCACATCACTCTACAAGAACCGCTGAAAGATGTGCTTGCGCTCCCTATGCTAATTCATCACCCATGCATACCCAGGATGAGCGAGCTCTTCCAACAGGGCTTGGTCTGCAACTTCAAAATCCAAGCATTCAAAATCATTGCTAGGATAGTTCGGCTTGCCCAAATAAGAATTCACCACCTAACTATCAATGTTGATCCATTTCCCTCTAACATAAATTGCCCCATCCTTGTTTGGAATTTTCCCGTTGGCATAATACTCTCTAGCGATGCTAATATTGCAAAATTCTGGCGCTAAGATCAACCTCTCATTAAATTTGTGAAACTTCATCAGTTTTTTGAAAGGCCCCTTATCGACAAATAATGCTCGCTCAAAGTGTGGCTTTTTTACATGCCGTCTTCCTACCGTTGCCGTGCTTCATAGTTGATAAACACTGAAACCGACGATTCGCTCTTTCGCTTCTTTGGTAAGGGGGAATTCACAGTAAATTTCGGGAGATCCTCAAACATATGCATATCCTCAGGAAAGTAGTATGTATCTGAATTAATCGGCACCCGGGTCTTGTCTTTGCCCTTACAGTTGCATAGATTAGCATCCTTCTTAGGACCCATTCCTAAAAAAAATAAGCATGAGCATCTCAAGCAATATCTTGGAAAAATATCGCAACTTCATGCCACAACCGTACTCTAGAAACACCATGTAAGCACACAATAGCAACATGCAAAACCATTCACGCCAAATCAAGACATGTTCCCATCATGAAATTATTGCCCCATGTGGTAGTGATATGCAGCAAGGAATGCATGGAATCACTTGGATGCTAACACATGACAACTCACTAAAGGCTCATACAATCACATTAGGAGAAAAGATTGAAAGCTGAACCCAAGCTCTTTCCACACCACACAGATTTATATACATTGATACCCATGAAACAAGTCAACAAGCATTACAACTAAGCTACACCCCCAAAATCCAAAATACTAGCTTAGAAGTAAGAATGAAGGAGTTATGCAATTACTACTCTAAGGCGAATACGTACAAAGTTCACAATAAGCATACTGAAATTCCAGCACAAACACAAACTGTAAACTTAACTTTGAGTTTAGCACAAGTAGAATTAGGCAAAACTTGAAACACAAAAGTTATAGCTCTTTGTGTAATATGAATTTATCAACTTAAAGTACTTCATTTGGAATCAAATTGACCAAGTTATCCCAGATTTACTGGAATGTGACAAAATTGGGCAGAATGCTTGTGCAAAATTTTTTCAGCTCCAACCACCAATTAGACATTCAAAATAACATGTTATATTAGCCAAACTTTACAAGATCCAAGTTTTAGAGCCAGCTCTTAGGTAAACGAAAGGACCAAAATCACCCAGTTTAGAGCTCAAATGAGAAAGTTATGGTCAAAACACCGGAATGTGCCAAACTGGGCGAAATCAGCCTAGCACCATTTACCGATTTCAGAATCAACCAAATGTGAACCTCGAAAATGGCTTGCTATTCATGCAAAATTAGCAAAATTATAAAACATAAACCTTATAGCTTAAAGCCTTAGCTAATTATCCCAAGTGGAATCATCAAATTGGGAGGTTAATTGCTCTAGTTATGATCTAATTACTGAACAATGGTAAAATTGGTGTAACATAAAAACGGAATTCCCCGATACTTAGCATGTTACTAACACTTGTAAGCATGGTCTCATATTCAATCTAATTGCCATGTCTTAACATCTCCAGCACATAAAAACACTAAGCTGAACAACTCAAAATCACTTCTTAAAAGCATGAACAAATTCTTATCTTTCACTTATCATTAAAATAAGAGAGAATCGTACCTTGAACTCAAAGGATAAGAGAAACAAATAGGGAGTGGAGATAAGAAGAAAAGAATTTAATAAACATATGTAAGTAAGTAAAATCATAATTGGGTTGCCTCCTAAGAGCGCTTGTTTTAACGTCGACAGCCTGACATGTGTATTGCCATGCTTGTTTAGAGGTTCATCTACAAACAATTCCCATGGAACTTCTTGTGGCACTTCTTCTACATCCTTCTCCTTCTTCTTGTGCGTTGCATAAGGCTTAAGTATATGGCCGTTGACTTGCCAGGCATTCCCACGTTTCTCATTCTGTATTTCCACACCATAAGGTAGCACTCTGATGACATGGAAAGGGCTGGTCCAACGCGACTTCAATTTCCCTGGAAAGAACTTGAGCCTAAATTCATATAATAAGACCAATTGATCTGGTGCAAAAATTTTTGCCTTAATCCCAGCATCATGCAGCCTCTTGGTTCTTTCCTTATACATTTTTGCACTAACATACGAGTTAAACCGAAATTCATCAAGTTCGTTGAGCTCCATCATTCTCTTTGATTATGCATTATGCAAATTCATGTTTAACCTTTGAATTGCCCAGAAAGCCCTATGCTCTAACTCCACTGGTAAATAGCACTCCTTGCCAAACACAAGTCGAAAGGGTAAGGCATCAATAGGAGTTTTCTTTGCTGTGCGGTATGCCCACAATGCATTATCAATAGGAGTTTTTCCAAAATCCTTTTAATTTCTCTATTAGAGATTTCAGCTTGCCTACTAGTTTGTAGGGGGAAGGCAGTAGAAACTTTATGCTTTACACCATATTTGGCCAAAAGTGATGCAAAAATCTTGTTGCAAAAGTGGAAGCCCCTATCACTTATTATCGCCCATGGAGTTCCAAACCTATTAATATGTTCTTCTTGAGAAACGCCGCGCTACACTTCGGGCATCATTATGTGGGAGTGCAATAGCCTAACCCACTTTGACACATAATCTACTGCCATCGGTATATACTTCATGCCATATGATTTTGGGAAAGGTCCCATGAAGTCAATGCCCCATACATAAAAATGCTCAACTTCCAGAATATTGTTTAAGGGCATTTCATTGCGTGAGGAGATATTACCAGTTCTTTGATATTTATCACATTGCCAACCAAAATACGTGCATCTACGAAGATATGTGTCCAATAGAATCCACTTTGTAGTACCTTGGAACCAGTTCTAGTTGCACCGAAATGACCTCCACATGGGCATCCATGACAAGCCTTCAAAATGTGGTCCTTCTCACATTCTTTTACACATTTCCTTATCACTTGATCCCTGCAAACTTTATATAGAGCATCGTCCTCCTAGAAGAAGTATCTTGCAGCATGCCTCAATTTCTTCCTCTACTCATGCGAGTGTTATGTAGGAACTTGCCCAGCCACAACAAAGTTTGCTATCTCGGCATACCATGGCAAGTCCTCCTTGTCCATCTTAATGATTTACTCATCAGGGAAATGTTCCCATATCAGAACACTTGGATCATCTTGCGCCTTTGACTCAAGTCTTGACAAATGGTCGGCTACTACATTTTCTGAATCCTTGCAATCTAGGATTTCAATATCAAATTCCTGAAGAAGAAGCACCCATCTGATAAGCCTTGGCTTGGCTTCCTTCTTGGCTAGCAAGTACTTCAATGCAGTATGATCAGTGTGCACAATGACTTTCGAGCCTAGCAAATAAGCACGAAACTTATCAATTGCAAAAAACACAGCAAGCATTTCTTGTTTAGTCCTCGTGTAATTCATTTGAGCCTTATTCAATAATTTTCTTGCATAGTAGATTGTGTGGAAAACTTTGTTTATTTTCTACCCAAGCACAGTCCCAAGTGCATAATCACTCGAATCACACATAATTTAAAAAGTCTCACCCCATTATGGAATGACTATGACTGGGGTTTCCACAAGTTTCGTCTTCAACAGCTCAAAAGATTTTGAACATTTTTTACCAAAATCAAACTTCACATTATCTTCTAGAAAACTGCACAAAGGCCTTGCAATCTTGGAGAAATCCTTGATGAACTTCGATTGAAACCAGCATGCCCTAAGAAACTTCTGATGCCTTTGACATTGGTTGGAGGAGGTAGCTTGACAATGATATCCACTTTAGCCCTGTTTACTTCAATTCCTTTGTGAGAGATCTTGCGTCCCAAAACTATACCCTCCTGCAGCATAAATTGGCATTTTTCCCAATTAAGCACTAAGTGAGTTTCTTCACATCTTTGCAACACTCTTGCCAAATTGTCCAAGCATCAATCAAAGGTCATGCCAAATACTGAAAAATCATCCATGAAGATTTCAATGATGGATTCCACCATGTCATGAAATATGGCCATCATGCATCTTTGAAAAGTTGTAGGTGCATTACATAGGCCAAAAGGCATTCTTTTATATGCAAATATGCTGAATGGGTAAGTGAATGTAATCTTCTCTTGATCCTTAGGGTCTATTGTGATTTGGTTGTAACCTGAGTATCCATCTAAGAAACAATAGAAGAGAAATCCAGCAATCCTATCCAAGAGTTGCTCCAAGTAGTGTAGTGGAAAATGATCCTTTGTTGTTGCTTTGTTGAGCTTGCGGTAGTCCATGCATACATGCCAAGCACTAATAATCCTTGCCGCCGGTAGCTCATTAGCATCATTCTTTATTACAGTAACCCCATATTTCTTGGGCACACATTGTACAGGGCTCACCCACTCACTATCTAAAATTGGGAAAATCATGCCAAAATCCAAAAGTTTGATTACTTCCTTCTTCACAACCCTCATTATTTGAGGATTGAGCCTTCTTTGTCTATCACGCAAGGGAATTGAATTTTCCTCCGGCAAGATTTTATGCATACAAATGCTAGGGTTGATTCCCTTTATGTCCGTGATGGTCCACCCTATGGCTTGCTTGTATCTTCTCAAAATACCCAACAACTTGTCTTCTTGCCATCCCTCCAATTTAGAAGATATCACTACTGGAAATGTTTCATTATCACCCAAAAAATCATACCTCAAATATGGTGGCAAGGATATAAGTTCGAGCTTGGGTCGCACCATGATGGAAGGCACGAGTTTTTCATACCTGCATAAAAATTCTTTCGCTCATCACCTCAGTGGGTGCACATGCATCGTTAGTCCTATTATTGCATTTATCATTTTGTTTCAAATTTCTAAGACATGCTTCCTATAATGTATCTTTTACCAAAATTTCATCAAGCAATTCACCCACTTTATTTTGCATCTCAAAAATTGATTCATCCAAAACACAACATTCTGCTATGTTTTCGATTTCAAAGATAATCATGCAATCTTCCTCATCAAATTCTACATTCTCTATTTCCTCTTCACAAATATTCATTTCATCAATACAAATAAAGACACGTTTAGCATTTTCATCCACCACATGCATGGAACACACTATGGCTCTAATTGCAAAACAAAACTCGACATGCATGGGATGTTTCATAGCATAATTAACATCAAACACAACTTGTTCACTGCTAATTTGAAATATTACCATTTTGTTTCTTACTCCTATCAATGCGTCACCAGTGGTAAGAAATGGTCTTCCAAAAATAAGAGGTACCTCAGGGTCCCCCTTAATATCTAGCACAATAAAGTCCACTGGTAGTATGAATCTGTCTATCATTACAAGAACATTCTACACCATGCCTGTAGGCTTCACCAGTGATCTGTCAGCAAGTTGCAATATTACCGCTACAAGGCAAATTCTTCCACTCAGACCCACATTGATAGCAATGGAGAGGGGCATCAAGTTGATTCCAGCACCAAGGTCACAGAGTGCCTTTTCAAAATACCTCGTGCCGATTTTGAACTGAATGCTGCAACTACCCGAATCCTTCAATTTGGGAGGTAGATTATGCACCACCCTAAGCTTGACTACACTTTGTGAGCATCATTGGAGCTTCACACTGAAGAATTTGCTCCTTATTGGAGATGAGATCCTTAAGAAATTTTACGTACTCAGGCACAGCACTCATCAAATCCAACAACGAGTTGCTTTAAAGCATTCAAAAATCGATCAAACTATGGCCCTCTCTTTTTTGGTGGTCTCACTCTTTCTACAAATGGAGGAGAATGAGCTTTATTTGGAAAATTGTAAGGACTTGGTTGTCTTCTAACCTTTTTTGTCACCTCGTTTCCTTCATTGTCCTGCACATTCTCATTCTCTAGTGCCATGGCCTCATGTGCATAATTTTTCTCAAGTTTAACTGCATCCCCCTCTTCAACTTCATTAATGTTACCTCCTGTAGTGGTAGTTCCTTGCAATTGCTTTCCGTTCCTCAAGGTAATAGCATTACAAACCCCCTTGCCCTTGGGATTCGAAACTGTATCACTCGGAAGATATCCACTGGGCCTATGATGTACTGCATTTGCTAGTTGCCGTAATTGCATTTCAATGTTTTTGATTGTAATAGTATTACAAACCCCCTTGCCCTTGTTCAACCTTGTCCAACTTGTCCATGATATGATAGAACATGTCTTCCATTTAAGGCTTTCTTGGCTCTTGTGCATTTGGCGGATGATTGAAACCTAGAGGTGGATTTGAAAACCTTCTCTGGTCATTACCATGAAAATATTGACCTCCTTGATTTTGATTTTGCTATCCCTAATTGCTTTGGCCACCACCATAAGGTCTATTTCCACCAGAATAATTTCAAGAGTATTGTGGCTTGCCGTAATTTCTGACATATTGCAATGACTTTGTAGTAATAGCGCACTCATCTGTGTGATTCTTTCTCTTGCACAAGTTGCAAGAGAGCACTGAAACTTTGGCTTGTGTGGCCTTCAATGTTTGCGCCTACTTTGCAAGAGCTTTAAATTTATCTCTTAGAGAAGTTTCATCGTCAAGGTCCAGAATTCATCTTTGCTTTCTTCTATAGGGCTTTCTTGTCTTAGGAAAAAGGTATTCATCTTCAGCAGGCTTATGAAATAACTCCCTCACTTTTGGAACACTTTTGTCTTTCAAGGCTCCATTGGCACAAGCCTTAACCATCATTGAAAACTCTACTGTAAGTCCCTTAAAGAAAGTAATCAATTCTCTTATCTCACCAAGGTCATCATTAGGACATTGTCTGATCAAGTCATTGAAGCGCTCCCAAGCTTCACGAAATGTCTCTCCTTCATGTTACTAGAGGTTCATGATGTTTATCCTCCTTTTCTCGAGCTTAGTTGGTGGGAAGTATTTAGCCAAGAATTTATTCTGAAGCTCATCGAAGGATGTCGCAGGATTTGTGCCTCCAATAGATTTGAACCAGTGTTTTGCCTTGCCTCTATGAGATAGAGGAAATAGAATGCGATATACTTCACTCCGAGGCACCCGTTGAAGTTTGAAATTGCTGCAAAGGCCTAAACACCAGTCCAAGTGCTCATTTGGATCCTCATTATCAAGTCCCTAGAAGAATTGCCCTAGAGTAATCATGTACAGTATTTGTGTAGGTATATGATAACTCTCTACATCAATGTCTTGTTGGTCAAAGCCATTATTGAAGTTAATGGCATAGTGATCTTCAAATCTCGCAGGTCTCGCTTCTTGATTAGCCATTCTCTTTTCTCTTTGTTGATTTCTCATGGTTCTCGCCAACTCAAGGTCAAAATGATACTCTGGTTCTCCTGCAGACCTAAGAGATCTGGGCATACATAACCAGTGATCCTGTGGAAATTACTCACAAACCAAGAGTAACATCACGTAGTAAAGAAATGCAACAAATAGAGTAACACAAATAGAAAATATAGACGAAAAAAACAGAACAAAAACAAAATGAAATAAAGAAATTCAAGAAACGGTGCCTTCCATTCGTGTTTTTGTAGTAGAGGTGAGAGGGTTTCGTTCCACAAGGAAAGGAGAGATTTTAATAAATTAAGTAATTGTTCTAACACTTGTCACATAAACAAGATTTCAGAGACAGTAATTGAAAAATAACGAGAACAGTAACAAAATTGTGAGATCAAGTAGAGAGCGGACATCTTAGGGTTCTTCCACTGGATGAATGCTATTCACACAACTCGCACAATGCAATTGACACACATACAACACTGGAGGAGATCTAAGTTGCCTAGAAGCCTAGCCTACACCCGGCATGTCGACCGCACTACACTCTGCGCTCCCTAACACCGTTCTTTCGTATGGCGAGGCCTAAGATTGATGAATTTGCACCGCAACATCTCAACTCTATATGTCTAACTACTCTAGCAATCATTTCCTAAAATCTTTCCATGGCGAGGGCCGATTTAGGTTCTAAAGTCTTCGTTAGCCACAGAGAGCCTCTTTTTTACTTTATCCTAATGTTTCTAGTGATCTCAAATCGGCATGGCGACTACATCTCAGAACACGAACGAGCAACATGAAGGATTCCTTGTGGTTGCGATGGGTTCAACACTAATATCTGGAGCGCCAATCTATTTCTATTTGTGATATTAGTCTACACAGACAGCAATCCACACTCACGAGGAGGATCCTTTCTATCAGGGATCAGATTTTATAGATAAAGGGATCGGTGGAACAGGCAGAGGCTCTTATGGACAGGTGGAAGCAACCGGGACTCGCTGGGCATGTATATCACTATTTCAGGAAATCAGCCCCGAATGTACCTTCGACGTCCACGATATGGAATTCCTATAATCCTCCCAAGTACTCTTTCACACTGTGGCTGGGGATTAAAGGCAAGCTTCGCACCCGAGATAGATTGGGTTTTCTTCGTAATAACCCCGTTTGTGGATTGTGTGGAGAGCTTGAGGAGACCATCCAACACATTTACTTCTCTTGTCCTTTCACCAAGGAAATGTAGGAGGACGTTCGGAGTTGGTGTGGTCTGACACGGGATATGACGACCTTGAAGGCTGGATTGAAGTGGCTCAAGAAAGATAGCCGAGAAACCTCCTGGAGGAGTCGGAAGAGTAGGCTAGCTTTTGCATGTACGGTTTACTACATATGGCTCACGAGGAATAGGTTGTATTTTGATCTCGCACCTCCTATACATCAGGATATTGTTCAGAGGATAAAGACACTACATTGTGGGATCATCATTGTACCCTAGTGTCTCCATCTTAGACTAGCCAGAGGTTTGTTTTGTCTTGGTTTTAGCTTTTGTTTATGATGTAATTCGCTCTGGAATGCCCAGTTGTATAGTGCATATTAGAAAACTGGAAGACGATCAATAATATTTTTACCTTTGATAAAAAAAAGAAAGGACTTAATATTCCATACTTCCAGTTCTCATTTCATGCATTCTCATGAATATTAATGAATCTAACCTCAACTCAGCACGTTGACCGCTATTAAAGTTCAATTCAGATAATACCGGAGCTAATTCATGAAACTCAACCAAAGTCACAATTAGAATAGAGTACGATTTCAATTCCTTATAGATTACGTCAATTGCACAGCATCGAGTCATCAAAACCCTAGGACATTGCAAGTTTAGCCGGAAGAAATCATTCTCATGTCTTGATCATAAAAATGCAGCATTAAACAATTCATTCTCATTAAATAGGAAACTTTTACCGATTAAACACAAGAGAATTGCTCAAGCTTCCTTAATTGAGAAGAGAATTCCAGCGATCAGTCCAAGAGTTTGATCGGAATCAAAGTTGGAGCTAAAATTCTAGAGAGAGAAAATTATAGAGAGAAAATTCTCGCTCAGGTCTCAAAGTCCAAAAATCGAAAGTCCCTTCAACTATATCAAAATCCTCTATTTATAGAGGATTAAAGCTTGTCCGACACGCAACTATAAACTAAGTACTTAATTACAAAAATGTGATAAGGTGAATTTATTCACCTTTTATGTTGTGTTTATACTTAATTCTTTGGATGTTCTTGTTCGTTTTTATTCGTTTCAGTATTTTAATTGTAGGTTTGTTGACCATGGTGTATTCTTGGAAGAGGGAAATCATACAGGAGTCAATTCGGATGCAAAATGGAGGAAAAATGGAAGAAAGATGACGAAATTATTGAAGAGCAACCTCCACATCGCGACGTCTGTACAGTTCACATCACGCGACGTGGTTGCAAGTTACGATGTAGACCCTCCACTTCGCGACGTCAAAAATGTGAATTAAAGTCGATTTTGGTTGAATTTTTGGACAAATTTTGAGAAACTTCCAGAGAGTTACGTCGTGCCGTTGGGACCCCTCCCATGTCGTGACGTGCCGCGACGTCGCGATGTCAGACCCTGGACGTCGCGACGTGCGTGGACATTTTGACGAGCGATCAAGGACGTCGCGACGTCGGGATAAAGTGCAGATTTACGACTTAATTTTGGAAATTTGCGAATTTGGCCCACTTTGAGACTTCTTATCTGACATGGGTTTCATGAAGGACTTATTTGCTAATATTTGCATAGAATAACTATAAATAGGGATAGTGTTACAACTTTTTAAGTGGGTGTCAACTTTGAGAGAGCTTAAGCAAGGGTTTTTCTTCTTTGTAATATCTAGGGTTTCATTCTTTTAGCTATTTACGGAGAATTGCAGCTGTACGGATTGGGAACATACATCATTCATTATTGAATTCATTTATTTAGAGACAAAGATTTCTTCGAAGGATTCACAATTCAAGGTGTTTTCTTTCTTTTTAATTAATGTTTTCAATATTGTGCTTACTTAATAATATTATGATGATGTTTGATTTAGCCATGCTTGGCTAAACTTATTGTGCTCTCGGGATTATGAGTAAGGGTTTTTGTGCTTAATTTACATGCTAAGTTCTATCTTATGGTCTTTCTGGAATAAGTTTTACTGTGTTATTCATAATTATGCATAATTGGCCGGATTATGTAAAAGGAATATTTTCTTAAAGTGCAGTAAATTGCTTAGAGATTACTTGCTTTAATCTTACCTTTAGCCTGATAGAAGGATTAGAGTGGGTTGTTTGGGATCTATTGTGGGTTGGTTATAAATTTGTTAGATTGATTTACCTTAATTGTTACCTTTATCCTAATAGGAGGAATTAAGGGGATTAGTTTAGCATTAGCGTGACTGGTTCGGGCATTGCCTCTGCGATAAAGGAGCGGTTTAAGGAATTAATTAATATATAAATAAGCAAGTGCTTAAATAATTCATTACCTTTAGCCTAATAGGAGGGTGAGTTAGAATATTTACCCTTATTTTGCATGACCATAGATAGGATGTATGTATGTGCTTTTTATGTAACCCTAAAATATAATCTCGGGAGTACACTTGCTTAACTTGAATTTTAATCAAATCACCGACATTGTTTTAGTTATTTGTTATTTGCTTTCTTATTATTTATTTTGATAAACAGAAAAACCAAAAAGATTTTCTTAAAATTTCAACTCAGTCTAACGAACTTGCTATACTATCACCTTCACGGGGTTGTTTAGCATTATTTTTGAGTAGGGGTAAATAGCAACCACGATCACAATTTATTACATATATTTGCTCCCATCAAAATGCCACGGAGAAAGAAATTCTTCCAAATTATGCACGTGCCCTAAGCTCTACGCCAGCACCCTTTTCAAGTATTTCACGCCTTTGAGCCAATGCACGCCACGCTTCCATCTTGCACTTCACGCTTTTGAGCCTCACCGGATGCGTCTTTATTGTCTGCACAAACGAGAAGGGGGACTTCAACACTTAGAAAAATTTTGGGAGAAGAAAACACACAAATACATGGTACGGCTGCACCACCTCACAAAATTTTACATGCTTCGGCCGCCCAGGGCTGCCGCACCATGAAAATATTCTTACGGTGCGGCTGCCCCATGTAATTTTCCTAGTGTGTGCATATGGTGTCTTTGTTGTGCGGTGCACTTGTTGTGTGCATAGATGTAAGTGTGTTGATGTGCTCCTTAATGTGTGTGCGTGTTGGTGCATGAGTGTGCTTAAAAAAGTGCACATGTGTGCTTGAAAAGTGCCTAAAATGTGCTTGTGCATGCATGTGGTGCTTGTGTGGTGCATGTGTAGTGCATGAAGCGTACCAAGAATGTGTAGCAAATGTAAGTGTTGTGTGCAGTTTTCATGCTCGGAAGTGTTGCTGTCGCGTACCTAAGAATGCTGGCTGTACGCATGCTGCCGCACGCAAGTGCGTGTTGCTTGTGCAAAGCTGCTGCGTGTATTTGTGTAGCTGCATGTGTGTGAGGGTACCCGCACGCATGTGCGCGGGCGTGTGCGTGTGGTGTATGCGCTACGCGTACCATCCACGTAGTGTGTGCGGGAGTGCTGCGTGCATGCTGTGCGGCAAGTTTGTGCATGTGCTCGTGTGGTGTGGGCAACATGCATTCGATGTGTACACAAGTGTGCAGTGGTTGTGTGCAAGCATTGTGGAAAGCATGCTGATAAGTCGGGATTGTACCGACTTATTCGTCTCACTTGTTTGATCTTTTGTGTAAATTATTTGTAAAAATCATGACAGATGAACAAGTATGTGTTGAAATGGTACAATCTGATGAAGTGTTGAGAATTGGCTAAGTGTAGCATTTTAGTTATGAAAGTAATCATTTTTGAGCTATGAAACACACTTGGTCACGCACCACACCAAAGCACACGCGCACAGCACAAACACAGCACACAACAAACACACACCATGCACTGTGCGGGCGCACAAGCCACACATAGCGCACAGCTATGCGGGCGCCAGGCACCCGCACAGCCATGCACACACGCACACTGTGCTGGCGCTAGGCGCCCGCACTGCCCACTCATGAGGAAACTCACGCACGCCTATGCGACCGCACCACCACTCGCACACTTGCACATTTTGTTTTACACATTTTCACCCGCCTCACCTCAAACACATGCACTCTGCACATTTCATTCCTTGTGTATGTTTTGTATTTTTCCTTTGTTAGATTTTTACTTAGGAATTTTGGCATACATTTCGTTTGCACTCCACTTCACATTTGGTCCAACTGCACGTAGCAAACACCGCATCCAATCTATTCGATATTTTGCCTCGTCACTCTTACTTGTCAAATACACGTGTCTTCACTACATTCTTGGCTTATGTTTACAGGAGCACGTGTCAACATCAGGGCATAGCAAGGAAACTTCCAGGAAGCTCACTTGGCAAGGACATGAAGAGAAAATTATAAAAGCCAGAGGAGGACAAGAAGAAGAGGAGCTTTTTTGGGAGAGAGAGCCAGAAACGGAGATCAATCAAGAGAGTTAGGGCTTTACGATCAAAGGAGATCAGACTGGAAATCATTCCATTTTATCTTTCTGTAATAGCTATGTTTGATCAGGCTTTGTCAAACTTGTTTTCAAAGCCGATCAAAATGATTGGCTAAACATTAGGTTGTTGCTTTGAGGGATTAAGTGTGATGACTCTAAATTGATTTGAGACATTTGTTTTGCATATTACGTGTTTGATATTGTTTCTTATATCTTGTTGATGCTTTATTTCAATGCTTACTCACTCACGCCTAGGCCCTTTATATGACTTGCAGTACCCCTGAGGTCAATATAGTGTTATTAATGGAAATTGAAATAACATCACTGGAATAAGGAACAACTTGAATGAGTCCCATGATCTGTCTAAGGATGCAACGTCAGTTTTGCATTACCAATGACAATTGAAGTTAATGTAATGGAAAGACCATTTCACTTCTTGATTGACTTACGTATTTGCTCATACTTGCTGCTTGCTTTATTGAACACTTTTTATTCTATCACCTCTACAATTCTTAATTCAATCCTCTCCCTGTTGGATACGATCCCGCTTGCCACTACTACTTGTTTTGGTGATATTGGGTAAAATTGCAAGGGTAGACGACGCTCTTGACCAATTTTTGGCGCCGTTGCCGGGGAGAGGCACAGCGTTGAGAGTTGTCTGTGATAGTTTTACTTTGTTACTTTACGAATTCTTATTTAAAATTGTTGATTTGTTGTTTTGTTGAAATTTTAATTCATTACTCGTCTCTTTTAATTTTGTTCTACTGATCTTTTGTTCAAGGGCTGTTTCCTTTTCTTGTGAGAATTCACAGTTTATGCTACCTAGAGCAAGGCTCCAAGGTGAAGCTCCAGAACTTGATCTTGACTTAGAATTGGAGAGAACTTTAAGACAGAGGAAAAGGGTTATTGAAATGGCCGAACGCAATGAGGAGAGACCTCAGCCCCAACCACCTCGGTTTGGGGACCATTTCGCGGTCATCTTTGAGCGGAGAAACAATCACCAGGGAATTGACGTCGAGAGTTATCAAATCCCGACACAAATTGTGTCCATGATCACCCAAGGGCAGATCTTTCAAGGACTGAGCAACAAGGACCCTAATGAGCATTTGGACTGGTTTCTGGGACTTTGTAACACATTCGAGCTGCAAAGAGTGACTCCGGATGATGTGAGGAAAGTTCTATTTCCAGTGTCTTTAAAAGGGAAAACGAAGCATTGGTTTAACTCTATAGGGGGTCCAGCTATATGTACATTTGAGGAACTTGAGAGGAAGTTTTTTGCTAAATATTTTCCTCCAGCAAAGTTGGAGCGAATGAGGTTGGAGATCCGCAACTTTCAGCAGCAGGATGGCGAGACCTTCAAGGAAGCCTGGGATCGATTCAACGATTTTCTCCGCCAATGCCCGAACAATGACCTTGGGGAGGTCAGGGAGCTTAACATATTCTTTAAAGGTCTATTACCGGAGTCCTCACTAATGGTCAAGGCCAGCGCCAATGGAGCTTTGAAAGATAAAAGCATCCCTGATGTCAGAGAACTTTTTGACTCAATTGCGGACGATGAATTCCTGTTTCCTGAAACTAGAAAGATGCATGCGCGTAAGCAACGGGGAGTGCTAGAGCTGGATGAGGAGACATCCATGGAAGCAAAAGTTGAGGCCCTCACAAGACAAATCCAGAACCTAAAGGCTGCCAAGGTCGCTCCTGTGTTGATGTGCGGGCTGTGTAAGGGAGATCACCACACGGACGAGTGCGAGCTAACACAAGAATCAGTCTAGTATGTTGCCAATTACAACAACCGCCAGCAGCAGTACGGAGGTGGTTATGGATATCAGTCAGGCCAAGGCAACTGGGGGTAGAGTAATCAGCAAAGGCAGTACTACCAGAGTGGTGAGTCAAGCAACCGTGAACAGAGGAAGACAACTGAGGATTTGCTCCATGAAATTCTGGGAAAAATGGACATGTATGAGAAGAGGACCTCCACACTGGAAAGTCAAGTGAAAAACGTGAAGGCTTCCATGAAGAACATTGATATGCAGATGGGACAGTTGGCTAAGGCCAGCCACCAAAGACCTCAAGGCGCCCTCCCAAGTGATACAGAGCCAAATCCCAAAGGTAAAGGACCAGAGGTCTGCAATGCCATCACATTGAGATCTGGAAAGGAGCTAAATTGTCATAAGAGAAAAGTAGGAGAGGAAGCCCCAGAGGAAGAGGTCAGTGAGGAAACCACACTGGTGAAAGATGAAACCCAAGGCAAGGACGGGAGTGTGAAGGCGCAGGAAAGCAAAAGGAAGAAGGGAGCTCCAGCTCCAAGTGAGGACTCGCCATACGCACCACCCCCACTTTTCCCCCAAAGACTTCGACCTCCATCGAAGATGGGGGTCCAGTTCACTAGGTTCCTTGATATGGTCAAGAACGTCAATGTCAATGTCCCTCTGCTAGATTTGGTTACAGCAATTCCGAGATATGCAAAATTTTTGAAGGACTTGATTGCCAACAAAGAGCAGATCTTGCAATGTGAGGTACCCATCCCACTCACCAAGGAGAGCCAAGCCTGGATCAACAACGAACTGCCCCCCAAGCTCAAGGACCCTGGTAGTTGTACGGTACCGTGCTCAATCAGTGGAAGATTTTTTAGCAAGGCCTTATGTGATCTTAGAGCAGGCATAAACCTTATGCCTTTATCAATTACCGAGAGTATAGGAATGGGAAAAAGGATTAAACCGGTGGCAGTCATGCTCCAGTTGGCAGATAGATCATTGGTTCAACCAACAGGGATGATAGAGGATGTTCTGGTCTCTGTGGATAAATTTGTGCTTCCGGTGGATTTTATAGTGTTGGATATGGAAGAGGATCCAGAAGTGCCACTCATTTTCGGTAGGCCGTTCCTAGCTACAGGAGATGCTCTTATTGGGGTTAAAGGAAAAACCATAACATTCAGAGTTAATGGAGAGGAGGTAGTATTTAATGTGGATTACGCAATGAAGCACCCTCAGTCCATAGAGCAGTGCTGCTTGGCAAGCTTGGTGGAGGGTAACCTCCAACCTTTGAACTTTGAACATGAAAGTAAGCCTTCACGTGCACTTTATGATTCTTTTGATGAAGACATATGTGAAAAATTTGAGACTGTGTTAGTTGTTGAAGAAACTGATACACTGCATGAATTGAGCTCTTGTGATGAAAAGCATGAAATTGATGATTCTGTGAAAGAAACGGACTTTGCATGTGAATTTCATGAAAATTGTGAAAATAGTGAGAATTTAAGTGAAATGAAAAATGTGCATGAAAATCATGAAGTGCATGGTCACAGTGGTGAAATGGAGTTTAAAATGAAAAGTGAGAAGAAGGATGAAAAAATTGCTTGCTGTAAAAATTTGACTTATGCCAATGTTGCTACTGATGAGAAGGTCAAGGTGGTGCCCACTGAGGTGAGGCTTGAGATCGTTGAATGCAGGAACGAAAAGCTCGTGCCCTCCACTCTGAGGCCACCCAAATTAGAAATGAAACCCTTGCCACCCCATCTGAAGTATGCGTACTTGGGAAAAGATGAGACCTTACCTGTCGTGATATCCTGTAAATTGGAAGGGTGGCAAGAGGAGAAACTCCTGGAGGTTTTGAGAAAGTATAAGGAGGCCATGCGATTGACCATCGCCGACATTAAGGGGATCAGCCCCAGTGTGTGCATGCACAAAATATTACTGGAATAAGGGGCTGTTCCTACTCGGGAGAGACAAAGGAGGCTAAACCCAGCAATGATGGAAGTGGTGAAAAAGGAGGTGATCAAGTTGCTGGATTTTGGGATGATATTCCCCATCTCCGACAGTGAATGGGTCAGCCCGGTACAGTGCGTGCCGAAGAAAGCGGGTGTAACAGTGGTGACCAATGAAGCCAATGAACTGTTGGCAACCAGAATTATCAATGCCTGGAAGGTGTGCATGGACTACCGAAAGCTGAACAAAGCCACTCGGAAGGACCACTTCCCTCTGCCCTTCTTGGAACAGCTTCTGGATAGAATCACGAGTTTTCTTTTTTATTGCTTCTTAGACGGTTATTCGGGCTACAACCAAATAGCCATTGACCCCAAAGACCAAGAGAAGACCACGTTCACCTGCCCTTTCGGTACGTACGCTTATAAAAGAATACCTTTGGACTGTGCAATGCGCCAGCAACATTCCAGCGCTGCATGATTGCCATCTTCCAAGACATGGTGGAACACATTATAGAAATTTTCGTGGACGACTTTTCGGTGTTTGGGATGACCTTCGATAGTTGCTTGGAAAATCTGGCTCTGGTGCTGCAAAGATGTGTGGAAACCAACTTGGTCCTAAATTGGGAAAAATGTCAGTTCATGGTTAATCAAGGCATTGTGCTCGGTCACAAAATTTCAAAGGAGGGCCTAGAGGTGGATAAGGCCAAGGTCGAAGTGATAGCCAAGCTGCCGGTGCCCCACCAATGTAAGAGGGGTAAGAGCTTCATGGGCCACGCGGGTTTCTACAGAAGATTCAATAAGGATTTTTCAAGGATAGCCAAGCCACTGTGCTCCTTACTGGAGAAAGACACCACGTTTGTCATTGATGAGAAGTGCAAGGAGGCGTTTGAAATTTTGAGGAAAAGGCTTGTGGAGGCACCCATCATTATCGCCCCAGAATGGGGGCAACCATTCGAGATCATGTGCGACGCAAGCGCCTTTGCGGTGGGAGCTGTGCTGGGGCAAAATTAGGACAACATTTTCGTGCAATCTATTACGCGAGTAAACTGCTGAGTGGAGCGCAATTGAATTACACCACAACGGAGAAGGAAATATTGGCTGTGGTCTTTGCCTTCGACAAATTCAGAGCAAATATTTTGGGGTCCAAGGTGGTAGTTCATACCGACCACGTAGCCCTCAAGTACCTCATGGCAAAGAAGGAAGCAAAGCCGAGGCTCATCAGATGGGTACTTCTGTTGCAAGAATTTGATGTCGAGATGAAAGATAGAAAAGGATGTGAGAATGTGGTGGCAGACCACCTGTCAAGACTCGAGCTGGGTGGGCTCAGTGAGGAACAGCGGCAATTATGGATCAAGGAGAGCTTCCCAGATGAGCAGATCTTCTAGGTCCACACGCGGGAGTTGCCTTGGTACTCCGACATAGCCAACTATATGGTCACTGGGCAAATGCCACAACATCTATCAAGTGACAAAAGGAAGAGGCTGAAGCATGATACCCAATACTATTTCTGGGAGAGCGGATGCCTATACAAGAGGTGTAGCGACCAACTCATTAGGAGATGCATACCGGATGAGGAGATAGAGGACATTCTCAGGGCCTGTCATGAATCACCATTCGGAGGTCACTTTGGGGTAGCACGGACTGGGCACAAGGTCTTACAAACATGGTTCTACTGGCCACATGTGTTTAAAGACTCCAAACTGTGGGTGAGCCAGTGTGACAAGTGCCAACTGTGGGAAATATATCCAGTAGAGATGAGATGCCTCGCAACAACATACTGGAGGTGGACATGTTTGATGTCTGGGGCCTGGATTTCATGGGGCCTTTCCCGAGATTGTGTGGAAACGAGTACATACTAGTAGGAGTCGACTATGTATCCAAGTGGGTAGAGGCGGTGGCACTCCCCCATAATGACAGCAGAAGTGTGATGGGATTTGTTAAGAGGAACATTTTTAACAGGTTTGGAACTCCACGAGCTATTATCAGCGATGGGGGGAGCCACTTTTGCAACAGGGTCTTCAATGCACTCTTAGCAAGATATGGAGTCCAGCATAGGGTCTCCACGCCCTATCACCCCCAAGCAAATGGTCAGGCTGAAGTGTCGAACAGAGAGATCAAGGGCATCCTGGAGAAGGTCGTGAATCCGGGAGAAAGGATTGGGTCCTCAAATTGGACGATGCACTATGGGCATACAGGACGGCATATAAGACCCCGATCGGGGCCTCACCCTTTAGACTAGTGTTTGGGAAAGAATGCCATCTCCAAGTCGAATTAGAGCACAGAGCATACTGGGCGAAACAAAAATTGAACATGGACCTCGACATGGCTCAGGAAGCCAGGATGATGATGTTGAATGAGCTGGATGAATTCAGATGGAATTCATACATCAGTGCAAGCCTTTACAAGGAAAGGACAAAGAAATGGCATGATGCTAAGATTAAGGTGAAAGAATTTGAGGTGGGGCAGCAAGTGCTGGTATACGACGCTAAGCATAAGCTTTTTCCTGGCAAATTAAGGACTAGGTGGGTTGGACCTATGGTCGTCACGAAAGTCTCCCCATATGGAACTCTCGAGGTTTACACTGAGGTCTCAGGAGAGAGGTGGAAGGTAAATGGTCACAGGGTAAAGGTCTTCACCCCCCCAGTAGGCGACGACAAGGGGCAAACTCAGCGCCTCGACCACCCACCACCTCAGCAAAACAATTTCATCTCTGGCTGAGGACAATAAACCAAGCGCTTGTCGGGAGGCAACCCGACGGTTTAATTTCATTCATTTAGTCATTTTGTTTCTTTTTAGTAATTAAAGTTTGCAATGATCAGTGACTCTAAATAATCCCAACTCTCTTCCACGCAGGAAGTCAATGCGGCGAGCCTGGGAAGCACGACAGTGGGCACTGGAAGGCACATTTCTGGAGCATGAGATGTGTGAGATGTTGGTAAGCAAGCCTGTGATCACAGGGAAACGAATGTAAACACGCCAAGAATCATCTATATTCCGAAATGGACAATGAATAAAATCCAAATGCTTACACCAGCACAGGTAATGAATATTTGATTCCTTGAGTATCTCTATGCTTCTGAGAGAAATGTCGGAGGAGCGACTCTGTGCACAATTAAGCCACACATATGCATAAGCTGAGAAAGGGTGACAAGCCAAGTGCATGGCATGTCAGAATAGACTACACATAATTTGTTTGCATGCACATTACAGCTTTGCAATTTGTCCTCTAGCTAAATCACGGGGTGTGTCCTCTAGCTCTAAGTCACCGAGCCATGCATGGGAGAGTTTTAGAAATACCGCCAATTGTTTCATGGCCAGTTGCACTCTAAATTACCTTCATTGCAGGCACATGGCACACGATGATAGCGACTATAGGGTGTTCCTTCGGGGAGTCTTGGGCATTCCAGAACCACCCGACTGGGACTCTGAAGGCTAGGAAGTATATACTCCTGAATCACCCCCACGGTTTGTCAACGGAAGAGCAGTGAAACGGTTCTATAGATCTATCCTTAGACACATCCTAGTGGAACGGAACTTTATCGCTCTGGCACCCATGTTTGACGAGACTATCCGTTTTTAAAAATGGAAAGCCCTTGCCTTCGCACCAGATGAGACCAACGTGGAGTTGGCCAGGGAATTCTACGCCAACTCCCACGCAAGTTACACAAATGAGAGCAACCACAATGGGGTTTACCTCCGAGGAACTTACCTCAAAATAACAAGCCAAACCATCAATGCTCATTATCAATTGCCAGATTGCCCAGAAAACGAATTTGAACAATTGGTGGAGGCAGCCAACGTTGATTTCTTGATCAAATCCGTGGGGCTATCAGGAGCCGTGTGGGTACGTAACAATCAGTCTGAAGCTGTTTATGTGCAAACCAAGGACTTGACGGCGGAAGCCCTCATGTGGTTCATGTTCATAAACTCCAAGCTCATACCCACAAACCGCCACAACAAGGCTACCCGAAACAAAGTACTTCTGATTTATGCAATCCAGCATCGGATGACGATCGATGTAGGGAGGCTGATCATGGAGTCCATTGTGCGAGCACAGAAGTGTACTGGCACACCAATGTTCTTCCCTTACTTACTGGCACAGATGGCCAAAAATCAAGGAATCGAAGTGTCTCCCACAGAGACATCCCAACAATCTCTGGAAACCATAGGAAACCAACAATGGGAAATCTATCTGGAAGAGGAGCAGCAAGAACGGGTCCGACGTGATGCTTAGCACCGCTTAGACTCTTTCCTTTTCACACAATGGGGACCATTGTTGATTCTAAGTGTGGGGGGAGTCTTGCATGCTCTGAAGGTCCATGTGTGGTTGTTGGGTGTTGGTTGATGCTTGTGTGTTTGTAAGGCTTGCCGCCTTTACGTTGAATTGCTTTGAATTGTTGTGTGTTTGCTTATGTGCCGCAGGGATCAGTGGTGTTTAGTATATTAGTAATAGGTGGTGTATTTTTTTTTATTTTCTAATTGTTTTCGTTTTTTTTAGTGTGGTTTGTGGAAATGAAAAACAAGGCAGTGACTAGCACTAACCTTGTAGTGTGCTTGCTTTTCATTTCTCAGTTGCGATGTAGTGTGTGTGGTGTGCTTTAAGTTTTAATGTGAAAGTGTTGATTATGTTCATCACACTCGCACGCCCAATTTACATTCACAATCAATACCTCATTAGCAAATTCATAAATGTTACCTTTGTGATGTATGCAAAAATCTTTTTCGCGAGTTAGCAGTTTTCAAGTATTGCATGAAATTTGCTGAGTAAAGTGCGATGTTAAAGTAAGATAGAAGTGCTAGCAAAATTTTGACATAGGAGGGCCTTTATGATTCCTTGCATGTATGTGCCCTCTACTCGTAAACACTTATTCATGTATTTTGATTATATAGTCTATTGAAGACACACACGAACACGAATTTTTTTTGAAATTGGGCAATTGTGAAGAAAAAGCCAATGGCCGAATAAAGGGAAAAAATAGCCACAAAACCCTGGGCAGCCAAGCACCAATGTGCGGCATGAATTACAAATAAGCACCAATGTGCAAGCACACCAATGTGCGAAATAGTTTCTTTAAAATGTTTATGTTAAGTGTTCGTGTGTGTGGACAAAAGGACTGTAGTGCAAGAATTTCTGATAAAGTGTTTACTTGAGTACATTGCATAGACTTCGTAGGGATCATGAGTAACCCTCAGCACACATTTGCACGCTGACGGTTTGGTCTTTATTCGTTTCCCTTTGCTCGACAAATTGCGTAAATGAAGTAAACTGTAGCTTGCCCGTATATATATTTCCCTTTGCATGCGAAAAAGTTTATAAGGAATAGCTGATGATGTTGCGAGTGTTGGATGTAGAGAGGGTAATCACTAGGTGTCATGTGCTACTTTGCTCGGAACTAGCAAAGATTTAAGTGTGGGGGGATGATAAGTCGGGTTTGTACCGACTTATTCGTCTCTCTTGTTTGATCTTTTGTGTAAATTCTTTGTAAAAATCATGACAGATGAACAAGTATGTGTTGAAATGGTACAATCTGATGAAGTGTTGAAAATTGGCTAAGTGTAGCATTTTTGTTATGAAAGTAATCATTTTTGAGCTATGAAACACACTTGGTCACGCACCACACCAAAGCACACCCGCACAGCACAAACACAGCACACAACAAACACACACCATGCACTGTGCGCCCACACGCACACAAGCTGTGCGGGCGCCAGCCACACACAGCGCACAAATGGCGCCCGCACAACCAAGCCCACACGCACACTGTGCGGGCACTAGGCGCCCGCACAGCACACACGCACGCACGGCCGTGCGGGCGCCAGGCAGCCCACTCACGCACGCACACACGCGGGCGCCTATGCGCCCGCACCACCACTCGCACACTTGCACATTTTGTTTTACACATTTTCACCCGTCTCACCTCACACACATGCACTCTGCACATTTCATTCCTTGTGTATTTTTTGTATTTTTCCTTTGTTAGATTTTTACTTAGGAATTTTGGCATACATTTCGTTTGCACTCCACTTCACATTTGGTCCAAGTGCACGTAGCAAACACCGCATCCAATCAATTCGATATTTTGCCTCGTCACTCTTACTTGTCAAATACACGTGTCTTCACTACATTCTTGGCTTATGTTTACAGGAGCACGTGTCAACATCCGGGCATAGCAAGGAAACTTCCAGGAAGCTCACTTGGCAAGGACATGAAGAGAAAACTATAAAAGCCAGAGGAGGACAAGAAGAAGAGGATCTTTTTTGGGAGAGAGAGCCAGAAACGGAGATCAATCAAGAGAGTTAGGGCTTCACGATCAAAGGAGATCAGACTGGAAATCATTCCATTTTATCTTTCTGTAATAGCTATGTTTGATCAGTCTTTGTCAAAGTTGTTTTCAAAGCCGATCAACATGATTGGCTAAACATTAGGTTGTTGCTTTGAGGGATTAAGTGTGATGACTCTAAATTGATTTGAGACATTTGTTTTGCATATTACGTGTTTGATATTGTTTCTTATATCTTGTTGATGCTTTATTTCAATGCTTACTCACTCACGCCTAGGCCCTTTATATGACTTGCAGTACCACTGAGGTCAATTTAGTGTTATTAATGGAAATTGAAATCACATCACTGGAATAAGGAACAACTTGAATGAGTCCTATGATCTGTCTAAGGATGCAACGTCAGTTGTGCATTACCAATGACAATTGAAGTTAATGTAATGGAAAGACTTAGGATTATTTGAACATTAGAACTCGGACTTTGGTTGACTGTCTTGTCCAAGGGAGTTGGGGTTCTAGTGTCAGGTAGGGATCGGGAATTAGGAAGCTGAGCCTAGGTCTTGCCCTGCCAAGGGAAGATGAGATGAGCAGGGTGAATTAGGATTGTGAGTCTTATAAGGAGATCAACCCTAAGTTCACTAGAAAAACGATCCCCTCATTCATATTCTTACACTAGTCAAGGATAATCAAATGGAGTCGTCACACTGACCTCCCTCAAGGCAACACCATTTCACTTCTTGATTGACTTACGTATTTGCTTATACTTGCTGCTTGCTTTATTGAACACTTTTTATTCTATCACCTCTATAATTCTTAATTCAATCCTCTCCCTGTTGGATACGATCCCGCTTGCCACTACTACTTGTTTTGGTGATATTGGGTAAAATTGCAAGGGTAGACGACGCTCTTGACCACATGCATTTGATGCGTGCACCTGTGCGTTTTCATGCAACCCTTGTGCATACTCACGCACCAACTTCAGTGCGTTTTCATGCCCCTGTGCGTTTTCATGCACCTGTGCGTTTTCACCACCTACACTACTAACTACCCATCACACTGACTTGCAACAAAACATACAATTTCGACGCAAGATGCACTAAAACAAAACAAAAGCCAATTAAAACTAGCATTATCGAGTCAGTATGAAACTTACTTATTAGCTGCACTACACAATCTCTAACAAGGTGCAGCTATAGGCCTCGGCCGTACAATGTAAAGTTTTCATAGTTCAACTATTTCTCTGTCTGTAGTGCATGTGTGTGAAATGTGCAGGTGTGTATAAATAAAGCATCATTCATATGGTGTGAATGTGAGGGCAACAGAGTATTGTGCATATGTGTGCAAATGATTGCTGTGATTGAGTGCAAGTGGGGTACAAGTGCATGTTGTGCGTGCTTGAGAAGCCTGCCCACATAGTCTTTCCAAGAGAGCCCGCGCACTGTGCGGGAATCGTGAGCGTGTGCATAAGTGCCCACGCACATAAAAGCGGGCATGTGTTTGTGTGAGGAGCGCGAGCATGCGCGCAATCTATGTATAAGGTGAGGGGCTGCGCGTATGGTGCATGCAGCATGTGCGGTGTGTGTGTGTGATGGTGCATTGTATGCGCAGCATGTGCGAGTGGTTGTATGAGCTACGCACATAGTGAGCGTAAAATGTGTGTGCTTCGTGCATTCATACGCAAAAGTGTGCACCAACCAACAATTTAGGACTTTTTCCCTTCATTTTAGCACTACAAATTATGCACTACATAAACACACAATTCAACACATAATACTTCATTGCATGAAAAATAAGTCCAAATGCTAAGCGAAATAGCACATATAAGTCAGTATAAAACAGACTTATCAAGGGCAAATGGTGTAAAAATGACAAAAAATTCAAAGAAGTCAACTAAAGTGAAAGAGAGAGTCAGAGAAGAGTAAGGATCAATATGGAGCACAAGCTGTCTATGGCATTGAACAATTGAAAAATGACTAAGTGTTGAAGGAAGTTTAAGAGTTAGGATCAAGAGCATGAAGAAAGGCTGCAATATTACCTTACCTTAGGTCTTAGAACCTTGGTCTTCACTTTAACCCTAGAATCCTTAATCATGATTAGGACTCAACCCTATTCCTAACCCTAGGTTAACATCTCACCACCTCTGACCATAACATGGCTTGATAATTAACCCTAGACCAAGACCCTCACTAACCCTAGACACTAGACTAACTATAGGATATTTTCATACACAAGATCTAGCACTAAGGCAATGTCATAGCCAACTTGGCCTTGAACACTAAACCTAGTGTCACTTGTTCATGACATTTGTCATAGCCAAACTATCCTTAGAATCCTCTCCCTTCAGATATTGGCTATGATATTTGTCACGGACAACGAAAACACACACAACTTTGATTTCTTTTTTCATCTCCAACCTCTTATTACCGTATGCTACCTTACCTTAGGAATGCATTAGTTTTAGTTAGGAACTTAGGTTAATACATTCATCTCATGCATTGCATACATAACACCACACACACACATGCACTTAGGCACTCTTGGCTATGGCTAACAAACTAACCCCATGATAGGCTTTCTTTATCATGGCCAACTAACCCTAACTTTCCCTAAATCACTCACACAGCTCACACTTTGGCCATTCTATTTATCACGACCAAACAATCCTAAACCCTCTCAAGCCTTACATCCTTTATACAAATGTCATAGCCAAATAACCAAAAAACCCTCATTCCTTACTTCTCACAAACTCACAGTATATATATGCTCAATACTAGAACTAGGGTATAAACACACATTGTCACTAATAAGACACTCACATATACCACACTTTACACACACTTTGCATTATAGGTTATGTTCATGCATATATTTGTCATGAAAAATGTCACAACCAACTTACACTTTATTTCATATTTACACACAAATTTCAAAATAGTTAGCCCATGCATGGGGTATGTAACACTAGGATAGCTCTCTTCTTAGTTTTCTTTGTGTTCCCATGAGTAAATTTGTCTCTTATCTCACTTCATGCATTCTTAGGTCTTATTTCCAAATAGGCGTCTCCTAATCAAGCAAGTGTCATGCCATGTGATGGTCTCTAAGCAACCAAAACACACCTTTATGAACCCAACCAAACCATGTCACTCAACAAACACTAGATTTGACCCTTTAACCTTAGTTAAGTCCAATTTAGGTCTAGTTGACAAAGTTGACCACCAGTTAACACTAGTTGACTTTGGTTTGACCTAGTAATCACAGTTGGACTAGTTAGGCTAGAGTTGACTAGAATTGACCAATGTTGACCTAACTTTAACCTAACCAACTTTAAACCCTACTTAGAGCCTTTTAAACCCTAGTTCTACTAGTTTGACCTAGTATAAACAAGGTTTAGCTAGTTTGAGCTAGTTTGACTTGTCAACCATATTTTGACTTAGTTAACCATAGTTCGACCAACTATGACTTAGTTAGACTTTGTTAAACTAACTTTGACTAGTTGAATAGTTTGACCTAAGTTTGACTAAGTCAATCAAAATTTGACCACTTTTGACCATTTATGATCATAGATTACTATGGTTAATATTTAACCTACGAACCCTAGTTAATCCTAAATACCCTATAACGAATCCCAACCTCATCTTTAGGATAAAACATGATTATTTAGATACTAAACACATGATCTAACTAATAGGCATCCAGACGCGATTGATGGTGAACAACAATCTGTTGACCCTTTACATGGAATGGGAGGACCAATGACTCGATCTAGAGCCAAAAAGTTAAAGCTTGCTCTTAATGTTTTGATCATGGAAGTTGTGGATGAAGCCTACAAGTTGCTGGAACAAGGTTTTTGTGAAGAGAAGCATGAATTGAAGCCTTGGAACCTCTTGTTTTGACATTATTCCATAATACGTCAATTGAGATCAAGATTGGACAATTGCTAGTCACCTATGCTCCCACATCGCGACGTCCATAGCTACACATCGCGATGTGCACCAACGTGACGACGTCTAGAGGTATCCATGTCGCGCGACGTGGTTCACTATTTTGAAAACTTGGGAAATTGGAATTAAAAATCCAATTCAATGTGTACCGACGTGATTTTCTGCACTTTGCAATGCACGACCTTGCACGTCGTGACGTCCACACACTTTGCAACATCCGGACCTCTCCACATCACGACGTTAGGGAATTTGACATATTTTAGGGTTTTAATTTTTAGTTCATTTTGTTTAATCTTTTCAATAAGGATCATGATCTGATGTTCTGGTATGAACATTGGTATGTTGATCATGGTATTTTCACATGGCTAAAGATCTTTCAAGATTGAGGCATTTGTTATTAATTTTAGGAAGTTAAGTCCTGGTAGGAAATTACCTTTTTGGTAGTTAGGGTTTATTTTGTCAGTTACTTTGTTTCCTATATAAAGGAACTTGTAAGCCACAAATTTAGTAGTTGAAATTTGAAATAAAAAGTTCATTATTTTGCATAGCAAAATCTGAATTCAAAACCCTTAGAAATCTTAAGCTAAGTTTGTGCTTTTGAGCTCTAAACCCTATGGTGAAATTAAGACCATTAGTCTTGCTTTTGTTCTAAGTTTAAGAACAGCCAAATGTAATTTGATTTAGGTGCTATCCGAATCAAGTTGGTTTTGTAATAACGTTGGGTGGACAAGTTTTCATTGAATTGGTTTCATATCATTTCTTGTTTTCTTTGTTCGTTGTTTGTTTCTTCTAATTTGTTTCTTTCTTTATCTCTTTCTTTGTGTTCATTCTTTTCTGATCTTGTTGGTGGAATTTTCAAAGCTAGACCTGTCCTGTGTATAAATAAGGTTGTCAATCTGCCCAATGCTGGTTCATCATAACGAGAACCTTATCACTAACCTTGATCTATGTGATTGGTCCTATATGCTCCATTCTTGGTTTGTAATGAAGTAGTCTTAAAACTTAGCCATAAATTGGAGAGTTCATACAAGGTGTTACATCCGAACCCACACTTGGATCAAAGTATAAATCTTTGAAAAGAAACTCTCAAGGAACCATTTTGTGAATTATCAATGTATAAGTCATAATGATATCTTGAAAATAAGAAAATTATTTAGCTTATGTGGAGCCAAAGTACAATATTTGGAGTCGAAGTACATTTTTTGGAGTCAAATCATAAGAACTTTCTTCAAGCGAACATAATTAGCTTCGTGGTGGTGAAGAATTGTACTAGTATAAATAGATAGGTCATTTAAAGAGTAAAAATATCTCCCTTTTCTCCTTTTCTTCTTCTTTATTAATTTTATATATTTTTTCGTCGAGATCACTCTCTATGAGTAGCTAAATCATCTTGTTCTTGGAATATGGTGAAGGAACCTTCAAATTAATTTCATAAGTTAATGATTATGTCTGAGCTTAATTGAATATTTACTTTAAGTTCCTTACATCTTTGTTGATAATTGTGAAATACACTTTTTTTTGTGTAAAGATCTAGTTTTGTTTCAATTGAATTTACCAAAGATTTCTTTGCTGGACCAAGGAAAGTTTCATTGATGAATTTGATTATTCTTAACTTGATTGGGAGAGCTAGTCTTAGTTATTTCTGGACCAAGAAGGAGCTAAACTAATGGTTTACAATTTTGAATTGTTGAATGATTATTTAGGGTCAATTAAGTGGTATTGTTTGAAGCTTGCTCGACAAAAGGACAAGTGAAACAAAAGATTCATTCAATTGATTTCGGCTATCAAATTCCCTTTGAGCTTTTTCAAAGGTAACTTAACTTCCACCTTCACTAAAGAAATTAGACTCAAAAATAGGTTTAACTTACCATTGGGAGTTCAAGGGAGACGATCCATTCTTCCAAGAACTTTTTCATCTATTTGAATTCTTATCACTTGATTTTTAGTAGTTAGTCATTGCATTGTCTTCTAAATTCTAGTTCCAACATTCATTGAAGTTTTGTGAGTTACCTTTCTCTGTGGGATAACCCCTACTCGTACTATCGCAAAGTGTGGATAGGGAAAGATAAAACCACACGCTTGACCAGCTAAAACCTCAAAGTGCTCTTCGAGATCCAATACCGACCATCTCTATCCTTTGTTTAACAGCCTTCACACTAGCAAACTGCACCGTCCTTTGAATAACATAGGTGATTCCACAGCTGTAGATTAAAATAAGTGATAGCAATCCGCCCGAGCCAAAGCCAACTCCACTTGTTCAACCATTTGAGAATCTTGATGGTCCATTGACGAGATCAAGGAGCAAAATGATGAAAGAGGCATTGCAAGCATTATTGGCGACTCATTGTGAAGAGTTGGACAGTTTTGAAGCTAAACATGTTTTGGTCCAATCTTATTCAACCAATGGAGCTATTTGGAATATCTCTTCTATCACAATTCATGAAGATTTTTCTAAGAGTTCTTCATTAGAGCTTGAAGAAATGCCACCTTGAAGAGTTTCCATGGATCAATCACAATGAATACCAAGAAGGCGTGAACTTGGGCTTTATTTTGTTGGATCATGCCATTGTTTAATAATTAGGGTTTATTATTGAGTTGTAATAATTAAGTCCATTAATATTTATTTATGGGCTTGAGTTTTGCGTTTAAGTGTCAATTACTTGGCCTAATTATCTTGCATGATAATTAGAAAAGTAATCTCCTAGTTTTTAGGAAACTTTTCGAAATTAATCTCCTAAATTTTAGGAGACAAGCGTGTTTCACTTTTAGAAAGAAAAACCTTGTTTTGCTTCTTAAAACCGTGTTTTAGTTTCCATTTTAGAAAATGAGTAGTTAGGTAGTTAGTTTTAGAAATCAAGTTGTACTTGGATTACCTAGGTCACGCAATTGTTAAGATATCATATTTGTAGTTGTTGATCGATTTAGTAAAATGGCACATTTCATTGTATGTTCCAAAACTAATGATGCTATACATATTGCTGATTTGTTCTTTAAGGAAGTTGTTAGATTGCATGGCATTCCACAAAGTTGTTAGTGATAGGGATGTTAAATTCTTGTCTCATTTTTTGTAAACTTTATGAAATAATTTAGGCACTAAATTGTTATTTTCTACTGTTGCACATCCACAAACTGATGGACAAACTGAAGTAGTTAATCACACTTTATCTACCTTGCTTCATGCCAATATCCAAAAGAACTTAAAAAATTGGGAAAGTTGTCTTCCTCATATTGAGTTTGCATATAGTAGAACTTTTCATAGTTCTACTAATTGCTCTCCTTTTGAATTTTTGTATGGTTTTAATCCTTTAACTCCACTTGATATTTTGCCTCTTCCTATTAATGAGTTTGTTAATGTCAAAGGTAAAAAGAAAGCTGATTTTGTTAAGGAGTTACATGAAAGGGTTCGAAACACAATTGAGAGGCGTAATGAACAATTTGCTAAGCAAGCCAATAAGGGCAGGAAGCACGTGAAATTCAAACCTGGTGATTGGGTTTGGATTCACTTACGGAAAGAGAGGTTTCCTGAAAGAAGGAAATCTAAGCTTCATCCAAGAGGAGATGGTCCTTTTCGTGTTTTGGAAAGGATTGGCGATAATTTTTACAAGATCAAACTTCCTAGTGAGTATGGCAATGTTTAATCTATATTTAATGTTTCTGATTTATCTTTGTATGATGTAGGTGATTCGAGGATGAATCTTTTTGAGGAGGGAGAGAATGATAGCAATCCGCCCGAGCCAAAGCAAACTACACTTGTTCATCCATTGGAGAATCTTGATGGTCCATTGACGAGATCAAGGAGCAAAAGGATGAAAGAGGTGTTACAAGCATTATTGGAGACTTATTGTTAAGAGTAGGATAGTTTTGAAGACAAACATGTTTCGGTCCAATCATCTTCAACCAATGGAACTATTTGGAATATCTCTTCAATCACAATTCATGAAGATGTTTCGAAGAGTTCTTCATTAGAGGTTGAAGAAATGCCACCTTGAAGAGTTTCCATGGATCAATCATAATGAAGACCAAGAAGATGTGAACTTGGGCTTTATTTTGTTGGATCACGCCATTGCTTAATAATTAGGTTTTACTATTGAGATGTAATAATTAAGTCCATTAATATTTAATTACGGGCTTGAGTTTTGTGTTTAAGTGTCAATTACTTGGCCCAATTATCTTGCATGATAATTAGGAAAGTAATCTTCTATCTTTCAGGAAACTTTTGGAAAGTAATCTCATACACTTTAGGAGATAAGCGTGCTTCACTTTTACAAAACAAAATCATGTTTTGCTTCTTAAAACCATGTTTTAGTTTCCATTTTGGAAAAGGATTAGTTAGTTAGTTAGTATTATAAATCAAGTTGTACTTGATTACCATTAGGGTTTCACATTTTTGTAGACTATTTAAGGTGAGTTTTTCACGTGAAATAAGATAGAAGGATTTCTGATTTTTTCTTTGCAAAATTGTTGAACACTTTGTGTTATAAAACCTTGAATGCAATTAAGTTTAGTTGTCTTCATTGAGCCGAGATCCTTTAGCGTGACCTTTAGGAGATCTTACAAGTTCTTGATTTCAAGAACACCTCAAACCATCTAGTTTAGTCCATGATTTACATAGATTAAATTGGTTGATTCATATAGATGTAGGTTGATTGGTTTCCTTCCAATTTTCTCGTCTCCCTTTGAATTCAATCCGTGTTATTTGTGTTTGTTTGGTTTTTCCGCAACCTTACATGTTCTTGTCCGTGTCTTGAAAAAAACAAACGATTCAAAGATTGTGAGTAAGTGGAAGTCCAGGATCATAAGCCTCGACGTCCGCATCAATAAGTATAGAGATCAACAAAATATTGTCTTTCACCACCCCTATATCCAACCTCCTATCATCAAAATAAGCAATATTCTGCCATTTTCACAAGTCTTTAAATAGATATCAAGGTAAGGTTTTTGGTCAATTTTCATTTGAAGATATTGAAAGATCGGGCAGTCCCTTTCAATTGAATTTATAAAAATGTGATTCTTTTACAAAATATTCCTAACAATAGGATGGTTTTGAAAAATATTTTTAGAAATAAGTTGTTCACATTCAGCTAATGCGAACTCTATAATTCGCATACGTTGAATCCGAACTAAATTTTTTTAAAATAACTTTGCATTGCAGAGCGAAATCACAATAAAATAATAATAAAGCATATTTATCCCTAAATAATATTTTATTAGCTTTTTTTATTAATTTTACATATTCGTATTGTAGAAATGCGAATTGAAAATAAAAAAATCATTAAATTTATAAGATTGTTTAATTAAAATTTATTAATTCTACAATTAAAAGTATGTTATTAAAATATATTAATTATACAATTATTTAATTTTTATTGAAAAACATGATTGAAATTAATTAAAAAATGCATTAAGATGTATGTAATTATTTTTTTTGATACAATGATTGAAAAGCTAAAGAATCTTGACAGTATTACTGAACATCCAGACGAACATGTTACTTAAAGTGAATCCAAATGAGATAGTGGTGAACTTGACAATGAATCCAAACGATGAATCCAGATGATAGGTTAGAATATCCAAATGCATTCTGGGCACATCCGAACACACTAAATAATTGGTCAAAATGAAGGGATTGATCTAATTTAATTTAATTTTCTTTATAGAAATATTGTAGAAATGTTATTTAAAAATAAAATTTAATATACGATGTTTATCTCTGAATAATTTTAAAAATAAAATTGTACAATTTTGAACTAAAAATTTATTTAAAAAATTTATATTTATTATAAATTCAAACTTAAAATATAATACATATTTATCACTGAATAATTTATTAAAATGTTTTAATTAAGTGAGGGTATTGGTCATACAACAGGACTTTTTTTTTTTAATTGGCTAACCTCTTCTTGAGGGTGGTCGCCACTCCAACTTTTATTAAATAAGTAGGTGAACGATGGACGTAACCTAATATCGTTCTTACATTTAAGGAGCCTCTTATGATTAGATCCATGTACACACCTAAATCTAATGGATCCAAAAATAAGATGCTATTAGAGTTTAAATTTGGAGGACTTCCTCCATTTACAAAATTCCTATCATTTCTAGGCAAAATTCCTATCATACAACAGGACATGACAAATAATACATGCATCCGATCATCCGGTTGCTGTAAGTTTAAATACACTAAAATCCCTAAATTTGAAAACATTTCACCTCTTGTATGTGTTTTTTCCCTCATTTGTCCGGATACTTTTTTTTACCATTTGCAATATATTCTAGCATACTCTTACTTTAACAATCTATCTGCAGGTTGACCCAACTAGGTCAATGGAGGTTGGAGAGAGAGATTTCACATCATAGACCAGAAGATTGCAAGATACTACTTCTTGATTTTATTAAGCAGGCCATGGAATTTGATCCCATGACCTACCCCTATCAATATATTCTAGCATAACCTTACTCTAAAAATCTATCTAGAGAGAACCCAGCTTATAGAGTAGAATAGTGCATGACACCACTTCTGAATTTTGTTAAGCAAGCCATGGGATTTGATCCCATGACCTACCACTAGCCAAGCTTTAAGGCTTAACCTGGTGATCAACTTGGCAAGATCAAGTTGGTTACTTGCCCGGATACTCCAAATATGTCTATTTTTGAATCTTTTCTTTGTGTTTTCTTCTCCATTTGTATGAATACTCCTGCAAGCTACCCAATTTCACTATTAAATAACAATCAAACTCAACCTATTCGATAAACCCTATATTCAAAATGGCAAGAACACGTGGTGGCCATTGGGGTAAAGGAGGTGGCTCAAGTGGTAGAAGAGGAGGTACAAATAGTGGCATGGGTAGACGTGAAGACAGAGCTAACCACTAGGGTGGAGATGCTTTTATGGAATTTGAAATGGCACATATTGTCGATATTACTGCCTTGGAATTCTTCAAAATTTCCTCCAACAAAATGGTGTAATACCATTGATTTTTTTGATGGTTTAGAGTTGATTAATCAAACTTTTAATGCGTTAGATTTTTCAAAATTGTTAGTAATTTCAAATAATTATTATGATAAATATAGCAAGAGAGTTTTTCTTCAAATTCAGAGAAGATGGATTGTTTATTACAGTAACTAAAGGTGTTAGAATCATTTTTTATGCTGCATAGATTAATAAGTTGGATTGTCCAATTGTTGGTAGTGAATACTTTTGTCGCAATAAACAAAGTCCTATTATTGTAAAAACTAATTTGAAGGAATTTTTTCCCTAATGTTGATGTTAAGTGTGAGTTGCAAAAGTTTAATATGACATATTTTACCTCTTGTCATTGAGTTGTATATCACATCAGTACTAGTGTTGTTATACCAACATATATGCATAAAACCGATGTTAGTCAAATTGGTCTTCATTTGTCTTATGCAATTATGCGTAAAATTTTCATAAATTACATTACTTTTTTCATCAAATACCTAATGTAGTATAAGTCAAAATCACAACATGGATTGTATTTTGGGAAAATAATCACTAGAATCCTTGTGACACTTTATGTACTATTGTGAAATAAAAAATAACACAAAGAAATAAGTGCACGTGTCATGACCAAGTAATTAAGAGTAAGTCGAGTGTCGATTCTATGAGGAATGGTCTAATATACTGAACTAATGAGAAATAAAACACTATCAGAGTTCATTAGGGTAGAAGTATGTTAGGATTTGTCTTGTATCTCCTCGTGGATAGAAAGTTTTCTAATTGTATACAACCCTTTTTATCCCACATTAATTTTCTAAAAGATTTGTGCCTCTTTTTGGCACTATAAATAGATCCTTTAGCTTTAGAGTTAAGTTCATCGAAATAGGACCACTTAAGTTAAACCAATCAAGAGTTTGGGACTTTAGGGCCCCTATATACTTTTTATGGTTAAGAAAACCCAACCCATGAGAGAGCGCGATTAGGGCCTTTAGTATTTAGTTCTCTAGGGTTTCCCAAACATGAGAGGGCATTTAGGGCTGACTGTGTTTGGCTCTCGAGGAATTTTTTTTAAAATCGAGTCTTTAAGTTTTATTTCCCAATGAGAAGAGGTTAAGGGTTAAAAATTTCCTACTATGTGAGTCTCTCGTGCTTGAGAATTTAGATGCCACAAGAGAGAGTGCAACATTTGGTGTACCTATTTTGTTAGGTTGGCCCTTAGTTTGGTTATCTAGTTAAGGGCTTGTGGAATGTTTCCACTTTTGTAATCCTTCTACTTTCATTAATGGATTTCTTTGTTCTTCGCACGTGGACATATATTATGTTGACTGAACAACGTTAAGTTTCGGTGTTCACTATTTTATTGTTGGGCTCCATATTTTTTATTGGACTGTCAATTTAGTTTCACATGTTAACTTAGCTATATTTCCTATTAAGTGGAATCATAGATAGTTTGGATTCTAACAAGTGGTATTAGAGCTCCACTTTGCGGTTTTAGATAATTGGACTATCAGATATCCAAATTTTGAATTTTTACAATTTGATTATCAGAGATCTAGAATGTGGTCGTGTATAGTATATTAATTATAGGTTGGGCAGTTGTAGTATTTGGCAATAAGTACGGAGTCGTCAAATCCATGTTAGTCAGTAAAGTTTTTATGACACTCTTTGTGAAGAAATTTATTCATGCTTCCATGTATGACTTTGATGGCATTGAAGAATTTTCTTGATGATAATCAAGTTCTGGAATAAAATTTTTGATGAGAATTTTTGACTTGAAGTCAAATTTAACCTATTTGGGGTTTTCGTTCAGAATGTGGAAAAATTAAGCAATTTGTGAATTTAGGAGTTTTTATGAGATACAATTCAAGGTAGAGGTTTGTTGGGGTTTTTCTTGTATCTCTTTGGTGGATAGAACGTTTCCTAATTGTGTACAACCCTATTTGTTCAACATTGATTTTGTAAAGGAGTTTGTGACTCCTTTTGAGACCATAAATAGAGCTTTTAACTTTGGAGTTAAGTGCACCAGTATATTACCAGCTAATTGAAACCAGTAAAGGGTTTGGGCCTTTTATGGGTAAGAGACTCCAATCCATGAGAGAGCATTTATTCCAGTATTTGGCTCTCTAGGGTTCACCAACCATGAGAGAACATGTGGGGCTAATTGTGTTTAGCTCTTTGGGGGTTTTTTTATTCGGATCTCTAAGACATTTTGTGTCCCAACGAGAGAATGTTGAGGGTTTAGAACTCTTTATCTATGTATGCCTCTCTTCATCAAGGATTTGAGTACCACAAAAGAGGGTGCAACATTGATTTACTTCGTTTGTTAGTTTAGGCTTGTAGCCATGGACTTGTGGAATATTTCCACTTTTGTAGTCATTCTATTTTGATTAGTGGATTTCTTCATTCTTTGACTATAGACGTAGGCCATGTTTACTGAACCACATTAAATTTTGGTGTTTGCTATTTTATTGTTGTTCTCTATATCTGTTATTGAGTTGTAAATTTAGTTCCCCATACTAAACTGGCTATATTTCCTAACAAGTGGAATCATAGATAGTTTGGGTACTAACAAAGTAGAAAAAATTTAACTACTAAGTATCAGTCAAAGCAAGTGAAACAAAAATAAGTGATACGATAAAAGCCATGCGATGAGCATAATAGAAAAAGGCAAAGAGGAGAACAGATTGAGCATTTGAGATCCTGTTGTATTTTTTCCTTTATTTTGTCCTAATAATTTTTCAGGTTTTGCATCAAAGACTCTTGTTAACCACAAACAAGATTCAAGACCGAATCTTCTTTTGGTGAAAGAGAATGATACAAAATCATATTGGTCCTTGTTTTACGAGATATTTATCGTGCGTACTCCATTTTTTTGTGAACAATATTATATATAGAGGCTTTGAATAGCATGGAAATTAAGTTTCAAGTTGATCCCATATATGTCCAAGATTTCAAGTAGGATCGAGGTGGAAAAAGGAGGCAAGAAAACTCAAATCTACACTACTGAAGACTTCTGTTGCATTTCTATATTCAGGAGAAAAATCACTTATTTTAACTCTATTTTTGACGATTCAAGTGGCTGTGGAAAGCTAAGAGAGAGAGATACAACTTTTATGGTCTACATTTTCCAAGATTCTTACTGCATCAAGGCTAAACGACACCTTGAAAATTAGGTTTGACACTAGAACAAAATTTGCTCGGTGGGCAATATTCTTTACTATCTTTTGTTCTTTACTATATTGGATTTTTTTGTGATGGATTTTTTCTATAATATTCCTTAGGTTTTAGGGCAAAAAAACATATCAAGAGTCGACAGTTTGATAGATGTTTTAGATGGTTTACGAATATGGTTTTATTTTTTAATTGTAAGAAATAATACTATTCCTTCATGGTTTTTTATATTGTTTTTTATTTACACTAGGTTAGGGTTTATTTTGGTGTCCATATAAGGCTTATTTAAGATGTAATTTTGTGGCTAAGATATTAATAGTTTGAAATTTTAAGAAAACACAAAGTTGTTTTAATTATGTGAGTTATCTTTCTCAATGAGAGAACTATAGCTTACTCTTGACTTTCTTGTTAGTTAATTGTGAGAGGCATTTGATTAAAACAGTTTCGAAGCTAATCTAATAAGATAGATTACTACATCTATTCATCATTGATCTTCAAAAGATCTTAAGGTAAGAATTCACGAGTTACTGTCGACTTGTGACTAGCACACACAAAATGATAATGCAAATAGAGGTTCTTACAAGATTAAAGGATGGCTCGCTACTCTATCACGAACAAAGATGCCAATTTGTCAACTCTTGACTCACACACACAAAACGATAACGCAAATAGAGGTGCTTATAAGATTAAAGGATAGCTTGCTACTTTATCCCCTACACGGTGCCAACTTGTCTAATGATTGATTTGTTGGTGTGTTTTGAGACCACAAGTAAATTTATAGTCTTACCCCATATTGTAGAAGGGTGAGTAAGGTATTGATCCCATATGGAGGTACACTAGCTAGATGATGTGATGTGTTCAAAGGTCTTGAAATAAGGACTTAAATGTGTAGTTTCAGCAAACAATCAAGTGAAAATGCAATAATGGAGAGTAAGGAATTCAAATGGAGAGAGAATGTTGTTCTTGTATTGTGTTGTCGGAATTTCATCTAGTGATCTAATAACTTTGTGTTAAGCTATGATGATTGATTTACAAGAGTAAAAGATTGTCCTCGTGGAATGGATCTAAATCACCTTGGTAGGCACACCTAGGTTAAAACTCATAAATTCTCCCATTCCCTTGACATAGACAAATTCAAATTATTAATTAAAGTCGTAACCCGTGACAATGGCCAACTATCTAACTAGTTTCATTTACGTTGATTAAGTATTGAGAGAACTCAGTGTCCCACTCTTGGTATAGACAAGACCCCTTTGATCACAATCAAAACCAAGTATCCATCTAGTCTTTGCATTCAAATTCCTAAGCTTCACAAATACCCAGATGACCTTCATCTACACATGTAAAGTGAAAAGTCATTTAAGCATGCAAACTTAATCCAATTTATGGTGGTCTATGCTTCAAGTGAGTAATTCACTATAAAATTGATCTTTCAGTTACATGTTAGTTAATTTGACAATTAATCAAACACATAACAAACATGAATTCCTTGAATTCAAACTCTCAATGTCATAGATTAGGAATCAACAAACTTGGTATTCACAATTTTATCTCATTCAAGGACACATAAATGGATCAATCATCATTATTCTCAATACATGACTACTATTTTACTTAGATTTCACAACTCACAACACTTTAATCCTTGAACACCACAGTGATCTAGCTTTCCATGGCTAGATCTAGCTCTACATAAGTCAAATAAACACAAGATAAAGAAAAATTAAATAAATGTAAGAGATTAACCATCCAGAGATAAGAAAACAGTCATATATTTCACTAAGTCAATGAAAGGTCCAAACTTTTCTTATATAACATGATCCTTGAGCAAAGGTTTTACAAAGAAAGCTTTTCTCTCTACAATTTTATCCTTCTATGGTGATTCAAAAGAAACTCTAAACAAGCTCTCTAAGTTGACCTTCCTGAACTTGTTAAAAGCCAAAATCCAAACTCAACAACTTCAAAAAAACTCCAATGCCTAAAATTGTTCTCAGGAGTTTCTATTTATACTTAACATTAAACTTAGAGAGAAAGAAAAAATAGTTCTACAATTTACAAAATGGGTACCTATGCTAGTATAATTCATTTATAAGGTGATCCTCCATAGGGAGCAAGTCTTCATTTTAGTCATTTCCCATGGATGTCATTCATGACGTTTCTTTCCTCTTTGAGGTCATTGTTTACGTTTCATGTCTTTTGACATCATCCCTTACGTATGTACCTTGTCTTGATCCCTTCCTTGTGATGAACTTTGGCTTAAGTATCATGTGTACCCTCATAAGAGAATCAAGGTTAAGATAAAAATTATTAAGTAAAGATAAGCATGAAAAATAGCCCATGTGGCAGGAGTACTTAGATTCATATGGGTTCTATTGTGAAAAATGACCAAATCAACCCTAGCCAAACCAAGTTAAACCTTATTTAGTGGTTAAGTGAACCCAGTTAGTCCAAATTAATGGAACTTGGGTTAGTTTAGTCACTCTAGGATAAATTAAGTAAAACTAATTCAAACTAGCCCTCATTTAACCTAAATAAGACTAAATAAGGTTTCATTAAGAGTGAGTTGGTCAAACTAGTCATACTAGAGTTCAACTAGCCTAATTAGGGTTTCTTAGAGTTTTCTAGGGTTAACTAGTCAAACTAAGTCAACTAGTGTTAATTTGACTAAACTTGGGCTAATTAAGGCCAACTAGTCTTATTTTGACTAAACTAGTGTTAACTAGTGAGACTACTAAAGCCTAGGTGGTGTCTACTAGGGAGCCTATGGTTCATGTGGATTCATATTGGGTATATTAAGAGGTGTTTCTAAGACTACATGTTTTGCTTTGAGGTAAATGACAAAAAAAGCTAAACTAAGGATAAAGATGAAACAAAGTGAGACTTCATGTACATTATTGTCATGGCATGATTGCCACAACAATAATAGCCTAGTTTAACACATTTTGAGAGGGAGTAGAGGTGTGTATGTAGTTCTGATGCCGTGGCATAAGTGTGTGTGAACTGAGGGTTTCTAGTGTTTAAGTAAGAAAATAAGGTTTTTGTGTGTATCTTTGTCATGGCATGATTGCCCTAGAAATGATAGCCTAGGGGGTTCAAATGTGTTCTACTTCTAGCCTAGAGTTGGGTTCTATGCCCTAAGGGTTGGTTCTACAGGTTCTCTAAACGTGTAGAGGGTTAAGGCTTGAGATAGGTTCCTTAGAGAGATTCTAAGTACCTAGAGGTAGAGAGATGGGTTCTACATGTGCTAACACCTAATACACATAACATTTACTCAAAAAAATGTGAAATATGAAAATAAAATATATTTCAGACGTGGCAATCATGTCACAGAAGAATAATGTATGAAATGACATAATCTAAGTGCAAATTTGCCAATGTGTGAGTTTATGTGCATTTATGCCATGGCATGATTGACATGATAGAAGTGTGCTTGTGTGCATGTGTTGTGTGAGTTATATGTGAAATAAGTGTTTTTTATGTGTATTTCTACCATGGAAATCATGCCATGATAGAATAATGCATGAAACCTAAGTTTTCTAAATTCATTCTTGTGTTGTGTGAGTTATATGCATGAAACCTCTGTGCCTAAAAACTTGGCCATGTGCCTTGGTGTTGGCCTTGGGCATCCTAGGGTGCTAGGTTTTGGTGCATGTATGTAATGGTTGGCCCTAAGTGGTTACAACTTAGGCCTTGGCTATGTGCCTTGGCCTAGAGGTGTAGTGCTAAGATGCTTATCCTAAGGTAAAACACAAGCTAAAATATGCTAAGTCTTTACTCAAAAATTAACCTTTACCTCCTAAAAAGTGTATTAACTTTGCCAAATCTCATCTCCAACATGATTTGTACAAAAAATGAGCTCAAACCCTAAGGGCATAACACTAGGGTTAGGGTTTCTCCTCTTTGCCTTGTAGACGTCCCTTTAACTTGTTAACTTTTTGACTTCTTGTTGATTTATTGACTTTTTGGTCAAAATAGCTTTCAAATAAGCCTTTTTAGCACTTTAAGTTCTCTACCTTGTAAATCCTATAATTAAGCCCAAAAAGCATTTAAGTACCATAAAAATACTTAAAAACAAAGCAAAAATCCTATGAAAAGAGAGATTAGAGATAGTCTAAGATGGATTCTATAGTGTTTCATCAAGCTTCGTAAGGTGCATAATGAGATCATATCAGTAGGCAACAAATGGGATATGTAAATTAAGTTTATTGAACAAAATAGAAAATATTGTGAAATGGTTTAGAATCTAAGAGGACTTCTTACTTCAAATCCCTGTATATGGTTGAATTTTACTTATCTTGCTATAGTTTTTTATCGCCCATTAACTAATAAGATGCCATGTTCTTGCTCCAACATCTCCTACATACATAGCCCCCTCTCGGGCCTACATGAGCATGCATAAAGAATGAATAGACATAGGATCACATGAGTCCTTAAGCTACAATGGTATTAGGTAATCTAGCCCATAGTGTAATGCATGAACCTATGTAAGAAGTCCAGCTCTTATTGTAACTTCTCACATAGATCATGAAGTTGCTCTTGCACCCAACAAGCATTAAGATTCATGATTAAATACTAACAATATGCAAGATATAGCAAAAATTCAGAAACTCATAAGAAATCAAGGCATTTTTCCGCAAGAAATATTCCTAAGGCCCTTAATCCTTGTGGCTTAAGCTATTATAAGGACAACAAAATCACAACAAAATGTTATATTCATAAAGACCATAAGCTTTGAAGTGAATATATAGAGAAAAAGTAAGAACTCACCAAGAAAATTTGCTTATTTTCTTAAAGAATCATTATCTTCCCTGTTCTGATAGAAATCTAGATACGTCTAGTGGTGAATGTTCGTAAGTTGATCCTTTGTGTGGAATTAGAGGTCCGATGACACGAGTTAGAACCAAAAAGTTCAAGCTTGCTCTTAATAGTTTGATCATGGAAGTTGTTGATGAAGAGTACAAGGTTGTGGAACAAGGAATACAAGAGTAGAAGCTTTGTTTGAGACTTTGGAAGGTCACGATTGTGACACTTCATGTGTGTCGATTCATTGACACACGCAGACTAAAAAAGAAGGAACAAATGGGATATTAGTGAAAAGGATGGCTCTTACTTTATCCCTGGCATGACTCCAACTTATCAAATATATGCTTGATCGGTGTGTTTAGAGATTACAAGTAAATTTATAACCCCACCTTGTAGAAGGGTGAGTAAGGTATCGATCCCACAGGGTGGTACACTAGCTATATGATGTGAAAGATTCAATGGACTTGAAGTAAACAGTAAAGTATGCAAATCAATAGTAGATCAAATAGCAATGCAAACACAGAGAATAGTAAGCTATTCAAATAGGGACAGAATGGTGTTGTTGGACTTGTATTGTGAGAAATTCCATTTAGTGAGTTAATAACCTTGTGTTGAGTTATGATGATTGATTTCCTTGGGTAAACGATTGTCCTCATAGAATGGTCCTAAGTAATATTGGTAGATGCACCAAGGTCGAAATTCATTAATTCTCCCCTTTACTTGGTAGAGACATGTTCAAATTATTAATTAAAGTCGCAACCCGTGACAATGGCCAACTATCTAACTAGTTTCCTCTACATTAATTAAGTATTGAGAGAACTCAGGGTTCCCACCTTGGCAGAAGCAAGGCCCCTTTGATCAAAACCAGAACAAAGTATGCTTCTAGTCTTTGCATGCAAATTTGTAAGCATCACTACCCAGAGGCCATTCGTCCAAACTAGATACAGTGATAAACTCATTTATCTCAATCCATTTATGGTGGTCTATGCTTCTCTAGAGTAATTCACCATCGGATTTATCCTTCAATTACATGTTATTTAACTTGGCAATCAATCAAACATATAACAAACATGAACCCCTTGAATTCAACCTTTCAAAGTCATAGATTAGGAATTAATGAATCCGGTTTTCACAATTCCATCTTTAGCTAGAGCACATAAATAGAACCAATCATCATTATTCTTAACACATGGCTAATATTTTACATGGATTTCATAAACCACAACACTTTATCAAAGAAAACAATAATTATTTAGCCTTCTATGGCCAAATTAGCCGAACAAGGTAAAAGCAAAAGTAAAGAAATTCAAGAGACCACCCATCTCAGAGAAGGAATAATTCTTAGATTTTGATATATCAATAAAGGGTCCAAGCTTTACTTGTATTGAAAAAATCCTTACAAAGAAGCACAAGTTCTGTCTCTCCAATTTGATCTACTCCGAATCTAAGGAAGCTCTTGCTTCTGGGCCAAAAATGGAGCTCAAAAGCAAGCTATCAAAAGTCAAACTAAATAAAAACATATGTAACCTCAAACATGTAAAATAGAGGTTATATGCCATGAAAAAACTACACACTAAAACATAAATTGCATGAAAAGTGCAAGTGTGAGTGTGTTTTTAGTTTATTTCTGCCATGGCAAAAAGTTGCATATGTGCTTGTGTTTTGTGTGTTTCGGTGTGTCAGAGTTAATACTACATGCATTTCTACAATGGCATAGATTCCATGGCAGAACAATGCACAAAATTACCTAAAACTTCATAAAAATGCAAGTGTGTGTGTTCAAGTGTATTTTTGCCATGGCATCTATGCCATGGAAGGAATGCCCTCGTGTGTGTGTGTTTTGTCTTTTGAATGTGGTGTGTGTTAGTTTGATGTGTATTTCTACCGTGGCATAGATTCCACGACAAAAGTATGCATGAAATCTACTCTAAATGTCCTAAGAATGCCTAAAAGTGCAAAGTGCGTGAAGTGTTAGTGTATTATTACCGTGTCATCTATGCCATGGACAAACTAATTTAGTGTATTTGTTCTGCGACATAGATTCCACGGCCAAGATACACATGAAAATAAAGAAATGAGGTGAAGCAAGGACAAAAGTGCAAAACATGCACTTCTTAGTGCATTTTTGCCATGGCAGAAGTGTACTTATTATTTATGTGTGTTTTTTTTTGTGTGTTGCGTATGCTTGGTGTGTCTTAGTTTGGGTTCAAAGGGTTAGTGGTTGCCTAAGGGGCTCTAAGGTTGAAGAACTAACCTATGTGCCAGGATTTTGGTGAGAGTCCTAGGGTTTGTGCCTAAGGTGTGCTAGGTTGTGCATGTGTAGTGTGCTAGTGCTAGGTTCTAGGACTAAACCTTGGCTATGTGCCTTGGTGTTGGGGTTAGGCATCCTAAGGGTGAGGTTTTGATGCATGTGTGCTAAGTGTTGTCCTTAAGTGCTTACAATTTAGGCCTTGGCCTAGACGGTGTGGAGCTAAGGTGATCTTCCTAAGGCAAAATTAAGGCCACAAACATGCTAAGTTTTTACTCAAATATGAACCTTTACCTCAAAAGAGTACATTATTTTTGGCCAAAGTTCATCTTCACCTTGAGTTGTGAGCAAGAGCCTAGTTCAAACCCTTACGGAAAACCCTATGGTTAGGGTTTCTCCTCTTTACCATGTAACTGCTCCTTTAACTTGTTGATTTGTTGGTCAAATTAGCCTCCAAATAAGTTTTTTTAGCACTTTAAGCTCTCCACCTTGTAAATTCTACAATTAAACCCAAAAAGCACTTAAGTACCATAAAAACACTTAAAAACAAGGCAAAATCCTTAAGAAAAGAGAGATTACAAGTAGTCTAAGATGGACTCTACACCCTCTCACACTTAAAGTTTTGCTTGTCCTCAAGCAAAAAGAGTAAAACAAAACTAAGAAGAAGATGAAAACAAACACTTAACATATTATTGACTCCAAGGCACAAGATTATGCAAATCACCTTGAAGTGCCTTTCATATAGTCAATGGATTTAATGCTCTTATTCATGAAACCTTTTAAATGAAAAGGAATAACAACATACTTCATAACAATCATGTAACTAGTAGTAGTATGCAATAAGGTATTTATAGTGCAAGTCTAACTCATGTATTCAATGAAACTTAATAAGATTTAAGCAAAGTAAGTGTATTTTCTTCTTGATAATCACTTTTACTCTAATCATGCACTTTTTTGACATCAATTCAAGATCCATGGGACTTTTATTCATTCTTTCCTCAAAGTGTCACATCTTGATGGAATTTTATATCGCCAAGTGTCACAATTTTCTTTGAGTACTCAAATTATTAAATTGGCCTTGGTTTTTCGCTCCTACCTTATCATTCGAGTTCTCATTTTCACATTACCTGTCTAGGAGCCATCTCATATAGGATGGGTGTATTTCCAAGCTAGGAGACCAAGCTTGATCCATGGGACTTTTATTCATTCTTTCCTCAAAGTGTCACATCTTGATGGAATTTTATATCGCCAAGTATCACAATTTTCTTTGAGTACTCAAATTATTAAATTGGCCTTGGTTTTGTCGCTCCTAACTTATCATTCGAGTTCTCATTTTCATATTACCTGTCTAGGAGCCATCTCATATAGGATGGGCATATTTCCAAGCTAGGAGTCCAAGCTTGATGTCCAAGATTCCAAACCACAATGTGTGTGTAGCAATATATTCATCTTCTAAGAGTATCACACAATCACCACAATTAATCACAATTCAATGCCTCAAGAGAGATAAATGGTCTAATAATCAACAAGTTTAAACCTCAAGTGCTCTAGACGATAATCTTGAACTATCACCCTAGTATAGCTTAAAGATCATTCCCACAGCGATGGATTTTTTGGTTGTCAAGTTGAAAACAAGTAGAATTGAAAAAGTAACAAGAATTCAATAATGTGAATCAATTGGAAGTTCCACAAGTAGATTGCAAAATAGAGGTTAACACAAATACATGTAGAGAAGTTAGGGGTAATTCAAACAGATACCTATACTACTTACTTGCCATGGGTGCTAAGTTCTAGAGGTTTTTCATTGGAGGCTATAAGTTACTAAGACCTATAACAACCCCTTAATGTGTATGAGTCAAGAGTGGATAGCTTACTAAGCACTAGCCCCCGGCCCTTAACTCAATACATTACCAATTGAGTAGAGTTTCCACCCCCAAAACCTTACAAAAAAGCCATGCTATGACATTTCTATTTATTTACTTTTACTAATTAGCTTGCTGGATCCTAAACAATTCACACTACTAGCTAGATTTCTATATTAGACCAATGAGTTCATCGATGGCTTCACATAATCTAAAAATGTGCATTACTATGGGAGCCCATTAACATTAAGTATGCAAGATCCTTCTTTAACATACTCCAGGCAAGATTCATCATGATATCAAACTGTACTAGACCCACTAGTCATTCCCATGGCAACCCATTAAGGTTTATCCCCTCATGGTAGCTTTAAGTAAAATGAACATATAGAATATTGATAGAAAAGCCATATATAACAAGAAAGATGTCACCCTTAGTTAAAGATAGAAGCTTATCTTGCAATACAATTAAAAAATTGCAGCTTTTCTATCAAAATGTTGCCTTCAACCTTGGAGCTCTAGTGTAGTTCTTGGTTGGAGAAGAAGAAGTTCTCTCTCCAAGTCTTGTTGCTTTCTTGTTGAGTTGTTGTACATTTTACAAAGTAAACCCTCTTTTCTGCATACTTTTTAGTTCTACATTTTGTAAAATAATCCATAACAAACTTAAGAATACATGTTGGACCCCAAAAGGTAGGTGGAAGAAGGACCACAAATGTAAAAAGCTGCAAAAAGTACAAAAAGTATGCAAAGTACATTGATGCGTTTGCTAGGGTAGTCGAGCTTAGGTTGCGCCATACAAATCCTTTTAAGGTTTACACAACGTAGCTTGCAGTAGGTCATGCGATTGCTCCTTTAGTGCTTCTGCAGTTTGGCGTAGGCTGGCTCTAACCACACAATGGCTCTTCCCCTTTTCAGAACACAGCATAGGCTCGACGAGGTCACGTACACTTTCTTTTACTGATTCTTGTGCCTCACGTGGGCAAGCCTTTGCTATGCGGCCTCCTTATTTAGCCTTCTTGCTTTGATTCCTTCTCGCTTAGCTGGCGATATGTTATGCCATGCCTCTACAAAAGTGTCACGTCAGATGATTTATGCCATGCGAGTCACTACTTGATTCTTTTGGTAGTTTCTCTTCATGGAGTGACTTACCCACGACCATGCCAGCATTTTTTCTTATCGCTTTAAGTGTTTGAATGCTCCTTCTTTGCTACTATTTTGCTGATGTGGGTTACGCGTGGTTATGCCTGGTATGCCATCTCTTTTGCTTCTCACAACGTGGCTTGTGGTGTGCTATGTGAGAACTGCCTTCATTTCTTCATGGCTCTGATTGACGTGGCCTACCTAAAGTTATGTTGTACTTTAGTTTCCTAATTTCCATGGTGCAGTAGAGCTCTTGTTGCATTGCCAGCTTTTTCTTCATGGCACTACTTCTCTAAAGTTATGCCAACTACTTATATTTCTGTCTTTTTTGTTCCTTCTTGAGTTCTTTTGATCATTTTTCTTCTTTTGGCTCTCATTTTGTCCTTCCACCTAACAAGCGTGTCGTTAACCTTGCAATTTTAACCCTAAACTAAGGTAGTAGCAATGAGTAGGGTATCGTATCCACAAGGAAGGTGAAGTGGTTTCCAGAATCCAGAAATTTGTTCTCAGGTTGTCACAAAATTCAATTCGCACAAACGTGAATTAGAAGAATAGAACTTCAAACAAAAGGAAGAAAGTGTAACTCAAACAAATGAAAGTGATGCTCTAGAGTTTCGAAGCTGGATGAGAATGCATTTAGACACTTATACGGTACAATGAACATACAAGCCAATTAAGAGGGGAACTAAGTCACCTAGAGTCTTAACCCGCAGTTCGCATGGCGACCACACCTCAACTTCAGGCTCTTTACACCATCTTCTCCCATGGCGAGGCCTGAGAATGGCGATTTCAAACCGTGACGTCCCAATCCGCTATTCCTATCAAGTTTAAAACTCAATTCGTAGATTCTTCCCATGTCGAGGCCTGAACCTAGGGTCAAATGTACTCGTTAGCAACAAAGGATTTCTTCTGCACTTTTATCTCTAGATTTCATAACTTAGGATCGGCATGGCGACCGCATCCTAAGAGACAAGCTTACTAAGCAAGTGAAAAGACTTGATTTACAGAAGTAGTTCTCATTTCACAGAATTCACAACGAGAATCGTATACTCAGTATGTGATATGCGAGTGTCGCACCTCATCAATTTTACCCTAAACACTAATGTACTAGCGTAAGTAGGGATCGTAATCCACAGGGAAGGCGTAGGTCAAGAATATTGAGCAAATTGTTCTAAAAGTCTTGTCACAGAATCTAAGTACTAGAAAATATGTAATTTCAACACAAAAGAATGAGGACAAAAATATAAAAGAAAATTACAAGCAAGGATGAAACAGATATCTCAGGATTCTTAAATTGGACGAACACATGCTTAGTAAATCTATGCTATGCAATCAGTACACAATTAAATGCATTGGAGACCTAAATTGCCTAGAATTTCAAGCTGTGGTTAGCTTGGCGACCACACCAGTTCTTGTACCCCCAAGTCACCATCCTCTCCCATGGCGAGGACTGAGAATGGTGGAATAAGCTCCGCAAAGTCTCAACTCTCCCAGCTAACTACTCTAACATGCAAAGTTCTAAGAACTCCCATGGTGAGGTCCATCCTAGGATTCACATATCATTGTTGTTAACACAGAAAGCTCATTTAACACTTTTCCTAATGATTCAATTCATTAACACTTACTATGGCGAGACCTGAGTCTAAGAATTGATTTGATTACAGAAACCGAGTGCAAAGACTTAAACAATCACAATTTAGTTCTAAATTCATGCATCTTTGCTAACTTTGATTAATCACTCCTCAATTTAGCATGTCGACCACAATTGAAGCTTGATCTATTCAAAAATAGCTAGGAATTATGAAATTCAACAAATGTTTATGTATAATTCAAATGTGATTTCAATACTCAACAATTAGATCAATTGCATAGCATACAATCTACTAAAACACGTATTCATCCATTAAGAATCCTAAGATATCATAGGTTTAGCCAGAAAACATCTTTCTCATTTCAAAATCAACAAATTCCAACTTTGATAAGCTCATTCTCACTTAATTGGAAGAATTTACCAATTTAGTCGAGAGAATTGTCGATTCCTTTGTCAATTGGGAATAAGAAAGATAAATCCAGTCCAAATTCACAATCAGAATTGAGATCGAAGAATAAATGTTTAGTGAGAGAAAGTAGATCTAGAGAGAGAAAATGAAAAATTCAAAATAATTCTCCCAAATCCCTAGAATCCTCTCTCCTCTAAATCCCTAAAAAAAATCTCCTCCTCATTTTTTCATGCTAGCTACCTTCCCTATATATAGAGTTGGGAAAACGTAACTAATACGCAACCGTAAAATACCTAAAGCATTACAAAAGTGCCCTTAAAAGGAAGAACTAAAATCAGCCCAAAAAATGTGAAAATTCGAAGTTGAAGAATTCCTACAGCATTCCAGCGCCTTCTGGCTTGTGCAAATCGCACCTTCTGTAACTCAGCCACAAGCAGCGCGCCTTCAGGCTTAAGCTGTCGCGCCTTCGCTGATTCTGACTTCCAAGTGAAGAAATCAGAGTCGAATCACGCCTTCAGGCCTCAACCAATCACGCCTTCAGCAACTCAGCGAGCCTTCAAGAATCCAGCGTTTTGAAATTCACGCCTTCCTGCCAAATAAAACCACGGCTTCAGCTGTCTGAAATTTCAGAAATTCAGAAGTTAAACACTTAGCTATTTTTCCAGAAACTCAAACACAACATATTTCATGGCAGCAACTTCCCAATAAGATTTGATCATGATGCACTGTGAATTAAAGAAAACTTAAAACATGAAAGTTTTAACCCTTTGTTTAAGCTTTCCATAACCATCGAAATCACCCAATTCGGAGCTCAGACGAAAGAGTTACAACCCAATTATTGAAGTGCAACAAAACTGGAAAATTCATGTTGAGATTGCATGGCGAGACCTCGTGGCGAGGTCTCCCCATGAAGTGCGTGTGTGTGGCGAGACCTCGCGACGAGGTCTCGCCGTGTGTGCATTTGCTGGCGAGGTCTCGCGGCGAGGCCTCGCCGTGTAAATGTTTGGCTGGTGAGACCTCGCGGTGAGGTCTCGCCAGCAATGTGCGAGTGTGTGAGTTGGTGTGAGGTGTTTGTGAGTGATTGTGAACTATGAGAGGTGCTGTGGGGTTTGAGTGATCAAAATTGTAAAGTGTTGTGAGTATTTGTGAGATGAAAGTGTGAGATGAGAAGTGAAGTGAGGAGCTGAGATGTTGTGTAATTTGAATGCAACATGTGTGATAGATGTTTGCGAACATCTAGATAAATGCTTGTGACTTGGTAAGATGCAATGAAATAATGCTTTGATGAATGAACTCATGATATGAAGAAAATGGAAATGAATGGTGAATGAAGTCTTTGCCAAGCGTGAAGGTTGTGTGATCCATGAAGTATGTGCAAAGTGTTGTGATTTTCAGAAATGAGATGATGTTGTGGGAGTTATGAGCTTTTGATGAAGAATGGATTGAGATGTGAATTATCAAATGTAAGTGTGTGATCTTGCTAATGTGAGGAAGTAGTTGTGCATTTTGAGTGCTTGTAAATGTATGAGGAGGTAAAGTGAGTGTGTGTTTGCAATGTGAGTGGGTGCAAGAGTGAAGTGAGATGTGTGCATTATTTGAGTGCAAATGTGCAGATGTGTGCGTGTGGATTGCGGCGAGGTGACCTCGCCGCAATGTGTGTGCGTACTAGTGCGCAAGTGTAGTGCTGGTGTAGTGCAAGAGTAGTGTGCATATCTGTGCATAAGTATAGTGAGGTGTGTGCAGTGAAGATGTTCGTGTAGTGTGCAGTGAGTGCGAGAGAGTGTTTTGAGGCGTGGTCATGTGTGTGTGCATGTGCATGTGCGCTAGATGTTCGGAGTGCTTATGAGGTGTGTGCAAGTGAGGCGTGCGAGTGTGCAGGAGTGTTGTGCGGCGAGGTGACCTCGCCGTACATCGTGTGCGTGCTTGTGTGCATGTTGCTGTGCGAGTGTGCAGGTGAGCTTGTGCGGCGAGGTCTGTGACCTCGCCGCATGAGTGTGTGCGAGTGTACAGCTGCGAGAGTGTGCGAGAGTGTGGCGTGAGATGAATGCTAGTGCTGTACAGTAGTTGAGTGCTCGTGAGGTGTTTGTGAAAATGCTCGCGAGAGTTTTGTGAATGCCTAGTGTGTTATGATACCATTTCAGAACAACAAGCAACTTCCAAGCAATATTCGTTTATCGTAACATCTGAATTGAGCTCGATGGTAAACATAAGAGTTCTAGGGCTATGTCATGGCTTTCCAATGGATCAAGAAGCACCTCAATTGGATGAATGTAGCTCAAGTTATTAACAATCTACCAAACTGTGGCAATATGAACTTCATAACTAAATTCTGAAGTAGCAATCATCAAGATGCTTTCGATTCTGATATTAACACACAGAATTAGAAGACAGATAAAACATAAAAATTGAAGACAACTCAAAGAGCTTTCCAGAAAATCTAAGAACGAATAATTTGAATTAATATTGAAAAAGTTATACTCAAATGAATTTGCAAAACCAATCTGCCAAAACCCTAATTTGGCCAAATATGCATTCTTGATTCCTTCATTTGCCTTTTAACATTTTTCACTTCATTTACCATCATTTTCATACGTTTTGCACCATTTCTTCATTATCAACTAGCTCATCTCAAATATGCACAATACACATAAAACACCACACAATCACATGAAAATCAAAACAAAAGCCAAGTAAATTAACACATATAAGTTGGTATAAAACCAACTTATCAAATTACCCCACACTTGAACTTTTGCTTGTCCTCAAGCAAAGACAAAACACAAAACTCACATTTCAAAACCACTTTGCACTATATCTCACTCTTCTGTAAAACTTGTTCTCACCTGAGTTCATCAAAACAATTTTTTCATGCAATATCAAAACTCTTAGCATATCCTCAATTCCAAGCTATCAACTTTTGGCACAAATTATCAACCAAGGCACAATGAATAAAGACCAAAATGTCATGCGTGCAAGTGTGTACTGAGGAACATGAACTTCATCCATTCCCTTGCTATACACCATCTAGCTGGTCTCACATACCATTCAATATATGCCAATCTCCTTGTACACCCTTATGAACATGCAATCACAAGATCAATGGTACCTATGCGTACATTGGTACTCTATGGGACATTGCCCTTATTCTGCACATTAGTGCTGCACATTGGTGCACATATTGATGACTGAAATAATGCCTGGGTTTTATGTCTTTTTTCTCCAAATTTGATTGCCAGGTTCTTATGGCTTTTTCTTCCCAGTTGCAAATTTGGATTTTTCTTCCATATCATTTCTTGTGCAAGCACATGTTCATAAGAATCCCAAATTGACTAAACATGCACGAATTCTGGAGACACCAGATAAATGCATAACAAAAAGAAACAAATCCATACACAATACCTCCTATGTCAATTGAATTTTTGTATGGCATATCTATCTTACATTAACATCGGGACTTCGTCAGCAAAATGTACCAATTTCATTAAGATTGGAATTAAAGACTTCAAAACAATTTTCACATGCAATACAAAAGTAAGATGGATGAACTTCAAATTTTTTGAACATAGCTTAACAAAAGAGTAAAAGCATAGTATAAAGTGATACTTCATTCTATCCATTTCACCACTTTACTCACACTTTCACGAATTTCCTTCTCATTACTTTACCCACACTCGTTTTTCTCATTTCAGCTCAACTCACATTTAAAGAAATGAAACCACCAACACACAACCTACGTTTAACACCATCACTTTATTCACAAAAAGTTCAAAATTTCACCAAAAATTTCACAAAAAATTTCAACATGTCAAATGTCACAAAGATCTTAACCTTTGCACAAAACATGAAAATTCGCACAACAATTAAAACAACACATATAACTAGACATAGTATGCTAACACTCAAAATTCACCACAAAACTTAGAAAATAGCATACTCTTCATCACATATCACAAAAAACTTCACAAAAAATTTCATTAAAAAAATTTCATTAAAATTTCATCACTCATGCAAGACAACTAAGCATCCACAGTTCAAGAGATACAAACCATAGCAAACATACGCTCCCCCGCACTTAAAACATACATTGTCCTCAATGTAAATAAAAGATAGGTTTAGGAGCTCCCTGGTATTGATATTGTCATGAATTCCAATGTTTGCTTGGTGGAGATTTCTTGATCCATCTTCCTCATATGAAAAATTCTATGGCATTACTCTCCCACACTTAGCCTCTTGAGTGCATGGCTAATCTCTTGCAATGTCCTTCCTGGTCAAACACCTTTAACATGAGCGGTTTTGATGAATTCCAAAATGAAATGAACGCAAAGACAAAACAAAAAGACGAAAACAAACTACTCATTAAAGCTAAAGGAGAAGAAGTAGTTCTGGATTTAGATAGTCTCCATCTAGACTTTATTCATCAAACATTCTTCCTCAAGAATCGGAATAACCATCTCTGTACAAGAAAAATGATATTTCAATAGTACTCATTATCCTCCTGTACGGCACTTGTAAAATAGTGGCAAAGAGGTGCTTGAGCTCATGCATATTGGAAGCCACCTTTACAAATTCCACCTTGAACCGCTGAGGCTCCCCCATTGTAGGCACCTCTTTTACTTCTTCTTCCATTGGAAACAGATCGTTTACTTCTCCCACCACACTAACCATTTCAATCCTGCAAGGCTCAACCAAAGGTTCTATATCCATGGTCTCAGCAAAACCATCAGTAAATTCAAAACCATCAGTAAGTTCAAAAACAAATGCCTCAAACTCACATTCATACAAAATGTTAACATCTTCAGCAGCTAAACTAATATCAATATTTTCATTAGTACGTTCAACATTGTCTTGATTCATGATATCACAATGTTCATCAAGATATGTCTCTATGCAATTTATCAACTCATCAAGAAAAATTACATTCAGAGAATAACAATTAGCATCATCAAATATAGCATGGCATTCATTGTCATTGTCATTCAAAATGTTAACATCTTTATCATCAAAACTGACATTGGGAAATTCCTAAGGCTTTTCTTTCTCAACAACGCAACAAGCATTATCATCAATTAACAAGAGTATCTCACTTTGCACTTCTTGTGAGTCACCATTTAGACACTTAGATTCATTGACCATTTCAAAAATTGGTGCCTCAACCAGAGTTTCAAACAATGTGCTAACACTTTCATTAACAAATGCAACATTATCCTCCTTCATGAAATCACATTGATCTTCAAGAAGTGACTCTATGCAATTCACAAAGCTATCAAGAGGAAAAACATCTAAAGCTAGGCAATCGACATCATTTTACTCATTGACTTCCATGAAATTCATGCAAGATTCCACTTTAGACACATTTTTCAACTTAGTAACATGGCAACTTAGAACACGAGAGTCAACACTATCAAGATCATTAAAGAAGCCATCATCCTCAACATCAAAGTGCACATATTAATGCTCAAAAGAATCAGCAACAAAGCACTCATGTACACTATCCTCAAAACATGTAGACTCCTCCTCCCTTAGACACTTTAAGCCACAATCCATATTAGCATGCAAATCAAAATGATTGTCTTCAGGAATTTGTACGCTAGAAACGAGAAGTGTACCTTGTGAGTGGTATTGTGCATCTAAAGTTGGTGTCTCAATTTGTTCCCATAGGTTGCTTATTAAAGCGTTAATTCGATCAAACCTTTATTGTCGCCCTTGAAGCTCTTCTTCCAGTTGCGCGAACCTTGTTTCATTTCTATCAATTTTCTCCAACACTTGAGACAACAAGTCTTCCATGTTTGCCACTTCTCTGAGTTCACACTCATTGCTTTGTTGTTGGTAATACCATTGCTCTCCCTTTGGTAAGCCTCTTTCAAATGGTGGTGGAGAGAAGTCCTCGTACCATCTAGACATGTTTGGGTACTTGTGCAATACTCAATTACAGTTAACTTCAATGTCCTGCACTTGACACAAATACATCAAAGCAGACAACAAAACATGAAAACTACAAAATGCAACAAAAGTTACCAAAATGAAAAATAACAAGACTACTAAACTACACAAGAAAAGAAAGCAGAGCAAATGAAAATTCAAGAAACCGTGCCTTCCCCGGCAACGGCGCCAAAAATTGATATGCGAGTGTCGCACCTCGTCAATTTTACCTTAAACACTAATGTAGTAGCGTAAGTAGGGATCGTAATCCACAGGGAAGACGTAAGTTAAGAATATTGAGCAAATTGTTCTAAAAGTCTTGTCACATAATCTAAGTACTATAAAATATGTAATTTCAACACAAAAGAACGAGGACAGAAATACAAAAGAAAATAACAAGCAAGGATGAAACAGATATCTCAGGATTCTTAAATTGGACGAACACATGCTTAGTAAATCTATGCTATGCAATCAGTACACAAATAAATGCATTGGAGACCTAAATTGCCTAGAAGTGCAAGCTGTGGTTAGCTTGACGACCACACCACTTCTTGTACCCCCAAGTCACCATCCTCTCCCATGGCGAGGCCTGAGAATGGTGGAATAAGCTCCGCAAAGTCTCAACTCACCCAGCTAACTACTCTAACATGAAAAATCCTAAGAACTCCCATGGCGAGGTCCATTATAGGATTCACATATCATTGTTGTTAACACAGAAAGCTCCTTTAACACTTTTCCTAATGATTCAAATCATTAACACTTCCTATGGCGAGGCCTGAGTCTCATAATTGATTTGATTAGAGAAACCTAGTGCAAAGACTTAAACAATCACAATTTAGTTCTAAATTCATGCATCTTCGCTAACTTTGATTAATCACTCCTCAATTTAGCATGTCGACCACAATTGAAGCTTGATCTATTCAAAAATAGCTAGGAATTCTGAAATTCAACATATGTTTATGTATAATTCAAATGTGATTTCAATACTCAACAATTAGATCAATTGCATAGCATACAATCTACTAAAACACGTATTCATCCATTAAGAATCCTAAGATATCATAGGTTTAGCCAGAAAACATCTTTTTCATTTCAAAATCAACAAATTCCAACTTTGATAAGCTCATTCTCACTTAATTGGAAGAATTTACCGATTTAGACAAGAGAATTGTCGATTCCTTTGTCAATTGAGAATAAGAAAGTTAAATCTAGTCCAAATTCACAATCAGAATTGAGATCGAAGAAGAAATGTTTAGTGAGAGAAACTAGATCTAGAGAGAGAAAATGAAAAATTCAAAATGATTCTCCCAAATCCCTAGAATCCTCTTTCCTCTAAATCCCTAAAAAAAATCTCCTCCTCCTTTTTTCATGCTAGCTACCTTCCCTATATATAGAGTTGGGAAAACGTAACTAATACGCAACCGTAAAATATCTAAAGCATTACAAAAGTGCCCTTAAAAGGAAGAACCAAAATCAGCCCAAAAAATGTGAAAATTCGAAGTTGAAGAATTCCTACAGCATTCCAGCGCCTTCTCGCTTGTGCAAATCGCGCCATCTGTAACCCAGCCACGAGCCGCGTGCCTTCAGGCTTAAGCTGTCGCGCCTTCGCTGCTTCTGACTTCCAAGTGAAGAAATCAGAGTCGAATCACACCTTTAGGCCTCATCCAATCACGCCTTCAGCAACTCAGCGAGCCTTCAAGAATCCAGCGTTTTTAAATTCACGCCCTCCTGCCAAATAAAACCACGCCTTCAGCTGTCTGAAATTTCAGAAATTCAGAAGTTAAACAATTAGCCATTTTTCCAGAAACTCAAACACAACACATTTCATGGCAGCAACTTCCCAATACGATTTGATCATGATGCATTGTGAATTAAAGAAAACTTAAAACATGAAAGTCTTAACCCTTTGTTTAAGCTTTCCATAGCCATCGAAATCACCCAAGTCGGAGCTCAGACGAAAAAGTTACAACCCAATTCTTGAAGTGCGACAAAACTGGAAAATTCATAGTGAGATTGCATGGCGAGACCTCGTGGCGAGGTCTCGCCATGAAGTGCGTGTGTGTGGCGAGACCTCAGGACGAGGTCTCTCCGTGTGTGCATTTACTGGCGAGGTCTCGCGGCGAGACCTCGCCGTGTAAATGTTTGGCTGGCGAGACCTCGCGGCGAGGTCTCGCCAGCAATGTGCGAGTGTGTGAGTTGGTGTGAGGTGTTTGTGAGTGATTGTGAACTATGAGAGGTGCTGTGGGGTTTGAGTGATCAAAATTGTAAAGTGTTGTGAGTATTTGTGAGATGAAAGTGTGAGATGAGAAGTGAAGGTGAGGAGCTGAGATGTTGTGTAATTTGAATGCAACATGTGTGATAGATGTTTGCGAACGTCTAGATAAATGCTTGTGACTTGGTAAGATGCAATGAAATAATGCTTTGATGAATGAACTCATGATATGAAGAAAATGGAAATGAAGTCTTTGCCAAGCGTGAAGGTTGTGTGATCCATGAAGTATATGCAAAGTGTTGTCATTTTCAGAAATGAGATGATGTTGTGGGAGTTATGAGCTTTTGATGAAGAATGGATTGAGATGTGAATTATCAAATGTAAGTGTGTGATCTTGCTAATGTGAGGAAGTAGTTGTGCATTTTGAGTGCTTGTAAATGTATGATGAGGTAAAGTGAGTGTGTGTTTGCAATGTGAGTGGGTGCAAGAGTGAAGTGAGATGTGTGCATTATTTGAGTGCAAATGTGCAGATGTGTGCGTGTGGATTGCGGCGAGGTGACCTCACCGGAATGTGTGTGCGTACTAGTGCGCAAGTGTAGTGTTGGTGTAGTGCAAGAGTAGTGTGCATATGTGTGCATCAGTATAGTGAGGTGTGTGCACTGAAGATATGCGTATAGTGTGCAGTGAGTGCGAGAGAGTGTTATGCGGCGAGGTTGTGTGTGTGCATGTGCATGTGCGCTAGATGTGCGGAGTGCTTATGAGGTGTGTGCAAGTGAGGCGTGCGAGGTGACCTCGCCGCACATCGTGTGCGTGCTTGTGTGCAAGTTGCTGTGCGAGTGTGCAGGTGAGCTTGTGCGGCGAGGTGACCTCGCCGCATGAGTGTGTGCGAGTGTACAGCTGTGAGGTTGTGCTAGAGTGTGCGAGAGTGTGGCGTGAGATGAATGCTAGTGCTGTTCGCGAGAGTTTTGTGAATGCCTAGTGTGTCATGATACCATTTCAGAACAACAATCAACTTCCAAGCAACATTCTTGTGTCTTAACATCTGAATTGAGCTCGACGGTAAACATAAGAGTTCTAGGGCTATCACATTGCTTTCCAATGGATCAAGAATCACGTCAATTGGATGACTGTAGCTCACGTTATTAACAATCTACCAAACTGTGGCAATATGAACTTCATAACTAAATTCTGAAGTAGCAATCATCAAGATGCTTTCGATTCTCATATTTACACACAGAATTAGAAGAACGTTAAAACATAAACATTGAAGACAACGCAAAGAGCTTTCCAGAACATCCAAGAACTCATCATTTGGATTAATATTGAAAACGTTATGCTCAAATGAATTTGCAAAACCAATCTGCCAAAACCCTAATTTGGCCAAATATGCATTCTTGATTCCTTCATTTGCCTTTTAACATTTTTCACTTCATTTACCATCATTTTCATACGTTTTGCACCATTTCTTCATTATCAACTAGCTCATCTCAAATATGCACAATACACATAAAACACCACACAATCACATGAAAATCAAAACAAAAGCCAAGTAAATTAACACATATAAGTTGGTATAAAACCAACTTATCAGTATGACGGCCGCAGTTAAGTTTAATTCAACTATTCCAGAGTGATCGTGTGAAAATTCAACCTAAATGCACAATCAAAACAATATATGAATCATGTCTTCATAGATTATGTTCAATGCACCGTAACAAGTCATCTAAAATATATACTCTTCCATCGGAACCCTAGATCATCAACCTATTAGCCAGAAAATGCCTTCCTCATCTCAATTTCACCAATTCGTAAAATTAGCAATCTCAAATCCATTCAATTGGAGAATTTTACCGGTCAAAGCGTAGAAAAATAACAATTCCTTCGTTAATTGAGAATAAGGAAGCAATTTCCAGTCCAAAACTGCGATCGAGATCAAGATCAGAGTTCAATTCGTAGAGAGAGAAAGTCTAGAGAGAGAAAACAATTCCCGCTACGAAAATCAAAATTCTATTTTTCTATTCTAGAATGATCTCCCCCCTACAATGTTGACTAATTTCTCTATATATAGAGGTTACAAAACGTAAACAATACGCAAACGTAAACTGAAAACTAATTTACAAGAATGCCAGTACTTAGAACTAGTATATCAAAAATTAGCTTCTAGCAATGATAAGTAGGTTTTATACCTACTTATATAGTCTATTTCACTTAGCTTTTGGGCTTGAATTTCATGCAAATGTGTAGTGTTTGGTGTTGTTGTGTGCATTTATGTGTTTTGTAACTTGATGTGCTAAAATGGTGAAAATGACCACAAATGATGTTAAAATGAGGCAAATGTGTGTGTGATGCTAAATGATAAGAGGAGAGTTCAAAAGGGCTAGAATGGTGAGTGAGAATTTTGGAAAAATCGGAAACGAGCTTGATTGGCAAAATTAGGGTTTGGGCAGGATGATGGTGCAACTTGTTTTGAGCATAACTCTCTCAATACTAGTCCAAATGATGAGATCTTTGATGTTCTGGAAAGCTCTTTGAGTGTACCGCATGTCGTATATTTTAACGTTCTTCTAATTCTGTGCACAAGTATGCGAAACGGGGGCATCGTTCCAATTGCTACTCCAGGTTTTCATCTTTGATTTCATATTGCCACATTTTGGTAGAATTAGTATATCTTGAGCTACAGACTTCCAATGATGCGGATTCTTGAACCATTGGAAAGCCAAGAGAAAAAGCTAAAAGTTTTATGCTTACTACAAAGTCCAATTCAGATGGTAAGACACACGAATGTCGCTTGGAAGTTAGGGAATGTTTGCTATGATTTGTGTCTTTTAGACCTGATATGCTTACTTTTTGTTATGGAAATTTCTTTTGTGCTATGTGATGCAAAATATGTTACTTTTAAGTTTTGCTATGTTATTTCGAGTTTTTGCATAGTAAACTTGGAATATGTTGTGTTTTTCATTTTTTGTGCAAATTTTCTGCAAATTTTCATTTTGAATGTTTTTGGTGAAATTTTTTAAAATTTGGTGAATAAGTGAAAGTTTTGGTGTGAGTGGTGTGTTTTTAGTAGGATTAAGTTTCTAAAGTGTTAAGGAGTGTGAGTGTGCAATAAGGTGTCAATTGTGTAATGAAAGAAACAAGAGTGTGGTGAAAGTGAGTGCAAGGGCAGTAACACTTTGTGCTATGCTTTGTTCTTTTGTTAGGCTATGTTCAAAATTTGAGTTCATCCAATTTCTATTAATGCTTTGCATGTGAAAATGTTTTTGTTTCCTTTGGTTCCAATCTTGATGAAATTGGCACATTTTGTTGGTCAAGGCATCATGTTAATGTAAGATAGATATGCCATGAAAAATTGTTCTTGGACATAGGAGGAAAATGATTCAATACATTCTTATTGTTGTGCATTAACTCGGTTGTTTTGGATGCTCTTGCATGCATAATCTTTTAGAGACATTTAAGAACTTTTAGTCACACAAGATATGATATGGAGAAAAAGCCTTTGGCAATTGGGAATGAAAAGCCGAAATACCCTTGGCAAGCATAATTGAAAAAAAAAAGCCATAAAACTCAGGCAGCTAAAGGGGAAAAAGAAGCCATAAGACCCAAGGCAGGCACACCAATGTGTGCAATGAAGAGAAAGAAAGAAGAGAAAAGCACTAAAAGTGCAAAAGTAAGTGGAATGTGAACTCAAATATGAAAAGCACCAATGTGCACCATTGATCTTGTGTGATTTTTAGTTCTTGAATGTGGACATTGTGATTGTTATGCAAAGAGATGTTTTGGAACAAAAGATATAATGCATGCATAAGATTTGGGGCTATAACACACATGCACGGCCATTGCTGCACAACGCTGCACACATGCATGCGACGAAGTGCACCTCGCCGCACACATGCATGCGACGAAGTGCACTTCGTCGCACACTCAGTCGCACACACTCGCACAGCTTGACCACACTTCACCATTTTGGGCATAACGTTTTCGTCTTAGCTCCGATTTGAGTGATTCAAAAAGCTGTAGAAAGCTACGATTTGGGGCTATAACTTTCATGTTTCAAGATTTCTCAAATTCCTACAGCATCATATTCGAAATTTGGTTGGGCGATTGCTTGATACTTGAACAACTTGAGCATTCCAATAAGTTTGATGCTTGTGTTGGAAATCACTTTTGCATTCTCACTTTGTACAAAATCTGTTCCACAGCACTTCACACATGATCAAAGATGGCAAGACTTCGTCAAAGTTGGCGAGACTTCGTCAAAGTTGGCGAGACTTCGTCCAAAGCTGGCGAGACTTCGTCAAAATTGGCGAAGCATCGTGAGAGTTGGCGAAGTCTCGTGGAGGAAATTTCCAGCTCTGCCACACTTTAGTATTTCGGCAATAACTCTCTCGTCCGAGGTCCGAATTGGATGATTCAAAAGGCTGTGGAAATCTAACACATAGGGATATAACTTTGCTCTTTTACGATTTTCCAAATTCACGACGCATCGTGGTCGAAATATGGCTGGAAGTTGCTGCCAGTTTTGTGATGTTTAAGGGTTGCTGGAAAAATGGCTAAGTGTTGAAGCTTTGGTTTGCTGATTTTCGTGGCAGCTGAAGGCGTGAAGCTCCAGGGCGTGAAGGCGTGGTTTCTGGAAAGCTGGACTGCTTGGAGGATTGCGAGGCCATTGAAAGCGTGATCTGCTCAGGCTCAAAGGCGTGATTCGACTCTGAATTTTGCACTCAACTTCCAAGCAATGAAGGCGTGAACAAGGAAAGCTTGAAGGCGCAACTTGGAGTGCCGAGGCTGACAAAGGCGCTGGGATTCAAGGCTGAAGGCGCGAATATGCTGAATTTTTCTTCAAACTTGGAATTTTTACATATTTGGGCTGATTTTGGTTCTTCCTTTCAATGACACTTGTAATATCTTTAGATATTTTTAGTTAGCGTAATAGTTACAGTTCTACTCTTCTATATATAGGAGATGTAGCTAATGTAAAAAAGGGAGACTTTTGGGATCCTGGATATTATTTTTCATTCCATTAGTTAGGTTTTGATTTTGGTAACAAACTTTTGAGAGCTGGAGAGCGGGAATTCATTTGAAGATCTACTTTCTCTCTCTAGTTTCTCTCTCTAGCTTTTGAGCTCCATTTTCTATTCCGATCAAAGATTTTCTCTGATCATTGTAATTCTCCTATCAATCAAGGAAGCTCTTGGAAGAATTCATTTGGTAAACTCTTTCCATTTATTGAAAATGAATTGTTTCAAGTTCCAAATTGTTGATCGTGAATTGGTAATGGAGTTCTATGGTTAGATCTTTCATGTTCTAGAGTTTCAACTGGTTAAATGTATAATTAGACTATGCAATGCTATGCAATTGACATAATTTCTTAAGGATGAAATCATATGTGATTTTAATGATTAAATCTTGTTGAGTTTCATGAATTTACACTTTTATTGAATGAATTGAACTTTGATTGTGGTCGCCATGCTGAGTTGAAGTGAGATTTTACCAATATTTGTGAGAATGGCGTGACATGAGAACTTGAAAATGATTTCCTGAGTCTTTACACTTTTCTGAGCCGATCCATTCATTACTGAGATTTAGGCCTCGCCATGGGAAACTTTGAAGGAATGAAATGTTAGGAAAAAGGTGTTAAAGAAACTCTCTGAGATAGCAACGAAGGCATTCATACCTAGGTCGGGCCTCGCCATGGGAGTTCCTAGGAATTGCATGATTAGACTTGCTAACTTTGGAGAGTTGAGGCATTGCGGGTTGAATCCGTTCCACTTAGGCCTCGTCATGGGAAAAGTGGAATGTTAAGGAGTATAGAAAACACTGTGGTCGTCATGCTAAGTGTTAGCTAGCCTCTTAGGCAATAGAGATCTCCTCATTCTTTTACTTGTGTGTCAAGAGCATTGCAATCATGGCCTAATGTGTATTCAACTGGTGGAAATACTCTAGAGCATCCACTCTCTTCCTGTTTTTACACTTTATTTGTTGCATTTGTGTCTTTACTAATTAGTGTCTAGTTTTGTTTCTTTCGTGACATTCTGAGAGCAAATTTTAAGTTCTTGAACCATCCCCTTCCCTGTGGATACGATCCCTCTCACTACTACTACATTAGTAGTTTAAGGTAAAATTGACGAGGTACGACACTCGATATCAAGCAACGTGTCATTCACCACTGTCAACGCATCTTCGAGCCTGCCAGTTCCACGCCTTCATGAATCCCTGCACAAAATGATGAAATCCATACTTAAGAATTTTTGACAACCCGCATGAAGAAACTCATGGTGCGGCTGCCTGTTTTGGCCGCACCATGCAAATGTTCTCACGGTGCGGCTACATGGTTTGGCCGCACCAAGCGAATGTCCTCACGGTACGGCTGCCTGGTATGGCCGCACCATTCGAATTTTTTCAGGGTGCAGCTGCCTAGTTTGGCCGCGCATGCAAACCCCATGGTGTGCTCGTGTGAGGTGGTGGCAGGAGTGAAGTGCATGAATTGCATGTCTTGTGCACAAATAAGTGCACAAGTGTATTGTGTAGTGGAAAAAGCTGTGGTGCATGAACGTGCATGAATGGTGCATGAAATGTGCATAAGTGCAAGCATGTGTTGCTAGAGTCATCTGCATGAAATGTGCTTTGGATGCCTAAGTTGTGCATGAGGAGTGTAAGAGTTGTGCATTGGATGTGCTGCAACCACGTGCAGCGATGTGCTACAACTGCGAGCATGCGCGCACAGTGATGTTCTACAACCGTGGCATGTGCCCGCGACGTGTGCGATCGTGCCCGCCTGCATACGCGCGGGCGTGTGCAGTGTCGTGCTTGCCGCGCTCACATGCGCCCGACGACGTGCAATGTGTGTGTGGGCGATGTGTACGCTGTGTGCATCAAGTGTGCGAATGAGAGTGCAACCATGTACATGAAAGATGCCAAACGTGAGCTACAACAACAACAAGATGCACAAAAGTGTGCTTGTGCCATACATTCATGGTGGACACTTAATGCTTCAATATACAACCAATGCAATCTTCTCTCACTGAACACACTCCCATATACAATTGTCATCGAACTGCACCACACATGCGAGATAAAATCAATAAACCCGTAATTCATAACACACATCTTATTACATCTCTCCTAATCCCACAACACTTAATCACTTTCCTCATTCCAATTTTTCCATTTTTAGCTCATTCCGGGCCAACATCAATTCATATCATTCTTTGCACAGTTCACTAATTTCTACACATTCCACACATAAAGTACACTAAAGAACCACAAAAGCTAAGCGAAAAACAATACAATTGAGTCAGTATAAAACTGACTCATCAATTTACCCCACACTTGCACTTTTGCTTGCGCTCAAACAAAATTTTACTCTTGTATGCTAATCACCTTTGTATACACCCTCGCTCTCTTGTCCACTATGTTCTTTTCTAAGTTCATCAAAATATTTTCATACAAGGGAAAACTTACAAAAGCTTTATGACTCTAAACTATCTAATTCCAGCACAAATTATCAACCAAGGCACGATGAATAAAGACCAAAATGTCATGCGTGCCAGTGTGTACCGAGGAATGCATGTCCACCTATCCTTCTTGACATGCCTTCCCTCTTTGTTTCAAGAACATCTCATTAAACACCAATCACCTTATCCACGACCAAGAACTCCTATCGCACAAGATCAATGGTTGCACATTGGTGCTTCTATTGAATAATAACACCTTCTTTTCGAACTTTGGTGCATTAACTCATTACACGCATTGGTGTTTCTACCTGGGTCTTATGGCTTTTTTTTCCACTTTTCTGCCCTGGGTTTTATGGCTATTTTTCCCAATTAAGCTTGCCAAGGGTATTCCGGCTATTCATTCCAATTGCCAAAGGCTTTTTCTCCATATTCTCTCTTGTGTGCCTAAAAGTTCCTGGAGGTCTTTAAGGGACTATGTATGCAAGAGCACCAAAACACCGAAGTCATGCATATCAACAATAACAAATTGAAATAGATTCCTCCTATGTCAAAGAGTGATTTTTGCATGGCATATCTATCTTACCTTAACATGACACCTTGGCCAACAAAATGTACCAATATCTTCAAATTTGGAATCAGATAAAAAAATGAACGCATGCACTATAAAGAAGTTGGTTGATGAACTCCAAATTGATCAAAGCACACAAAAGAGCAAAGGCGTACTACAAAGGCCAAACATTCATTAAACATACCCAATTTTCTTACATCACAAATTCAAATTACTCACGAATCATTCCATTTTGATCTCACATCTTAAACATTTATTCCAACATAACACTTACACTCTATACATATTATTCCAACACAACATATACACTCTAGACATAACAACAACACTACTCATCTTTGCAACCTTCACAAACTCCAAAAACATCATGGCATACTTCAGAAGACAGCAACAGATTTAAAAGACTTCCTTATCAATGCAACACATCCTCAAAATTCCAAATAACTTCAGCACCTTCTAAGTCTGCAAAGCTTAATCAAAGCCCAACATTTAAAAACACAACCCAACATACTTCAGCAAAGCATAAAGCATAGCCGCCAGAAATAGTAACATCATAGCAACCCTCACCAACAATGACAATTCGCAATAAAACAAAGCACCAAGCCAAAGCATACAACAACTACTTCCACAACGCCACTTCAAGTTTGACCCCCCCTCCCACACTGAAAGCACACATTGTTTGCAATGTAAAAGATTTAGGGAGGAGGGGCACCCTGAGAAGACGACAGTGTTGATAAAGAGGGTGAAGAGAACGAGGCCGTGGTGGAGAACGAAGGGCCAGTGAAAGGTTGCGCTACCCAGTGAAAAAGACCATGAGTAGGGCCAGGCAGAGGTTGCCCAAATCCAAACATTGGAATCCTTGCGGCAAGCATAAACTCGGGATTCGCTATGAAGGTAAGAGTAGGAGGCATTGGAGGGATACGTCCAAATGTTGGCAATGGGTAGAGGGAAGGTACCGCAGGCACCCCTGGCGGAAGCTCATGAATTGCGCCACTAATAACATCCTTTGATGAATTTGGAATATGATATCCAGCCAGTTACACAGACGTCAGTGTTGGTTTGGGGGGTCCAGAATCAGAATGATAATACACAGACATTTTGTTACACTTATCAAGCTCCAATTGCATGACCATTTGTCTGTGGTACAATACCTCGAATTGTTGCTGAGCTATGGAACAAATGTCATCCAATTTATTCATCACTCTAGATGTGTGTGAATCCCAACCTTGTTGCATATCAGTCATCATTTCGTGCATGTTGACTAAACGCTCGTCCAAGACCTGGAATCAAGTGTCCACCGATTGTTGGAAGTTATTAAGGGTGCTGTGGAAGGAACTAAAATCAAAGGAATGAGGAACAGCATCGTGTGAACCAGACTAGTAAAGATTATCATCCTCAAGCATAGTAGTAGATGAGAGAGTGCGAGCCACTTCTTTATCCATTTGCACATACTTAGTGTAAAGGGGTGTAGGTATTCGTAGTTTAACCTACTGCCAATCAGCACCCACGGAGTCATCCACACCTTGAGCATGACATAAATCGGCCAACAGCACTGGAAAGTATATCGCGACCATATCCTCTGTGATTCCTGCTCGGATATGATTAATAACGATGCGCCCCACATCTATAGGCTTTCGATTCCGGATCGCAGAAATCAGATATAAACGCTCTCGCATAACCTTTGTGACATGAGAGTTGGGCATAAGTCGAGACAAGATAAACATCAACCAAATTTTGGCAATACTTTTTAGAAATCGCTGAAAGATGTGTTTACAGTCTCCGTACTGATTCACTGCCCACTCTGCCCCTAGATGCGCCAACTTTTCCAACAACGCTTGATCAGAAGCAGCGTCGTCCAAACTCTCAAATTCAGTATCATAACTAGGTGTGCCCAAAACCTCATTCACCACGACACTGGCAATCTAAACCAACTTACGTCTGACATACACCGCTCCATCTTGATTTGGAAACTTGCCGTTGGCATAATACTCTCGCACAATGTTAATGTTGCAAAATTCTGGTGCCGTAGTCAACTTCTCACTAAATTTATGATATTTCTTCAATTTGCAAAAAGGACCCTTATCGACAATAAATGCCCGCACTAAATGTAGCTTCTAGTCAAACACCCCATCTTCCCACCTTTGCTTCGCCTTGTCGTTAAAAAACACTGACACAGGAGCTTCCCCTTTAGTCTTATTTGGTACAGGAGGATTAACTGTGACCTCCGGGGGATCCTCAAACATCAACATATTAGCGGAAAAATAACCGTCATCAGAGTCTTGAGACACCCTAGCTTTTCCCTTTCCTTTGCGAGAAGTCGCACTTTTCTTTGGAGTCATATCTGCAAGAAACACTATCATAGTAAGCATCATAACTAAATTCCATCTTCACAAGATTGAGAAAATACATACAAAACAGAGAGAATTAGTCAAAACTTTAATAGTCTCAATTGTAGAACAAGACCTTAGCTAAATTTCGGGACCGGAATCACCCAATTTGGACTACAAATGAGCTAAATATGCACAAAATACCGAGAAGTGTCAACTGGGCAGATTCAACACTTTCTCATACAACAAATTTCAGCATATATATCCTATTGTCCTCTAAAATGAACCATGTTTCAGTTACCATTATCAAAAATGCCCAACAGAAACATTATAGACCTTCGTCTTAGCAAAATTCTCCCACTTGAATCAACTCATTTGGACATCCCATTCTCAACGTATGACCAAATTATAGAAGTATGTCATGACTGGGCAGAATAATTGGCACAGTTTCAAGTTTGACCACCCATAAACTAAGCAACATAGCAGGCAGAGCAAATTGATCTAGCCAAAACTAAAAACATCAAAGTCACAGAGCACGTTCCTGGCTAAACTTGATGACAAGAATCACTCAGTTTGGAGAAAAAATGAGCAACTTATGGTGAAAAAAATCGAGACGTTCTAAACTGGGCAAATTCATCACTCAGCACAATAACAATTAGTAGAAATGTCAAACATAAACATTGTAGGTCATCAAGTTAGCTAAATTCTGCAACTGGAATCATACATTTTTGAAATTTCAAACTCAAGTTATGCAAGATTTACCGAACAGTGGCAATGCTGAAATAGACAATTTTGTACAACTACCAACTTCCCCCCACACCTAGCGTGTACGCAGCCCGGAACAAACAATAATGCAACCTCTCATGAAGTCGTCAATCTCAAAATAGCTTAAACTACTTGCAAACAAATATGTACCCTAACCAACACATGAATATTCAAAAATAAAAGTAAGGGTTGCAATACATACCTGTTTGGGAAACTAACCAATAATGAACTTGAGGCAAGTCGAAAGTAATGACGAGAAGGCTGTCAATATCTTCTTGAGCAAAGCCGAATGTTAAGCAAGTGTACTAGTTATGATCTTGTATTGTAAACAAGCGTCAGTATTTATAGAACCAAAATGGAGGTACCCACTCATTTGGTCAACCGAAAACAACCAAGTTCCTAACCACTCTAGGACAAACATTAACAACAAGCCAAACATATGGGCCCATGCTTATTCTGGTCATGTGAGCTATCATATCTTCTTAGCTGCCAATGGATAGAATTCTTTCACATGCTAAACATAACC